>JBAMHW010000020.1:23125518-23138505 GCA_037177495.1 Rhadinocentrus ornatus | reverse complement strand
CCCTCCGGTCGGGTCCAGCAAGATTACATAGACTCCATGATTCAAAGTAAATAAATAACAGTAAATAAATAAATAAAAGAATCAGACTATCAAGAGGAGCCTCATACCCATAAGCCTCCCATTGGCAAAGCAAATTTGTTTGGCACAACACAGCAACCAGACCATCATTCTGCTGCTGTGATGCTGGACAAGACAGGTTTAAAAAATAAATAAATGAACCCATATTTATTCTTTCTGCGGCGTTTTGAATTAATTAAAGTCGATGGAGGGAGTCCTGATGAATGTTGTGTACAAGAGATAAACACATCTGTTTTTCTTTGATCGTTGAACTCGTTCAGAATATGTGAGATCCCAACATTCATCGCCTACATTCTTCCAACGCCATTACCCCACGCTAAAATACAGCTAGCCCCGCTCTACGGTAACCCCGGCGTGGAGAAGATGCCGAGGCAGCGTCATGACACCTCGTCTACATACTGTCTGTAAGTTACACATTTCTGTAAATTGTGCTTAATAAACAAGTCAGAACGTCATTCTCGTTAACCTCGGATTAGATACGACACGTGGAGTTGAAGCGTCTGTCCAGTGGCAGAAGATATCTATTCATATTATTTCTACACTTTCTAGCGTTTTTTTTTCTTGCTAAAATGAAAATAGATGTTTGACAAAAAAAACCCCAACTTCTTTTACACCAAAAAATATTAAACAAATAGATGAAACTAAAAATTTTATTTTGTCGTCTATTAACACACTTGTTCCTGATCTATTTCCATCAGATCTATTTGTGTGTGATGGAATTTAAGGTCTAGTATAACTGAAGACAAAACACATCAACTCCAGTCTCTCATTCTCATTTCTAACCTAAAAAAACTTTATTTGTATAGCACGTGTACAAGACAATTCAAAGTGCTTTACACAAAACATAAAACATTACAGCAAGGTGCAGAATAATTGTGCAAGCAGGAACTTGCACAACACTGCTGATGCCCCAGTGGAAAGGTGAGAACGGACCATAGCTGTGAAATCTTTTGAAGGTCGGTAGGTGAAAGAGACGATTTTAGCTAAAAGGAAAAAGAAAAAATATATATGTGAGCAAAGTCCATGTTTGACCTGAGCCTCAAAAGTAAGGTTAGAATCAAACATTGCTCCCAGATTTTAGCACGTTGGGTTATTTCATCTGAAAAGTGACAAAGCTAGAGACAGTAGTGACTGATTTTGGAGACCAAACCGGATGACCTCTGATTTTGTGAAAGTGATAGAAAAGTCGGTCAATTCAGGATTTAATGTCAGAAAGAAACTTAGACTCAGACGGCTGCTGGGATCTCTGGGTTTTATTAGCATGTACAGCCGAGTGTCATCAGCATAAAAATGGTAATTTACATTCTGGTCTAAATTTCTATATCAAGACAAATGTTTGTATATATGGGAGTGTGTGTGAACTGAGTTAGCTCCTAGCTTATAAATAGAGAACAGAAGGGGATCAAGGACTGAACCCTGTGGTATGCCACAACTGCTACCAGCAGAACCCAGAACTCCAAATGAGGAGGATGTTTTGATCAGAATCAAACGCAGAACTTAAATTAAGAATCAAAATCAAACCTCCTCTGTCTACCTCAACAGTAGGTCATTGGTTGCCTTAACAATGTGGGTGATCTAAAACCAGACGGTTAAAAAGTTTTTATTCATAAATTGTATGAACTGTTCAGTCTGCATTCTCCACGGCCTTCGATGGAAAGACGAGTTTAAAGATTTGGAGTCTTAATTGTAGAAATGCTGATTGAAAGCCAAATGCAGCACTAATTAAAAAGCCCTTAAAATTTTTTCTTTATTTAAAGCTCATGTTCAAGCAAAATCCAAACATTAAATAGTGGCAGTCGTGGATAATCACAGCAAGATTAACATCCAAAGTCTGCTTCCTCAGACAGAAATCTCCATTGAAGTCAATTAATGTGAATAATATCCCACCTCATCTCTATCTTAAAAAAAAGATAAAAAGACAGAGGCTTATTGAACGATGTCTTAGAATATCTTCCCTCTGTTCCTCTGCTGCTGCGCTGAAAACGTGGTAGGCTACAGGTTGCTTGGAAACCTCCTGCATCTTTAACCAGCTGCCTCTGGCCAGCACTGGCGGGAGCAGCTGAAGGGTCGAGTCAGGGCGAGGAGGAGGGAGCTCTCATTGGGCTGCAGGGTCACACAGCTGTGATGAGCTCAGCTGGACCTGGACGTGCAGGTTGAATGACTTTTTTTTTGTGGGTTGAGGGATTAAAAGAAGAATCTCCCCACTTTTTTATTTGTTCACATCACAGCGCTGGATTTATCTTTCTTCATGTAGTTTTATTTTGCAGCAGTTAACTCGTAGCAGCCGTAGATGACCAGAAATAGTTTCCTCTTGATCTTGGATGGGTGTAAACCTAGAAAGGTATCTTCACAGGAAGCTGGGTTAAAGTTTCCTAATGCAAAATACAGCAAACAGTGATGCAATACTTCACGGCGCCATTCTAGACATAGCAAAAAGGCATAGTGTCCCTCTAGCTCCGGCTTTTCTGGGGTCTTCATCTGATGTTTCAAAAAAGTTGTCTTTAAAGCCTGATGGGTTCATAAAAGCTGTTCAGATGGGTACTTTAGCCTGTAACCTTTGGACCTTATTTAAGACCAACTCTTCCCTGACGTGGAAGGTCGACTTATCAGATCCATCTGTGCAGCATTAACAGCTGCAGGAGACACAAAAGTTCTGACTTAAACTCTGTCATGTGTTTTCAGCTGGATGAATTTATGTTTGGAAATAAGAGATTTACAGTTGTGGAACTTTACGTTAAGAAGCAGCAAAGTAAGTGTGTGTGTGTGTGTGTGTGTTTGGGAGTTTTTAAGAAGTGATTATCGTTAATCAGCATGCAGCACAGCTTTGTCTCGTTACAAAGAGGCAGCGCTATGCAGGTGTGAGTCTGCGTTTCTGACTGTGTAAATACATTATGCAGTCATGGCAACGCTCCGTGCGTCTCCCTGCAAGCTCTTCTCAATCAATTTATTGGGATTATGGGCCTTAACTTCAAAGTTTATCTGTCTTCATGGAGAATGCAGTCAGGGTCCTTTCTTCCTACAAAATTATTTATTAAAAACTTGGCAGCAGTGGAGTTTGCAAAGTTTGCAGACTTTTTTCCCTTAATGTTGATGTTTTGAGCTTTATGGATTTTTTTCTTTCCTTTTCAGGCAGCAGATGGCAAGGAATTCAAATAGTTACGCTGGACTGAATTTAATGCAGTCCATGAGCTACTTAATAGAACTGCATGGATAGTTTTCTTTAAGTGACACTTAGCTGCAGCTTCTTTTTTTTTTAAAGATGCAAACACATTAACTATTGCATCCAACTTCTCCATAATCTAAAAGGGAAATGGAGATGTTTTGAACATGCTTGCTTTGTCTCAGAGTCGATATACTCAGGTTATTTGTTGGATGCTCGTGTTTGTCCATATGAAGGCTGGCGTATCATTTTCAAAGCTGTTATTGGTCTGCCTCCTTCCTACCTCTCAACTTCCTCCGTCTGAAGAGACCTTCTAGTCTTCATTTACAGGAGTTTTTATTATTTTCAGTCCCAGAGATGCATACTGAGATGGGAATAAAGGTTTTTATGTCTGCTGCTCCCTTTGCCTGCAACAAACTGTGGTAACACTTGAAACTTCATGACTTGGTCCCATTGGATGCTTTCAAGAAAATGTTGGATGATTTGGAGGCAGTTACGTCTGTAGATGTTCAGCTTACAAGAGAAATGTTTTGCTGTGCTGCTGCTGTCTTGGTCGGGACATTCTTGGAAAAGAGATTTTGATTCTTAGTGAGATTTTGCAAAAAATATATTAAATATGAATTAATAAAAAAAAAATTTGGTGTGTTTTTAAACTATGAAATGGAGTCACAAATTGACCAAACATGGCAATTTAAGAGTTAAAAATGCATGAAATCCATTCATGTTTGATATGTATAATTATGACTGATGCTGGTTTAGAAAAGAAAAAAAGAATGAAAAAAAAAATCATAATTATTTTATGGCTTGATACTTTTTGTGTAATAGAAAAATAAAGGAGTGATTGAGGGTTTTAAAGAAGAAGAGATACTACACAGCACCGAACATCACCCTGGAACTACTTTTTACACCGTGCCGAACATTACCCTGGAACTACTTTTTACACCCTGGAACTACTTTTTACACCGTGCTGAACGTGGCATTGGAACTACTTTTTACATCATCCTGAACATCACCTTGGAACTACTTTTTACACCGTGCTGAACATCACCCTGGAACTACTTTTTACACCGCGCTAAACATCACCCTGGAACTACTTTTTACATCATCCTGAACATCACCCTGGAACTACTTTTTACACCGCGCTAAACATCACCCTGGAACTAATTTTTACACCGTGCCGAACATCGCCCTGGAACTACTTTTTACACCATGCTGAACATCACCCTGGAACTACTTTTTCCAGACGTGTTGCTGCATCAGATTCACTATCAGCTCATATTTTCCATCACATGGTAAAATGTCTGTTTCATCATCTCCATGTTGTTTAAATTTCATTGAGAATAAAATATGGCTTCAGTTTTGGAAATCATTACATTCTGTTTTTACTTACTTTTTTTCTAGTAATTTTAACACATCTTGTGTGTTATTTTTGGAGAATTTGGGGAAATGAAGGTTTGTTAGAAAGTCTGGGGCATTGAGATCTTTAAATGGTCAAAGAAAAAGCTGAAAAACGAATTTTTTTCATTTTATTTCCCTACTGAAGGGTCTTCTGCTGTTTACTTTAGGCAAGGTTCTCGCTACAATTCCCACACTTGGGAAGCAAAAGCAGTACACAAGAGGCAAGCCTGGCTGAGCAGCCTGTTGGAGAGAGAAGCTCTACAGACGTAGTCATACCACCACGGCCTCGGCAGACGTCCCTGATGATGGCCTTGTACGACCTCCGTATGTGCAGCTGTGGAGTCTGAAAGAAACCATTAAAACATTTACATATTTAAACTTCAGCAAAACAGCTCCATAGTCTAGAAGTGGGTGTTTTGTTTTTTCAACTGGGGAGGCGGCACTGTCAGCGCACCAGTCACAGGAGGGCATAGATGAAGTCAGAGCTGGACAAATCCAGGGTATTATCAGTCCTTTGTCCAGCCTGCAGCTGTCACTTACCAGGCTAGTGGGAGAAGATGAGGGCAGAAGGGAATTCATGACCTATCCTTATAACCACAAAGGAGCTTTGAGGCATTTAGAGATAAAAACATATGTGAGGAAAATGAAAGAAATGAAGGAATGACAGAGGCATTAAAGCAGTTGAAAGAAATTTTTATGAAGATGGGGAAAAAAGTGTAAAGTGAGAGGGGAAATAAAACGCCAGGAGGGAGAATATACTTGAAATGCTTTCATTTGATTGCTTCCAAAATGGTGGTGATTGGCTGATATATGCTGATTTCCTCTGAAGCTTGGAAATAGGTTTTATCTTTGGTCTTCTCCCCTACATAAATGACTAGCGGTAATACAAATCTAATCTCTTTCTGTCATCACAGTAGGTCCCAACAGCAGCCCCCCAAAAAGCCTCATCTTTCTGTCTTTGAAATATCGGAAAGTCCGCGGGTGATGGAATAGAGAAGAGCTATAAGCCTTTGACTCGATGCGAGATTGCCAAAGGGTCCAAACTTAAGACGTCTGGCTCCTCATCTGCTGCACAGAGATACTGGGGCCAGAGTGAGAAACCAGATAATCTGATAGAATTTCAGTCAATCAGATAAGAAATAACAGAACGTCTGACGCTTGCTGTTCAGCCTTATTCATGTTAGCTTAAAACCAGCGCTCTGTGACAACTCGCCAACTTTCGCCGTTCTTCATCTCTTGAAAGTTTTGCCTCTAACGCTCTATTCCAACCGGCTGAGACTGGCCCCTGACCTCAGGTATGCTGATATGATCCACATTACACTCTCAGTGAAGGGATTACTCCTTTATTAGCTATTGGCAGTGTTTGTGGAGCATACGGAGACTCT
Source organism: Rhadinocentrus ornatus (assembly GCA_037177495.1). Lineage (NCBI taxonomy): Eukaryota > Metazoa > Chordata > Actinopteri > Atheriniformes > Melanotaeniidae > Rhadinocentrus > Rhadinocentrus ornatus. The sequence goes on along the minus strand of JBAMHW010000020.1, from coordinate 23,132,484 downwards.
GTGCAGCTTTGATCTACCAACAGAAGCAAATAGGAGCACTCTGGCATAGTTTGCATCTTGGGCTTAAGCCTTGTGGTGTTAGAGACATCTGCCAAATCCTCCTGGATCAAAGGATGACTATTACACCCACAGGCATCCACATGGCCCCCAACTGCAGCTTTAGAGTGCACATGACCCCTGTCAACAGGCCTGTTTGAAAAACACAGGTGGGATCGGGGGTCCCACATGCACATTATTGGTCCAGTTGCTGCAAAACCGAAGCCCTTATAAGCTTTTTCTTTTATTCCTAAATTTTACCCGTTTTGGATGGATTGGTTTTTTTTATCCTATTGTTGAAGCAGGATGAGGAAGTCAGCTTGTTCCTGCATGTCTTGAATTTATAGTTTAACCCTTAAAATTCCAGGCCTATTCTTTGCTCTTTTTGGTCCATCTGTTTTTGTTTTGTTTGTTTTATGTTAAAAATGCACACATAAGCTTAACCTTTTTAATCCCAATCAACCGTGAGCTGTCAGATTCTGAATGTATGAACAGATATAGCAGCATGACGTTAGACCAGAAGCAGAAAGCAGAATTTCTTCCTAACAGAACTTTGTAGAAATAACACACAGGTCAACGGTGACCAAGCCTTTTCTCATCTCACATCGTTCTCTCAAGTCTTGGCTTTCAGGAGAAAAAATAGAAACTATTTCCATGTTTCCACTACTTACTTACTATGCTCACAAATCAACTCCAGCACAGCTGCCTTTTGGCATCATCGCGATCAGCTGTCATGAAAAATGCAGGATGTTTGTGTGTGTTTGCCTGAGTTTGGAAGGGACGTAGTTAACCTGCGCAGCTGCTGACTTTTCCCCCCGAAAACTGCTGAATTTAGAGTAAATCTCATTACAATGAGCAGGATAAAGATGCTAACTGTGAAAATACTGTCATATGGGTGCTGTATTCCTCTCCTCCTCCCATGATTATAATTACATTTTAGGCTGCATCCTATTTTCCACTGGCATGCATTTAAACGCCTACGATCGTGATGCAGCCCAGAGTGCACTTGGACAACCAGGGACCTCCTCCTCATACACACACACAGCTCATAGGCTTGCTGACTTTTGTTTTCTCGCCGCTGTGCTGGAGTAACACACTTTCTCAGTGAGCAGGTCTCCTGATGTGAGTTGCCAGCTTTCCTTCTCAGTCTCCTCTCCCAGCACTTGTTTCTTAGGCTCATTACAGACACTGATGCTTTCAGAGGTGAATTTATAAGCAGTTACACCTGATGCATTGGTAACAATCACACTAATTAATTACCAGATGACGTGTTCAAGTAGACGGGGAGTTATCAGCGAAGGCAACGGTTCCATCTTCCCAATGCGGCGCTGTGCCAGCTGCTACCTGGTAACGTCTGATTTAATACACGACACAATCCGCGCAAAGCTTTCTAAGAATCTCATCCACCGATTATCCGTGTAGGGTGTTGGAGGTCCGAGAGGAGAAGCCCCTGCAGATAATGTCGATATTCCACAGACTTTCTTTGAACTACCATGACAAATCTATCCCTTGGTAAATCCCACCCCCCCCAATCTGAGCGCCTACTTGATAAAATTTCCATTTCTGCACTTTGAAAAAAAATCTACTGAAATTCTATGCTGATAATTAATGAGCTTGCCAGAAAACTTGTGTTCCCCCATCTTTTCCTGTTCCACACTCCAGCCCTTCATCTACAGCACTCCAGCGTAGATTTCTGCTCACATCCTCTGTCCCAGACTGATGTTCCAGCGGGTGAGCGAGGGGCAGTCGGTCTGATTACGTAGTCTGTGGGTATATGGCTTCCCAGCTGGTTCCTGCAGCCTGCAACATATTTGAGATGCTGATGGAGGCACTGACCTCTTCTTGAGGGTCAAACAGAAAAATTTACGAGGCTGTTTTTGTTTGGAGTCGGCCTGATCTGCTGTCGAACCAGCCGCAGGGTTTAAGCTAACGGAATGCTTTGGACTTTACAGATCTCTGCTATTTTCCCACCCATCACCATCTCATCAGACCTCTCTGCCCAGCAGGAATGGCTGCATGTGCCATAGTACATGCAGACTACAAGTATAAGCAGGACACATGGAAAAATATTCTAATAGGTCACCTGCTACACAAGCTCATGTTGCAGTAACATGAGAGGACATCTCAAACTTACCAACCTTTGCTGTATGTAGCAATGACAAGCAAACAAAACACACTTTTGTTGATGCAAATAGACTTTTATGCCTCTGTGACCACAATTAAGTCATTCAATTTTTAATATTGCGTCTCTTATTTAAGCAAGCCAGTAAATAGAGAAGGAACATTGATTTTGCAATAAGCTGCAATAAAGGACTTTACCATCAGCCCACACCATAAAAGCATGAGCTACCTCACACCCCAGTGCGCCACTTGATTGCCCACGTCCACATAAAAGGCCTAATGTACGCTCCCTGTGCTCCCAAACATATAAAGCCATAGGAATCAAATGGAGTATAACTAATACAATTGATTTTGATCAGGCAGTACGAATAACACGATAACTGTGTCTCCCCAAGTGCTGCTCAGGGACATGTACCGAGATTCATGCATCCTTTACAAGCTGCTATTTATTGTGCTTTTAATGGAGCTTGATTGGCAGCGTGTCCTAGTGCCCATTATCATCAGAGGGATGTGCTCATTCTAATCTGCAATTATCACCATAATTGCGCTCCGAATCCTCTGGGCCTAAATAAGCAATCACTTCCAGTGCTGGTGTGCCACCTGTGAGAGCTGCTCAGGAGGACGCACACGGTGCCACATCCTCGTATCGACGGTCCATTTCTGAGACGTTTTCCTGTCTTTGTCTCCACTTCTTCCTCATTTCATGCGCCTGTGCTTCTCGCGCTCCATCTTACTGCCTGTTACTGTTACTTCGTCCTGGCTGACTTTGTTTCTTTGGCTTCTCTCACATGCTCTTGATTAACCTTTCCTTTTTTTCTACTTAGCACCGTCCCCATTAACACCCCTCCCACTTTTATCTCCTTCCCTCACCCTTCTTTTTCCCTCCATCCCCTTCCAACACAAATCCCTAACCTTTGGTCACTTTCATCCCTGCGGTATGCATAAACGCAGGCTTATTATCAAACCAGTTGTCTCATCATAATTATGCGTTTTGTCATGTGCTGCCTCTGTAGCTGCTGATAAAAGGAGAGCCTGATTAAGCTGAGGGAGAGCTATTGATTCCTATTGACAGGCGCCTCAAAGGCCTTTAATGAAGTAGATGTAAATGAGGGTTTTCCACAGTGTTTAATGACTATGTTCCATAAAAGGCCAACATTCTTATGCATTCTAAAGCCGACATGCATCACTCAAAACGGTGCATGAGGGGGATGCTGCAACAGCGTGAAGGAGGAAGACGAGAATGAATAAGCATGCAGAGATGTGGGTCAGATATGCACGAAGGAACTGTCAGATCAAGGGATGCGCCACATGATTTAGAGGGGTGTCCGTATGGTCAAGGAGATTAATCAGATGTTAAAATCTCCTGTAACAACACACTTGTAAGACAAATGTTCCAGGTGGTAAGTCTAAATGAGTAAAAACGCCGTGTAGAGAAAAACTAAGTTGATGATAAGTTCAGAAATAATAATAAAAAAAGAAATCTGATGTTAAAATCCTTCATAAAAATACAAATACAGGAAAAAATATATATATTTATTGAAATATAATAAAAAGAATTAAAATTAAATAAAGATAATAAAATATAATAATAAAAAATGTAACAAATAATTAAAATAATAAAGAGAAAAATTCTGACCATCTTTTTCCTCGCAGTCAGATGACTCCCAGTAACCACGACCGGATACAGCAGCTGAAGCATGAGTTCCAGCAGGCCCAGCAGGAGGAAGACCTGCAAGATCATCAGCACACACACAGCTTTGACCCGTCCTGGGTGAGTCACCAGATATTCCCACTCACATCATTTTCTACTGGCTTTCATCCCTTTGCAACATGATTCTGCTTCAGAGGCAAAAACATGCAAACACTGAAATCTACGTTTTACTTCTTGTTAGTTAAAACACGGATCATTTGATCAAACAAAGGCAACACAACGATATTACAGAAGTATTTTAGTAGTACAGCGTGAATAAAAACACAAATGGTGAACACACTCAGTATCTGCAGACTACTTGGTGTCATAAATTCCTGCAGGGACCAGCGGTAATGACAATGTTCCTCGTGAAAGGAGTAATGATTGACATAAGTCTGTCTGGATCCAAGCACAGCATCAGCGTTCACCGGTTCCCGGACTTCCATCACTTCCCCCCCGCGTCGCTTATCACCTTCTGGAAAGAAAAGCTTTGTTACTGTCAGATGATCGAACTTTAGGCTGCATTTCTGGTTTCCATGTTCCGTGTTCAACCTGCAACTGCTGATTACTTGTCTCTACATCGTTTCTGTTGGAAGAAGTGAACAAGCTGAATAGGGGGAAGATTTCATGGATTTTAAGCATCGCTCAGAGGAAGAAACTGAGGCCAGCAAGCCTTGCTCTTCACTTTATTTTCATATTTCCTGATTAAAGGGATTTTTAAATTAAAATTTTCTACATTAAAATTTTAAAGGAGTTTCTTTAAGCCGATCTTCTCCACCGTGACTGATCTATTACAACAATGGGATTTATTCTTTATAATTGGAAAAAATGTAATCAGGTTAATTCCTTTGTTCCTCCGTTCTGACTGGATGTCCCTCTCTGCTGTGCATTAAAAGTTCAGCCGTGAAGAAAACATTTCTTTCATCTCTCTTAATAACCTGGGATAACTTAGATCCGTTAACCAGCAGAACGACTCATTAACAGAAGATTACAGCGGTGTGCAAAAGTTTGGGAACCCCTGGTCAAAATAGCTGAAACAACCTGCAAAAGGCAGAATATGAAAGATTATATTTTAAGCAATTTTCTTTTTAATTTTGAAATTTATTTAACATCTTTGATAGAACAGAAAAGGACAAAGGCCTAAAGCAAAAGTTTGGGAACCCTGCATGGCTTGTACCTATTTGCTCCCACTTGAGAAGTTTCACAGCTTGTAGATGGTTCTGCAGCCAGGAGTCTTGTTTTCTCATGCTTCTCTTGCAAAAGTCTTCCAGTTCTGTGAGATTCCTCAGACGTCTTCCATGTGCTGCACTTTTGAGGTCCATCCACCGATTCTCAAGGCCAGGAGACTAACGGTAAAACCTTCAGCTTGTGCTTCTCGGGGGTGTCTGTCGTAAAATTTGGGGTGTGTTTAGTAAATGTTCTGTATTTATATAGCGCTTTATTGTATCTGGAATGATAACCAAAGGGCTTTACACTATACGTCACACACACGTTCACACACTGATGGTGGAAGCTGCCATGCAAGGCGCTCAACCACAACCCACCAGGAGCAGTTTAGGGTTCGGTGTCTTTGCTCAAGGACACCTCGACACAAGCTTGACAGGCCGAGAATCATTATCTTGTCATCTTCTGCTTCTTTACAGACGTTGGTGTCCCATGAAATATTCCCTGTGTAACCTCCATGCTAACTGGTTGGGCAGGTGCTCTTTTCATGAAATTCTGGGCCCTTTTTGAAAATTTTTATTTCCAAACCTTTGCTCATTGCAGCAAAGAGTTCTACTTACACCTCATTGGTTCACAGGACTTCTTTCCTAAATGGATCCGGCTTGTTTAGATGTTCTTTTGCAAACTTCAGACACTTAATTTTTGTGGCGAAGATGCCGGAGAGGTTTTCTTCTGTTGGTCATTGTTTTGAGATTTGCATCATGTGGCCTTTCCAGGGTGATGATTTTGAAGAAGCTATAACCCTTACAGGCCACATAAGATCTGAAAGCTCAAGTCTTCTGGGGTTCCCATACTTTTGCAGGGTGCTGCTTTCTTTTTTATCCACTCTAAAAGTGTGCAAAACAAACATAATCTACTGGTATTGCTTAAAGTGTTAATAGTACTGCATCATTTAACACTCATTTCATCCTCTTCTTGTTTAACAGTAGAGCAACTTTAACCAGGGGTGCCCAAACCTTTGCACTCCGCTGTATATGTTTCCTTCATTTCTTCTATTCTTCTTTGTGAAAACAAGGTCGACTAACTATTCAAGCAAGCCGAGCTATTTTCTAAATGACAGGTCAGGGCGTCAGACCTTGAGAGTTAAAATATCTGGGATCGGATTTTCTGGAGCGCCGTCAGCGTGGCTTTGGCAGCTAAATTGCTTTGGTGTGGCAGGCGTCTCCTGCTGGTTTATTTTTCTGCTGTCTAGATGAGTTTGTGTAAAGCAGCAGCAAGCTGAACTTCCCACCGTGGAGAAAGACAGATTTTCTGTGCTCTGAAGTTGCTTCGGTTTTTGTTGGGCTGATGGTCGAGGAATCACTGATCAGAGATCAGTCACTGCTTCATGAATCGCTCTTTCTCTCCTCCGTTCTCTGAGAGATGTTAACCGTTTGCTCAGCACTAATCAGTCTGAGGCTTTCTCTTTCAGCCTCTGGCTCCTAATTTCCTCTGATTGTTGACACAGGTGGGCAAACTACAGCTGTGCTAAGATACAGGGCCGATTCTCAGTGTATTGACATGCATGTTGATGTTCCATCTAATTTTAGTGCCGTCCAAAAACATTACACCAACACTTTTGCTGTCAAATGAAATATATACCTTCTTAACAGAAATACACCCACCGTCCACTTTATCAGCTCCATCTGTTCAACTTCCTGTTAACACGACTGTCTAACCAGCCAATCACAGGGCAGCACGTAGTCATGTAGACGTGGTGAAGACGACTTGCTGAAGTTCAAGCTGAACATCAGAATGAGGAAGAAAGGGGATCTAAGAGACTTTAAACATGGCATGGTTGTTAGTCTCAGTTTTTACTGGGATTTTCACCCACAATCTTCTCCAGGGTTTCCAGAGATGGTCTGAAGAAGAGAAAATATCCAGCGAGCAGCAGGTGTCTGGACCAGGATGCAGCA
>JBAMHW010000020.1:23104571-23120826 GCA_037177495.1 Rhadinocentrus ornatus | reverse complement strand
TACGTCTCTTTCAGGGAAGGCCTTGCAGGTTTCAGCAAGACGATGCTGAACCACATCCTGCATCCATCACACCAACACGGCTTCACAGGAGAAGAGTCCGGCTGCTGGACTGGCCTGGATGAATGTCTTTAAAAACCAAGAAAAAGTCCAGTTGCCTATAGTTCAAGCTTTTAGGAAAACCATGACCTGGACGACTAAATATCTGCACAAACCAAAGCTGGAGCCCTTCCTGTGTGTATTACTTACGGCTGCTGAACTGGCCTGCCTGCAGTCCAAACATTCACCAATACAAAACATCTGGATTCACTATCAGCTCCCATGCACACAGAGATTCCTCTTTTTTTCTGGATCTTTTGATGATGTTACATTATTGTTAACTGACCTGTTAACCTGTTGGTTAGTAAAAATAATTAGTTGTCAAATGACACAGCAGTTGTTACTTTTCCAGCCTTTGTAAGTTAATTTTTTCCAGATGTGTTCCACTATCAGCCTTTATTTTCCATCACACGGTAAAATGTCTCAGTTTCAACATCTGACATGTTGTTTATCGGCTTCTAATAATAAAATATAAGTTGATGGGATTTAGAAATCATTGCATTTTGTTTTTCCTTTGAGTCCCAACCTTTTGGAATAGGGTTTGTCTATATTACAGAATAAATCGCAGCGTTGTGTGTTGTGAAGTGAGGGACAGTCATACACGTGTTTGGCTTAGTTGTGAGTGTAGAAAGAGTTTCTTTAGTGCTAAATCCCTTATAATGCACACATCTGCATGTGTCAGCATGTGCACAGATGTATGCCTACACATTCAGCCTTTCCCCTGCACTCAATTCATTCTGATACCAAACTATTTCCAGATAAGAGGCTGCAAAATATTTCTTTTCTTATGTTGGCAATGAAAATATTTTCCGCCCTATAAGCCCCACAAATTCATGCTCAGGTGTTAAAGCACCAGTATTTTGCTTTGCCGTTAGTGCATGAAGCTAAGTCAGAGATGACCAAACTAATGTCCCATTCACTCTGGTTTCCTGGGCGAGAAAGCGGGAAATGCCAGACCACACGGCCTGCGCTCAGATGGATACCTTGCCCGAAGCTACACACCCCGCCAACCACAAATGGACTGGCTTGCTTATAATAAATTGGCGGAATTGAGTTGGCGTGCTGACTTAAAGAGAGAATCATTATCCGACTGGGCTTTTGTCAGGATGTGGCGTTGCATTGCCTTTCGCTCACTTTCCTCTTGTTCTGTCTGCCCATTAGCAGCTTTAATGTCTCCCATATGTCTGTTTGTGTACAGCTGCTGTTGTGTAACTGTTCCCTCATTCAAACACAGCATCTTCAGGCGTGTAGGCAGTGAAGCCGGGAGCCGGCCAGAAAGTATTGCACCTTGGCTGCGGTGCTTTGGTTTTGAACTTTTCCAGCTGAACTCCCACCCAGCTGCTTGTCTGGGATTTTTTGATAGTTGCAAATAATTTTCATAATTATGTCCCGCTGGAGGCGACGTTTAAACAGGAGAAGTTTTTTCTCTTTTTTTGTCTGTGACACCATCAAGGAACGAAAAAAAGAAATAAAAACATTCCTTACTGACATCATTCATCATATTATTGGATAAAAACAAACATGGATGGCTCTTTGATTTGATTTTAACAAATGTCATATTTCATTTGCCGTTGTGTTCCAGGTCTGACAGGGAATAATTTGATTCCCTTTCCTTGGATAATACTATTCCGCTGACTGATTTTTCTCCCCTGGCCATCTCTCATGCATTTCACTCAGCACCTTTAAAAAGTAATCTGAAGATTCAGACACCTCCAGGTTCCTCCCTGTTTCCTTTACAATCTCATAAAGAACTTACGCAATGTGTGACTAATTATTTTCTCACCGCTGCATTTGGCTTAAGTAAAATAATTTCTTCTCTCCCCTTACAGCTAATCTGATATTAGTGTGCCTACTCTTTCTGAGCCAGAGGAACATGTTGACACAGCCTGAAACATATTAGTCCAATTCACTTCACTCACATGGGATACTATTATGCTTTTAGGACTCTGAGCTCTTGGGAAAAGACTTGCTATTGACGCTGAGTGAAAAGTAATTGCGCTGTTATTGCAGCTGTCCAAGTGAGGAGGAAAGCAGCCATTTCAAGAACACAAGATGTTTCCAAGAAGACGTTTTCTCGTGACACCCTTTCATTCCACCCGTGCACCTTTATCCCATTAATCTGTTCAGGGATGTCTGTTAAAAGCCCCAAAACACGGAGTTTGTCCAAGTTTAAGAAAATCCTTAGCTGAGCTATTGCAGCTGTTACACTGTGTATTTGTAGGTGTTTAGTTTTAAAACTCAGCTGGCCAGTAAAATATGAAAAACTAGACCTAACCAGAGATGGAGCACCTGCCTGCCACATTGCAGTCCGAGCCTTATGAGAAGTGACACTCCGTTAAGCCACGCTGGCAACACCTTTTCGGCTCACTTCTCTTTAATTGACTTGTCTTGTTCTTTCGTCAGCTAGCTCGTTAGCGGCGTGCTGATGCTGAGGGAGATATTTCTACGTCAGCCTTGTAACACGATATGCAGGTAGGTGCAGGTGTGAAATAAAGCTGGTAATACTAGTCTATGTTTGATGTCGTCATTGTTTACACACACACATGCATTATTTATGACGCTCTAATAGTGTGCTGCCTCAGTCTGCCTGATCCTGTTTATATACGGTTGTTGTCGACTTCATTTGAACCAGGCGTGTTGCAGCAGGGACGCAGTAAAAAACCTGCATGACGCTTTTCCGGAGTTGGTGATCGCTGCTCCAAAACAATGGTCTCCAACCTGTGGTCCCAAAAGAACACAGGGGGTGTGCAAGGTTTGACTTCACAGAGCCTGTGTAATTGTTAAAATTAGGCTCATGTCCACACAGTGAGAAGTTCAGGTGTTCCCGCTTCAGTTTTTAAAATCTGGATTTTTTTTGGTTACATGAAAATTACATTTTGAAGCCTGAAAACTCAAAATCCTGAAGCCAGGTCCTAAAGTAAAAAAATGGGGGTCAAAATCTGCTATATGACAATATTTTAATAAATATATCCTTATTTAAAAAAATAAAAAAGCTACTTAGTCGGCCACACCTTCCGCATGAAATAACTTTCATCTTGGTACTGAGTGATTTCGGGAGGTCAGTGGGCTGAGGAGCTCATGTCTGTGCGGGTAACCTTATTCTTTCCTCCACCATGTGGTTTAGTAAACATGTCTGACAAAGGCCACAGAGCAGATGCTCCCGGTTTTTATCACACGACTCATCCAGAACGCATCATTGAATACTAAGCCAAGCATAGAGTCATGTTCTTCACAGATTTCACAAAAGAAAATAAATACAAAGACTTTCAGAAAAGAAAAAACTCAACTCAATAAAAAATAATTGACAAAAATAATTTTTGTCTTTGATTTATGTGATAAAAGTTAACCGTCACTCTTCAACAGCTCTGTATCAAACCAAGCAAGCTTTTTTTGTTTTGAGTCACTGATAATTCAAGGATGAGATCTTTATTTTCATACATTTAACCCAATGTGAAATATTTTGATTACAGCCGAGCACGAATCCCACCCTCGCTTTGCGTGTACAGGGGCCTTTTCAGGTGCGGCTAATTCTTCATCACACTCTCACATCCCCTCTCCTGTCAGGCACTTTGAAGTGCTTTAAATGATTTGCTTTGCTTGTTCATTTTTCTTGAACTTCTCATCATGACTTTCTGTAACCACGGTAACTCTTGGCTATTTTTACACCTGAGCTGCTCCACAGTTCATTTCCACAGCATCAGAAACAAGCTTTCGACTGTTTATCTTTCCTCTGGTAGCGCAACACATTGTAGAAGCATTAAGCTAGTAGTCGAGTTTAAACCGTAAATAACTAAACTCTCAGGGCTGACAAACCTTTAAAGACAAACTCGCCAGCAAAAAACACTATTTCTCTAACACAGCATCAAATATTTGTCGTCTTTACCTTTTTTATGTAGAAAAAAAGCTGATTTTATTCCCAGTTTAATATAAGCAACATATCAGACATTTTACCATTTCATGGTAAATATGAGCTCATTTTGAATCTGATGGCAGCAACTCATCTGTAAAAAGCTGGAAAAGTGATGACAAATTAACATGACTTGGTATAAAAGGAGCATTTTATGGACAGACGTTCGCCAGTCTGAGACAAACTGGCTCTAAAACTGTGGAACAATTTCAGGAAAATGTTCCTCAGACTTTGAAGATCCGCCATCTACAGTGTTGAATATCATCAAAGGATTTAGAGAATTAGAAGGAATCTCTGTGTGCATGGGACAAGGCTGGATGCAATGATGTGCAAATCTCATCAACCCAGTAAAACAAGAACAACATGTCGGATGATGAAACTGAGACATTTCATCATGTGATGGAAGAAAAGAGCTGATAGTGAATCTGAAGGAAAAAGTTGGAACAGGAGCAACAAAAGGCTGAAAAGTAACTGGTACAAACCAGAAACACCTGGAGGAGCATTAGACAACTAACCAGGTTACCTGGTAACAGGTCAGTAACATGACAGAGAGGCAGAGTCCATCTTTCTGATGGAAAGATGGACAGAGCTTCACCAATCTTTTTCTGACGGCATGTCCTGCAGACGAGTCCAGGTGTAAATAAATTCAAGAAAATGTAAAAAAAATCTAACATAAATTCTCAGGGGACCTATGATCCACTCACAGAGGTGCATAATCATGATGGAATCACACCTACTAACTCGCCGTTCCCAGAGGTTGTCTCAGTACACCGGAGGCTTCACACTGTCAAAAACACTGCAGCGAGGGAAATTATTCCACCGTCGACGTGTGTGCCTGTGTTTGGGTGTGCAAACTGTGACCGTATCTGTTTCCTGTCCGATTTGTATGGCTCTGACAGGTAAGCAATGGAACGGAGACCCACAGCGGGCGGCATTCAGCATCCGTTGAGACTCAGGTCCAGAAACAGCAGCAAGAAGACAAAGATGGTTTCCAACAACCGCAGAGGCAGTACAGCTCATTACCACGGTGAGATACTCCTCCACCTCCACCCCACCACCTATCACGTCCTCTCTGCCCTTTCCCATCTGATTTCCCCATCAATATCTTTTCCTCATGCTTTGCCTTTTTGCCACTTTTCTCTGTTTATATATACAGTATATATATTCATACTCTCAAAGGCAAATACCACAAAGCTAATGTAAAATCATCTGTAGACATTTAGATGATTTGTAGCTAAACTCTTATCAGCAGATTTAAGCCTTCAGGTAATCTGGGACTTTTTGGTCATATTTTCTCAACTTTTTCCACCACTTTTGTTGTGTTGCCGCATATGGGCATGATTTTTGTGTTTCTTTTATAAAAAATTCCTCTTTCTACTGTAAGTCAAGGTCAACAGGTCACCTCACCAGGGACGATTTACTATCCTTCCAGGTCATCGGAGGGCCAAAGAGTCCCACAAAATGCTATAAAAAAAGATTTTTTTTGCACATGTTTTGCCCAGATCTTTCAAAACACCAAATAAATAAACATTCAAATGATTTTTACCCTTCAAATGCATATTCTCTAACATAAGGTCACTATTTTTATTAAGCAAAAACAGGATTTTTTCTTGTTTCACATAATAGATTTTATGTAAAGATCAGTCTTAAAAATACTAAAAATGAGAGGCAAAATTAATCAGATTAAGGATTCACTATCCTTCCTGGTCATAGGAGGAGCACTGACCCTTATTAAAACTGCAGTTTTTATTCTCTCGACCTGTTTACTGTCGGTTTTATTTAAGAGAAAAATATTAAAAGTAGAAGCAGTCGGAGCGCAGACCTCCACCAAGCCATTGTCATTTTCCTGCCAATGATCATGGCCATTATCTGTTATTTAGATAGAAGCTGTAATAGCAAAATCTACCCATAGCGGAGAATCCCTGGATCCAGGCGGTGATCCAGATCACCCTCAAAATCCGATTTCTTGTTCTTTTATTCCGTTTCTGAGATTTCCTGAAAATTTAATCCAAATCCATCCACAACATTTTGAGTTGTGTTGCTAACAGACTGATTCATCGGTACATGCAAAAATAAAAAAATAAAAGCTTGTGCGGCTGGTTCTGTTTTCTGCATGTGTATAAAAATCTATATCTTTATTGATAAACTCTTTAAGATTCAATTTTTTCTACTCTTGTTTTTTTTTCTGTACATAATTCTTTGTATTGCACAGAGGGATGGAAGGAACTTCCCTTGCGATTCCTGTGTATGTGCTCACGTACTGCAGAAGTTGACAAAAAAAGCTTGAATCCTGGCGTCTGCCCTGGTGCTGGTAATAATTTGTCATATAAGCTGGCGTTATACCCGCACGGCGTCGGGTTGGGTGCAGGTAGCTGACGAAGAGGAAATGTGCGTAAATACGCGAGCGTAGGCTAACAGCGTCATGTTGCAGGTTCTTTCCTGGATCTGCAGGTAGGCTGGTGAATCCATAGGGCCGAGTTTCTTCCATGGTTCGCTTCAGTTCCGGCAACCACTTCCTGTTTCAGAACAACAATGGCGGCCGACATGAAGCAGTGTCTTCCAGAGATCGTGGAAGCAGAAGAAGAAATGATCCATCTGTTGAACATTTTACAGACAAAGACGTTGTTCCGCAGTCATTCAGCGAGAAGATCCAAAAACCCGGAAACACACGATCACAAACTGACCAATCACAATGGGTTAGCACCTCGCCGCTGCGTTAGCGTAGCAGGACTGCAGGTCAGGTTTGGAGAGGGATGGTCCAGCATCTTCAGACCTACGCAGAGCCTACGGCGGTGACAGCGTAACCGACCGGAAGCAGACGCTGCGCCGGTACAACTCGGCCATTACACTAATTATCCTGACACGGGGCCGTTTTCCCTTTATAGGCCGATGCTTGAAACACCTGGGGTTTCCCAATAGAAAAAATCATTATAAAAGCCCTGATAATTGCACCTTTCACTTCCTCTGAAACAATCTTTTAACAACATCAAATTTCTCATTAATAAAGATAACGATTGAATATTTATAAAATAGGAGAGGGTTACAGAATATCCGGTATTTGGTAGAAGGTCCGTTCTTATATAGCACTTTTATCCAAAGCGCTGTACAGTATACATCACATTCACCCATTCACACACACATTCACACACACATTCACACACACATTCACACGCTGATGGCGGAAGCGTATTTGGCGGCATTTGTAAGTGAAGTGAATACTTGTTTTTTTAGCTCACCAGTTTAAACACAACACTGCGTGTGCATGCTGTATGATGCATGTGAATGTAGTCTTGTCTTTTCTTTCTTTTTAGAAGTCATCTTTCCCTCTGCTGCCTCCGACCAGTCCCAGTCAGGTCGATTAAAACATGTTCCTGTCTATGGCTATGGATCTGTGGTTCTCATGGACACATAATCAATGTGGTCTGTATAAGCCTCAATGATGTATGCATTCCCTTCAAAGGAGCTATCCGCTGGCATCTCATGTGAGGTGACAGTTGCCTCGAGCCCCCCTCCTCACCCTTAGTAAGTCACATCTCTTGGGAAAGTTCCTCTCGCCAGCCTGCATGGCCTTTGATACGCATTCCTCTCATAACCTCCCAGCATCTCTCAGCAGTTGGTTCAGGCTGGAGGCTTGACCCAGACAGCGTCTCAGAGCTGGAGTCTGCGGAGCTAAACTCTTACATCCTCATTACTAATAACCACAATTCCTTCCAGCCTCAACCACCGCTCAGTTTGGAACCACTTCATCCTGTCCCTTTCTTCCAAAACAGGAAGTGTGAGCAGTCAGCTATTCAACTGCAAAAGGGACATTCCCCGACTGAAACCCCCTCCCACTGCATTTTAAAGGGTTTCCAGAAGAAGCCGTGGTAGCTGGTTATCTGATGACGGCCAGGCTTAACTCTCCATCTGGGATGTGAGGATTGGAGGAGCAGTAATGAAGGCTTGTTGTCGGAGCAGGATTAGTGATGACAGGCAGCGGAGGGCAAGAGGGGCCAGGAGGGGAACAAGTGTTTTAGTCGGAGGAAGAAGCCGCTGATTAGCCTGGAAGAAAAATACACCCAAAGCACACACATGAAAGTTGTTGAGATGAAGTTCGTAACCGTGGCCGCCTCCTAAGCCGAAACAATATTGTTTAACCCAATAAAAAAATATTATTCCAGGCTTTTAAACATTTTATAAGTGCAATGTGGAAGGGTTTGTTCCATCGCCCACTGGACACACGTAGGTTTTTCTCTAATAATCTCTGAGTCTGTGCATGTTAGTGTCTCCTCATTCTCATAAAGTCTGATTCATCCCAGCTGTTTTAAAGCAACACACAGCAGCCACAAATTCCTCTGCAGAACCAACTTCCTGGCTTTGTTTGTTATTTTCTGTCATTCTAACTTTATCCCACTTTTTGGCATGATGTAATTTCCACCCGCTCCCCGTGTAAAAGTAACTAATCTGCTCGGTGACATTTTCTGGTGCAGGAGTGGAGGCGATAAGAGAATCTTCTGACACATCAATCACAGTTACATTCCTGTGGAAGAAATCCTTGCTCTCCTCCCTTTAGACCTTCTGAATTTGTACTTTCAAATCTGCTTTAAAGCTAAAAGGTCATTGTGGGAGCGTAGACCGCCGCCTCGTGCAACAGGCGTCCCGACGTTTCAAACAAGCCGCTCCCTTATGAGCAGCGCTGGCTCTACTAGAAGCCAAGCTGGGGTGTAAATGCATGGCGGCTCGCCCAGACAGAAAGACCCAGATACAGAGCATGTGGTGGGGCTCTCTCTGCAGGCTGTCTCTACATCTGCACCCCGACCAATTACCCTCAACTTACACACACTTATGCACATGCACACACTTGAAAAATGGCGCATGTACTGCACATGAACATTATGATATGCTTCAGCTCTTACTCTCCTTCATGATCCTTTGAAGAACAAATGTTTCTTTTAATCCATTAAGCTGGACCTGAAAGTTTGAATAACTCTGAATTATCAAGAGATCATGATGCAAAATATCATAACGTTGTTTTAAGCCTGTTTCAGTGACACTAAATTAAAATAACACAATAAATCAGTCAGCATGAAGGTTGTTCCCTAAAGAAAAGATTCGCATGATAAAAACTGTCTGAAACAGGTTCAAGAGGTCGGCTTCGTCGTGTTTTCAGCTTTTCTGAAACAGTCCGAGAGAAATGGATCAAAGTTATCATCGCGGTAAAGACAGAGCGCAGATCTGTTACACGTGCTTCACTTTGTGCGCTTTGCTTTTCATATTTTAGGGGGAGGTTCTGCAGGTATGTTTATTTGCATCCTAACCGTTAGCGTTCTGTATAAAACACTCCATTAATCACAGATTAAACCTGATTTAGGCTTCAGACAAGTATCAGAAGATCCAGCTTTTTTACCTAGTCATCAGGGGGAAACATCAAAATGCTCTAGTCATTTATTTGCCAAACTTTCTCATTTTTATTGCTCAAATTATTTAATTATGATACAACAAAATAAAGTAAAAATTTCCAGCTTGTTTGCATTTAGTAAAATATTTTTTAATTATTTTATGATAATGTGCAGAAATGAATTCTTAAGTCAAATCTGCCCTCATAAAGGCAGAAAACATGATAATGTGCAACTATAAAAACTAATTTACAGGACTGGTTATTTTCAGCTGTTGCTAAAGTTTTAACCCTAATGTTCACAAAACCAGACTAAAGCTTATTTCAGGTCAAACATTAATGTTTAGAAATGATTTTGTAGCTCAAGGTGATCAATGGTGTAGGTAGCCTGTTGATAGCACCCCAAAACCTTCTGGTGATTATAACGAGTGCTTTACATTTTATTTTACCTTCTACTGTTGGATGAGAAGCTGCCGGCTTCGTGCTCCTCTATGAAACTCAAGCACCAGCATCTCTGTAGCTGCTGCGCAGATGTTTATGGTTCCATTTCCAAAACTCCAAACCCCAAATCTCTGCAATTGCATTTGTTTGGGCCCTTGTCTCCAAATTCTCGATCTAAATGAGACTCTGTATTTTGTCCTAAAAGCATCCTGAGCCGCCGTCTTCTCCTGCGGTCATGTCCTGTTATGTCCCTTTAAAGCCCTACACGAGTCATCGAGGTGTGAAGGAGAGTTCTCTTTTCACCTTCGATTCAAAAGAGGCTGTTGCAGGTCTTCATTGCACGTCCGCTGGTAATGGATCCTAATAATAGAGGAGCAGACCTAAACCCGGTGGAGGCTTTTCATGGCTGAGCTCCAGAGTTAGGTGAAGACTTGATAAGCGTGCATCTCACGCCTGACAATGTAGAGGCCTGCAGGCGGGTTGAAGATGAGTAGTTGGCAGAAAGCGCCACGAGGCCAGCCATTACTCCGTCTGCTCTGGAAGTGCACCCATCTGCATCTGCAAAAAGGAAGTTAAATGGATAAAAGAAGCCATTTTTCTGAGGAATGTTTTAGCATTTGTGTTTGTTTACTATGTGGAACTAATCGTCAGGCTTCTGGCATTTGTTTCCTTCTCCTTGCGTGTCTCAGCTTTTATGTAACTAGACTCGGTGAAATCAGGTGGCGTGCTAACAGATCCTTCATTGCTCCGCTCATGTTGCCTTAAATAAAAATAGTCTGTATTAGGGATTTCATAATAATGAAGAAAATTATCAGAGAAATAATCACGATTTTAGGATTATTATGCATTAATTAATTTCACAATACAAGAAATGTCTAAATTATATTTGGAATTAAAAACTGCTGATTAAAGGCCAATTTATGCTCTTATTGTGAGATTCAAACATTCCTAGTCTGCATCCCTATTTTGGTCTCATGGCTGCGTTTTCTAGTAAATAAAAGAATTTAACTTTCCCACGACATTTCTCTTCACGGCAGCCTCCATTACAACTATATGAACCAAGTTATTTTGCAAATTAGATGATGACATCACTTAGCACAGCCAATAGCTACTTTTCTTACTGAAGTGTTGGCAACAGTGTGCTGCCCGGAGGCTGGTATGTCTCAGACCAAATACCTGCTCCAGATTTAAAAAACATCTGACCAACAACTTTGCTCCAGAACATGTGCAACTGATCGGCAGGTAGCTGGTGACTTCGTTTGCAAGCGTTACTGAAATTAGGGAAAAAGCTTTGCTAGCTTAGCATTAGTAAATGAACCCTGTGCACCTTTAACTGCATCAACTCGTGTCTGGTTCAGATAGAGGAATGAACTAATGTTAAGATTTTGTTCTACTCACTGTCAGATGTTTGATTGAAGAGATTAATCTTATTATAAGAGTGTTGAGAATAACATTTTCTGGTCCTGGTTCGATCAGAGCCGATCCAGATCTGATGGTGGACAGTTGGGGAAGTGCAGAACTCATTTTTGGACAAAATGTCGGACCTGATAGTATCGGAAAAGGTAGCTGTTGGGTAGAAACCTGCAGGAGGAGAACACCCCACCATCTGCTTAACTTTCTGAATCTGGAAGTAACCTTTGCACTTGTGTCTGGTTTTCAGGCAACCTCGTAAGAGCCACAGCACAGTTTCCCAGGACGCATGGGACAAAGTGTATGCAGCGGCCGATGGATTCCAGACACCCAAGGAGAACCCTCACTACTCTGGGGGCCAAGGGCCTCGCAACAGCTACCTCGGGGGGTCCAGCTTTAACGCCCGTGTCCTCTTAGAGACCCAGGAGTTGCTGAGACAAGAGCAAAGACGCAGAGAGCAGGAGGCCAACAAAACCAGGTTGTCCATGGTGCAGGAAGCCCACAAAGGCAGCCCTCAGGCCTCTATGACCCCGGTCCTTATACCGGCTGCACGGCTTCAGTCCAAGGGCCCCTACAGGCAGGACGTCCCCCCGTCACCTTCTCAGCTGGCCAAGTTCAGCTGGCGTCAAGGTTCAGAGAAAGGAAGGCTGTTTTACTCCTGAGAGGCTTTTCTATAAAACGTAGGGGTGCAAAGTTTTTATGGGTCGGTTCTTATAAATTTTTTATATTTAAAAAAATACTTTTTTAAAGGAAAATAAATGATTTGAGAGGTTTTTATTGTTCAGAATTATGTATAAACGTGCCTTTTGATTGTTAAGCTCTACTAGGCATCAGCCAGCAACCCCCCCTTGTTATCCCCTCCATCTGACGTGCAGGAAAGCAGACATGGCAGCAGAAGGCTCTGGGTGGGCGGCTGTCTGACGGCTGTCTGACCCGAGCAACGTAACCTGGAGAGGGACATGTTGGGCGCCACCTGGCTGATGGCGGGAATCCTCCTGGAGATCATGTTTGTCTGAATTACTTTTACCTTCATGTGGACTTTATCAAGCAAGTTGTTGCGTGTGTGTGTATGTGTGTGCGCGCAGACACCAGACAGCGAGCAGAGGCTAAGAAGCTTGAGTGAAATGTGGAGTCAGAGCTTAGATTATGGGCATGAGTGGCCACCCCCGCCTCACTTTAGGGAAATGTCCCTTTTGGTTTCAGATACAGCACTTAGAGTCGGTACCCTCCACCCAACCCCTCCTCCACCCTTCTTCTTCTCTTGTATTCACTGTGATAATCCTGAATTCCCTCTTCCTCCCGGCTGGCTGCTTTATCTGACTTTTTTCTCCTCACATTGTCGCCCTCACCATTCCGCTCTCTCAGTGGAGGAAAACAGCTTTAGATCTTCTTTATTCTGCAGCTCCGCTTCGCTCACCCAGAAAAGAAGCAGCAGTATAAACGGGGTCAGGTCTGGGTTATTAATTAATGTGCTTCATCAAAAATGAATGCACCCCTTTGTGTATGTTTGTTGTGTGAGAAGAGGGGAGAGAAACAGCGACCTTACTCCCTGTAGGTGCCTGAGCTGCTCCTTGATGAACATTTCATTCAGATTGTTGCAGGGAAACCACATCAGCTGCGGAGTGGGTGGCCTCAGTGTGGGCCCACATGTCCGAGGACACTTACAATGGAGCTGATTTTGTTTCTCCCCCGTGATTGTGTCCATTGATAAGAAACCTCTAAGGAGCTTTTCATGGTTGAATCAATAATTAGTGGTCTATTTTTCAAAGTGTGTGTTTACGTCCATGCCTGTTTGTGTATTTCCATCCTCAAAAAGACAAGAACTCCTTTGTTAGACTTTAATGTGGGGGAAGTTGGGTCATGTTAAAACCAGCTTCACGTTCAGATTAAGCATTGTCATTAATCACTTTGTTATATTAATAAAGCACACATTTGTGCCGGGAATTTCACCACCGTGTCATTGCCATCCTTAAAAAGCAAACCTGTTTTAGCAGTTATTAAAAGAAAACATGGTGCTTAATGACGAATGTGTTGAACTCTTTACAAGCTGTGAAGGAAAATAATGTGTGGATGAGGCTGGTGAATGTGTTTACATCCATTCACACACTATCTATACCTAATATTCCAATGCAGGGTTGCAGGGGGGGTGGGGTCTTTTTCTGGCAGCTACTATGCGAGAAGCAGAGGACATCCTGGACAGCTCGCCAGTCCATTGCAGGACCAACACAGGGGGATGTTTTACATAAACATTAATATACAGATTTTCAAGTGAGGCCGTATGGTGATAGCTAGTCATGGTTTAAGGGTTTTATTTACTTTTATTTCTGTTCCTTTCAGTCTTTTATTTTGGTTTCTTGTCTTATTTTGTAGTCACACTCTTGTATGTTCTCTTTACTTCCTGTTCAGTGCACACCTGGTCTTTGCTGATCGCTTCACCTGCTCCTCGTTTAGTTAGTTCTTCTCCTCAGTGTGTACTCAAGGCTTACTTTTGTCTCTCTCAGGTCATCATTATTGTCACTGTGGTGTCTTTCCTTGTCTTCATAGGCTTTCCTCTGTCCGGTTCGTTTCTCTTCCTGTATCCTGCTGTAGCAGTGCCTTTTGTTTTGGACCAATAAACTTCTGATGCTTTCATCTGCCCTCCACCTACCTGGTTCTGCATTTAGTTCTTGTCCCCAAACCACACCGTTAATAGTTACCTGACTTTGGTTTTAACTGAGGATGGTTTTAGAGTGCATCAGTTATGGCAGCCATTACAATTTTCTTTTGCTGGTCCCCAATTTCATTGACAATGTCCACGTCAAGTAAATGTGGACACTTCTCATGTCAGTCTGTTCGTATCAATTCTGAAGTTGTTGCAACCGACAAAATGATCATGTTTTGTCTATTGTTTACGTTGTGCTGCGGCGTCCTCAGTGCAGAATTGTGACGTCTGTCTCACCTCAGTGTCGGAGGAAAAGCTACTGACACCGGATAGAGTTGCTGAATTTGTAAGGTGTAAACAAAGCCACAAAACATAAGAGAAGGTTAGCATTTGATTCATTTTAAGGATAACTGCAGATAAAAAACTGCGGTGGTATCATAGATGGGATGTAAGACCACTAAACCAAGAACGCCATTTCTTGTCTGCGCACTTTTCCATCATTTTACCGCTGTCGACCTTGCATCTGGCCAAACTGGTCCCTACACTGCCCCTACTGGTTACTGGAATATTGCAGCTCATGAACACGTAACGGTAATCCCTGAGGACAAACCATGATAAACATGTTACCAAAAGTAAATATATTCTCAGCCTTAAATGTGAGGAAACTATTTATGTTCCTCACATTCATGGTCGTTAAAGCATCCAGCTTATCATGTTTGTTATTTCTACATAATTTCTCATCACATTACAGAAGCCTGTGCAACACCTGAAAGTTGGTACAAAAATCTGCTTTCTCCCGACCAAAGTTAGCCCAACAAACCCAGCTTCTCTTATCTGGATGGAAGCTCCAGAACTGAGCCTCCTCCAGAAAACTGCCTGCAACCTGGACCTGAACCTGTGTTCAGGGTTAAGAGCAGCATCTAGATAAAGAGACAGCTCCTGTGTTTACTTCTACTACCTAGTATTTGACACTGCGTGGTGAGCGCATGGATTAGGAAAGGAAAGATCCTCACATGTAAATATAAGTGTTGATAGGAATATATAAAATACAGCAGCTGAGCTTGTTTTGCCACCAGTTCGTGTAAGTTTGCGTGTGTTTATGTGTGTGTAAACAGTGCCAGTAAGTGGATTCTCCAACATGTCTGTCTCAGCAGCCATGTGAGCCGCTTGGCTGCTGAGTGGGTGAGTAACAGAGGAGTAGGAGGGAGAGAAGATGGGAGGCCTGACCTCAAAGATGATTCAGTCAATGGTGTAATCACCACCATTCCTCTGAGTCTTCAGTACAAACAAGGGTTACCAGCGAGGCACTGCTCACTTTTTTACTGTCTCCTTTCCTTATTTATCCTATTCACCTTTTTTCATCTCAGTTTTTGGGTGTATTTTTTATTTTTTGTTAATAAAAGTGTCATGCTGTGTGTGTGTTAGTGTGAGAGGGAGGCTTGAGGGTTGGGGGGGTCATCAGCAGCTGTTTTAGATGATGTTCCATGTGTCTCCATCATGAACTGGAGGGGTGCTTGCAATAATGAGCTTTATTTTTCCCCCATCGTATGCAAATCTAATAATATGCCATAATGCACATTTATTATTCGTGTTGTATAATTAATGTTTGTGCGTCTCTGTGGTGACATATGGATTTTCCCATAAAGCTATTGTTTAAGAGGGTTTTTTTAGGTAGTGGGCGACATGAGAAATATATTATTGTTTCATTGTGTTTTATTATCCACAATATGGTACTATGCTGGTGAAGAAGACTAATGTAAGCGCTGTGCAATTTTCCTTTTTACAACCGTGTATCATTAAGAAATGTTTCTGCTGTTTTCTGTACATACAGTATTAACTTTTCACTGAATAAATTGAGGGTAGTTTCAGTCCTTGTAACAATAATTCCCCTTGGTTGTTTTGCTTAAACATTCACAAATGGCTTTTCTTCTCTATAGCACACCAGTAAAAAGTGCACATGAAAGGCGAATAATAAATGTCCCATTTCTTGCTGCTGCGTGACACCAAGTTGAGAAATTTAAAACAATCACCGTTAACTTTTTTCTTCCATGTTTCTTTTCTTTACTACAACTACAATTCAAAATAGTTGGGACACAAAGCAAAATGTGAAAAAAACCAACAACCCAAATCTAATCAAGTCATATTTTATTCCCAGTAGCAGATAAACATCACGTCAGATGATGAAACGGAGACATTTCATCTGATGGAAAATATGAGCTGATAGTGAATCTGATGGAAAAGGTTGGAACAGGAGCAACAAAATTCTGGAAAAGCAACTGGTACAAACCAGAAGCAACTAACCAGGTTAGCTGGTAACAGGTCAGTAACATGACGGGTATAAAAGGAACATTTCAGAGAGGCAGAGTCTCTCAGATGGAAAGATGGA
>JBAMHW010000020.1:23054452-23064826 GCA_037177495.1 Rhadinocentrus ornatus | reverse complement strand
GGGGACGTGCAGGTCGGATCGCAGCTGACCCTTCTCATCCTGGACACGATCTGTTTGTCCCTCTCCCCTCAGGCAGGAGGCTATGGTCCATTTGGACCAGAACCTCTTGCCATATGGAAAGCTTCTTCCCCTCTGCCATCTGACTATGAACACTAAATAACTTTGTATCGGACTCATGAACAATCAGGACCTCAGTTCCGGACTCATGGACACCGATCAATATCTGCCATATGCACTATGTGGTTTATCCCACACTCACCTGCTGCGAGACATTAACATTAATATTTACCATCCCACGCTGTTGATTGTTGTTACATGAATATTGTGTTTTATGTAGGAGGAGTACTTTTTAGTTTAGTTACATTGTTTTTATTGCGTGCCTTCATAGCATTATTTTAAAATCTTCACTATCATTTATTTTATTTCCCTTACTAATCTATGTTCCATGTTACATGTTGCACCATTACACCAAGAAAAATTCCCAGTCTGAATCTTTCACTGACAATGGAAATAAAATTTATTCTGATCTCTACAGCTCTGAACTGAAAGGAAGGTTAGGTGCATCTTGCATTTGTAATCTGGATGGGGCAGATTGCAGTCTACCTCATTTGAAAAACAATGGGTTAGTAAGTGTGTCGTTTAACTACGGTAGAGGGAGGGGAACTGCAGGAGAAACTGAAAATCCTGGGATTTCTAGTGTTAAACTACAGTAGCACTGAGCGCAAAGGGCGAGTCAAAGGCAGGGCCAATTCATCAACTACAGCAATGCTTCAGTTTCAAGAGATGACTCAGCTCTGAGTCTACCAATAACAAGCAGAATGAACACAGTGCATCCGTACATCTCCGAGCCACACAGTTCGTCTAAAGCAGACCAGGATTCTGCCCCCTCCTCATCCTCACACAACAGGACTGTGTTTATTGCCAGCCTGTATGCCAGAAATGCACAGAAGAAAATGGATTTCTAACGAATGAGAAATCAAGAACTGCCATGCGTGTGCACTCCGAGAGGGGTTTGATGATAGCTGATGACCCCTCATTAAAGGCCCACAACCATGCACGTCTGCCAGGCACAGTCTAAATATGTTGGTGGGCATGTGGGACAACTCTGCCTGGGAATCTTCCCTGGCTTGGAGCACAATGATTTTTCTTAGGAATGACCCAAGATACCCCTGAATCCCTGAAGCTCAGGTTGCTATTACCGTACAGCCTGAAAGAAGTGGCTGGGTTGATTAGGGAGGCTCACCTAATTAAGGAAAATATTGAGACTGAAGTCCTCTGGTTTACAGGAAAAGAGAGAGGGGCCACCTTGTCCCCTGAAGCAATCAGGCTGGCAGTCCTCAGAGTGACTTCTCATACACGTTTGTGTAGAGATTTTATTTCACAGATATTTGTTATTGTTTTTTAGCTTAGAATCAAGTGATGCACTGACTAAAGAAGAGGTATCACCAAGGATGCAGTGCAATTCCCAAAAGGTTGATACTGTGTAAGGCATGATCGCAATGATTTCTAAATATCAACCCAAATTTTATTCCCAGTAGAATATAAACAACATATCAGATGATGAAACATTTTACCATGTGATGGAAAATATGAGCTCATTTTTACTCTAATGGCAGCAACACGTCTGTAAAACGTTGGAACAGGAGCAACAGAAGGCTGGAAAAGTAATGATAAATAAATGAATAAACAGCTGGAGGAGCATTTGACAACTAATCAGGTTAACTGGCAACAGAAACATGTTGCCAGTTAACATGGCATGGCGTAGGGTATAAAAGGAGCATTTCAGAGAGGCAGAGTCTCTCAGATGTGAAGCAGGGGTGAAGCTAGAGGGGTGACCAGGGTGGCACTGGCCACCTCTAAAATCTGATTGGACACTCCTGGTGTGACCTTAGATGATTGACAGTGGAGGAGTCACTGGAAGAGGAGGGAAATGTCTTTGAAGACCGGCATTGATCACCAGTATCACTGAATCAGTTTGAAGGAAATTTTTATGTATTTTTCAAATTATTAATTAATAATTATGCCACCCTTTTCCCACTCAGTGGCCCTACGTGGCCCCCTCATCAAAACTTCTCAAGAAGTGCCCCTTCAAATCTGAAGTATAAATCCTTTCTACACCTGTCAGTCACGTGATTAGAGAAGGTCCCGATTTGTACTTAAGAACCTGCGTTATTTCTCTCACCACAATCATGTCCCCCAATAGATAAACATGCCTACATCCAACATCTGCTTAGTACCAATGATTTAAAGAAGACATCTCTTTGTTTCATCTTGCTGTTTTACACCGACTAGATATCTACACCTGATCCATTTGGCTGCTTAATGAGCAGCAAACTTTGCAGCTCTGGTACAAGCTCATACTGAAAACTAATAGTTTGACATTGATACAAGCAATATGCTGTCTAATTGAAATGGGCTACTGTTGTTTAGCGTCAACATCTTGCTAGTGAGAGACAGTACTTGACAGGAAAGCCGATCGGCTGATAACTGACACTCCTGTCATGATTCAAGGAGCAACAGGACAGGGAGGAGGAAAGGAGGCAGCCATGCAGTGCAGACACAGAGCGACTGGAGCAGCAACGTTTGTGCAACACAGTGGAAAAGGTTAAGAAAAAAAATTAAATAAAACAGTGGAAAATTTGTGGGTAATGGACCTTCTTACCAGGAGAAGTATGTACAAGTATGTAAGTACATCCTCCATGGGCGCATCTCTCATTATATAAAGATTTTTCATCAGAGCTGAAAACAAACTATAAAGAGAAGCTCAGAATCCACATTACTTAGTGCTGACTAAGCTAGCGCTACATGATCCAGTTTCATTTAAACAGGAAGCTAGCAAGGCCCTCTACTACCACATCAGGATCCAGTCCACCAGCACACAGACACCAGAACCGATCCCCATACTACCACATTAGCATCTAGTCTACCACCACCACCAGACATTAGACCAAAACTGATCCCTCTACTACCACATCGGGATCCAGTCTACCACCAGCACCACGACCAGACAGTAAACCAGAACCACTTCTGTACTACCTAATAGGATCCAGTCTATCACCACCACCACCAGACAGTAGACCAGAACCACTCCCGTACTACCCCAATAGGATTTGTTTAATAAGTTTTCAAAAAATACTTAAAGACTCTTAGAGGACAGTGGATACATGAAAAGACCAGGTGATGACACCTCTAACAAAAAAAAAAAAAAAGGTTTTGTTTACTAGGATTAATAATTTTACATATGGACACCTCTCCACACAATACAAAATGATAGTAATTATAAAAGTATAATTACAATAATTAAGATCTGAATTCAAGTTGCAAACCGCACAGTTCGGATTCAAAAGCCCAGTAGTTTGATGATGCCATCTATTAGTGACAGCATTTATCACTCAGGTGTCCCAAAGTGGGATTGTTCACTCTGAAAGCAGCTGAAAATAAATTCTTGCTCTTCCAGTAATTAGAAAAGTAATAATTAGGTGTTTGCCTACTGGGCTGAAAATAAGGATGCAGGCCAAACGGAGAGACTTCACCATAAATTCTGAATATGAGATTGACTCATCAGGTGGCCTGTTGGGTGCAATTCAATTATCTTTTTGTTTTGCTACAGGGAATGAGGGGGATAGATGGAAATGCAGCACACTGAAATAGCAGGGGACTGCTGGTTCGGAAAACAGGTCAAGAAAAGCAACAGCGTGAAAGAGAAAAGTGATTAGCAGTAAAAATTAATAGATTGTGTAATATTGTACTACTATTCTAGTGGTTTAGTTTTAGATGGAAAAGGAAGTTTTTTAGGGTATTTCTTCACTGTGTCCTGTAGTACTGACTCCATCAGTCTCTCATGGAAAACTTTAATATTCCTGCTGTTTTGTCTGCTTCGTTCTTCCATTAAACGTTATTTATCACACGTGCCATCCCAAATGAAGCTGGATAAGCAGTGAAAGCTGTTAAAACAAGACAGAAGCCCATTTTATTCCTCTTTGCTCTTCCCAGAACCCAGGTCATCTTCCAAGAACCTTTGATCTTATCTGAATTCACTCTCCAAATGCAGATCTCTTTCAATCACCCCGAGATCGTCTCCTCTTCCCTTATCTTCCAAAGCTTTTTCTCTATGGGAACCTGCAGGAGCCAACTCCGTACCGCTCTCAGCGATAAGAGGGAAAAGAAAAAAGATGGGATGAGTTTACTTCAGCTGTATCGCGTTCCAATTCATGCTTTGTTTGAGACTGGAAATGCTGGGCATATGGGACACCCTCCTCTGCAATGCAATATTCAAAGAGTTCTTACATAATTCATCTTTTTTCCTCTGTTTTTGGAGAGCCATCCTCAAAGTGTCACAGGCACAGCCTTTTAATTTGACAAGCCTGTGAAGCTGGAGTGCAGAATCATGACTGCTTGGCTTTGCAACTTCTCGCGGGACGGCTTGATATTGGGATGATAATGAGGCCCTCTTTTCAAAAGAATGGATGAATTAATAACCAGTCGTCGGTCTGGGAGGAATAGTTCAAAGGCCATCATAAAGACGTGGATCTACTTCCAAATGAGAGGAACGGAGACGTATTTAGGTCATGGACAGCATGTTAGTGAATAAATACTGATGTTTTTACAGTCTAGAAACAAACAGATGCAGCAAGCTGCGCTCACCCTGAGCTGGGAAAGAACACTTAGATATTATTCCTCACAGTTATGTAGCAGCATATTTACGGCTTCTGGGAGGGATATGTGTGTCCCTGCATGTGCAGCAAGCACGACGTTCTGTGCAATAACAGTTAACAAAGACATGACATGCAAGTCCCATTAATTCCCATTAATCTGGGTTTGGTGGATGTTCCGGAAGTGTGCTTTAAGTTGTGTTTCATTTGTCTTTTTCTACCTTTCCAGAACTCTCTCATGGACAGTAATTAAGGTGAAACAGTCTCTCCCACGACAGAACATAAGGATGAAGAATAATAAAAGTATAATATTTTCTAATTATTCATTAGTATGTTTTCATAGCCAGTATCAAGAAGATACTTTTTCATCTGAGAGTAACTCTCCTTAGATACTGGGTCATTTTTGTCTTAATTTTGTTCTCTTTATTCAGAATGTGCTTTAAATAAACCGATCACTGTACAGTTACTTCAAAGATGTACTAGATGTTACCTTGGTCACCTGCAGAGACACAAGCTTTGTCCATAAGTTAAAAACTTTATTTGTTTTTGCAGCTTGAGACGACGCAGTAAAAACTGGCACATGATTAACATGGTGGAGC
This sequence comes from Rhadinocentrus ornatus, assembly GCA_037177495.1. Taxonomy (NCBI): domain Eukaryota; kingdom Metazoa; phylum Chordata; class Actinopteri; order Atheriniformes; family Melanotaeniidae; genus Rhadinocentrus; species Rhadinocentrus ornatus. Next base: position 23,059,575 of record JBAMHW010000020.1, on the reverse strand, counting down.
ATTTAGCAGATATTTTCCTCAGGAGTTAATCCAGAATTGAAAATCTGTCCTCTCTGCGCCAAGAAGATTTCACACTCATCGTTTGTTTTCTTTGAATTCGGTCCAGTTACTCAACTTATAAGAAGGAGTTGGCCGTAGTCCTGATAATGACTGGTGCAGAGTTTTTTATTCTCTCTTCTGGATAATATAGGGCTTCCATCAAGCACAATTCTCATTATTGTTCCAGTCATCCACACACTTTCTCCTCTCTTTCTCTCTCCACCTTCACATATGCCATTTCTAGGTCACACTTTGATTCGTGCATCATTTTAATGCAGAAGCGTTAGCTTATGTGTTTAGCTGACACCCAGTGGATTCCTGTTCTTTCCCAACAGTCTAAAATGAATTTGTTGTGGACAAGTACTGTTCAAAGGAAAATGTGAGTTCTCTGGATGCTGCAGTCCCCACATGAGCCGTCTCTATTTGTCCTAGCACCCCCAGACATCTGCAGCCCTCAGCTGGGAAAAGGAGGCTATTAGCAGGCTATTTTACCCTACACTCCAGCATGTCTTTTCTCCATTAGGCAGCTTCCTTCACGCTTTCCTGATGGACTGCTTTTAACATCTAAATCCACATTTTACATTCCAGCACATGCAGGCTAAAGGCATATGCATCTCAGGTATGGAGCGCCATTTGTTTTTCAAGTCAAGTGGTCCAGAACAAAGAATAAAGACGGTGATCAAAGATGATGGGTGTGTGAAGGGATTTAGTCCATTATCCATCCGCCCACTTGGAATTACCACATCTCTATGAAGACATATTGTGGGACTGTTTTTGAATCTTAGAGAAGAGTTGCATCTTGCTTATTAAACCTTTTTTTTTTTTACCATTTACTTGCAGCAAACAATAAGCCAAAAATAAACAGGCAAATGGGAAAGCATTATGCTTGCTGAACCGTCATTCAGTCCAACATCATTGAATATCTGCACAATCAAGCACATTCATGCAACATTCTCATTGTTGACTTATTGTTAAAGTTGGTGAATGAATGTTGTTGATATTGCTGAATTTTTATTCAGGGCCTTGCTCCTGCATCCTCTGCGCTTCAAATAAAAATGAATCTGTTTGTGAGCTGCATGATGTGGCTTGCAGCTCTGTGGTAATCACTGGGCCTCTCTTGGTTAATCATTTCCTTGGGTGTGAAGTAGGATACTTACCCAAGTAGGCAATATAAATAGCTACTGGGATAAGAAACTGGAGATGCCGTTCTTCTATTGTGATATAGGATAATCCCAACACTGCATCTATCATGCTGTTAAAATGCCCAGATGGACTCCCACACTGGCTGTGCAGAGGAAGAGATGAAGCTTTCTTCTACATGCCGTGACAGTTTCGTAGTGATGGATGTTACTTCTGTTTGTCTGTTAGCAACACAACTCAAAAATTTCTGCACGGATTTTGTTAAAATTTTCAGGAAATCTCAGAAATGGAATAAACGAGTGACTGGATATTCGGGGCGATATGGAGCACCACCTGGATCCATTTTTTGTTTTTAAAGGATTCTTTACTATGAGGAGATTAGGGATAATTTTGCCATTAAAGCTTTTAACTTAAAAATAACGGCCACAATCAGTGACAAAAACATGACAATGGCTTGGTGCAGGTCTGCGCTCGGTGGGTGCTTCTAGTTGAGGATCACAATCAATAATGTAACCCATTCAGTTTAATGAAGACTACTGATTTAGAATTTTTGCTACAAAGAGGTGCTGTTTGAGCTGTTTCCAGCTTGCCGTCTTCTAACAAACATGTGCGCTAATCTGCTTTTCTGAAAACTTTCCAGAAGGTGGTAAAAGCTCCGTCCCAGAGCTTTTTAATGCTGCTACTGAACCTCCAGATAATTAAACAGTTAGTCTGATCAGGTTAACAAATTCCTGGGTATTCCGCTGAATGTGGCCCCCTGAACTAAAATGTAAATGAACACCCCTGGTTTAGGGGGTCCTTGGCTGAATAATTACTCTACTAGTGGAACAATGTTGAAAAAAATGTAAAAACCACCGCTTTGAAAAAGAGTGAGTTGTTTGGAAATTCAATGACACTTGAATGCATCCATTTGCAGCTTGTGAGCTTCTGTGACGAATATCTTCGCTTAGTCTTTGCTTTAGGGTTAAACTCTCCCAAACATAGAGATACATCCACACAAAAACACTTCCAGACTCACATGCAGGCTTTCTGGATTTCTATCTTCCAAGCAATCATGATCATCTTTTTCCTCATAGTCAAGAGCTGCTCCTTTAGCGAAGGAATATATCATTGAATGTACTTTTCTGCTGATGGGAGCTCACACTACCAACCCTTGCACCACCATGTCTGCTTTTTGCGAGGTTTAATTAGACATGATATCTTAATTTGCACACAGATGTACCGCAAAGTAATTATAGAGTATTTTCCAAAGACTGAGCAGAACATAGTGAAACCCCCCAACCGCCTGTTGATTGGTAGAGTAAAAATAGCTCATTTGAAGACGGTGAAAAGCTGTCTTCTTTGAGTAGGACTTCTGTCTGGCCTCTTGGGATGAGGCTCACTGCATTTATCACAGTCACTAATTATTCATGTTATAAGCCACAGAGCAGAAAGAGAGGGGGAAAGAAAACAAGGAATCGCAACAATGAAATCACCACTCTCACGAGCGCTGACACGACAGTGGAGCAGTGAAAGCAGCATACGTCTGGAGCGTGTGCTGAGTGGAAGACATACGTCCTCGCCTCCCAGAGGGAACTGGGAACTTGTGCCATGTAAGCAGCGTGTGCTTAGTAAGAGGAGAAACTATCTGACTGGTTGCTCGTGTCACATTATGCCATTAAGTTGTTTTCATAAAAGGTTTCTGTATGTTTTTCGATGACCTACAGACCTAATTTGGCTCAAAGAACAAAATGATAAAATAAAATCCGACATGAGAGAAAAACATCAGGCAAGTTTGTACAAAGAAGCAAGATTCCAAACATTCGACTTTGAATTCCCTTCTTGTTGTCTCTCGATGTGTTTTCGCCCTCATTAAGTTGCAGCACATTTTTCTAGGTCAGCAGCTCCATCGGAAACCTATCTAGCAAAGAGATCAACACTGGAGCTAATTACATTAATATGCGCCGTCAAGCTACCAGCGAGATACCTCACAGCAGAAAGCAAGCACTCATCCACATGTCCTCTTCTTTTTCTCTGGCCTTCAGTAACGTCTGGCCAGCTGAAGACTCCACCGTGTGACACAGGTTGTTTGTTAGAGCAGGTCCTGTCTCCGCTTGGATTTTTAAGCACAGCACCACCTTATTTATCAGAGCTTTTAATCATTCACCGTCCTGTCAGAGCACCGAGGGCAGGTTAGCAGGTAGACAGGTTAAAAGGCAGAGGTGACTCGGGAACATCAGAGCAGCACAGAGTGTTGAGCATTTTAAATCATTATTAAAAACACACCTTTTCTAACTGGCCTTTCCTCCAGCTTGAGCATGTTTTTAAAAAAAATCTTATTTATGTTATGTGTTTTTATGTTATTTTAATGATGACCTAGGCATTTTATCTGCTCTGTTTCGTACAGCACTTTGGTCAAGTGAGGTTGTTTTTAAATGTGCTTCATGAATAAATTTGACTTGACTTATGCATTTAGATTTCTGGTATAAGAGATTTAATCGACAGTTTTCATATCAGAATTTAAGAGAAACTGTTTGAAAAGTTGTTATTCTGAATTACTTGGGTGATTATGATGATTCTGAAGGTAATGTCTCAGTTGTAAATATTTATTGAAGTTATTGTTTAGTAAGTTAGAATCAGGTTTAAGTTGTCAAAAAAATTTCAAAGTTAGTTTGTAAAAATTTTTTCTATAAAAATCAGCCCTGTATTTGTCCGTTTGTGAACAGCTGTGTGTAGTCAGTGGTCTTTAAACACTGTTCCAGCCTAGATGCTGATCAGGTGGGTGAGCAAATGCAGCATCTAAATGGTCGCGTAGTCATGGAAACGTTATTAGTTCTGGTTTCAGTGTGAATGCAAACAAATTATGGTGCACAGTGTTAATGATTAAGAATATCCCCAGCTTCAGTTTCTGATAAACTGTGTGCAAAATAGCTGTTTTTCTTTGTTTCCAGGTAGATTGTGTTTTCTGCAGCAGATTGAGCATCATGAACGCATCTGTAATGCCTCAAGGGAGCTATTTTACATGTGATGATTACAGTGAGGAAGGTATTTTGTTTCATTTTGTCTTCAACTATGAACATAAATCTTTGTCGTTTTAACACTTTTTTAAAGATTTGTTTCACAACATATACATTTTTCTGCACACAGCAAATAGACAAGATCACAATCCCAAGACAACATGATCTGTGCTGAAATTTAAAGGCCTGCGTATGAGATGGCAAGAATTCTGCCAGCATATCTGAGTAAAAGCCTTCTCACAGAACACACTTGGTAAAGGTTGCACACTGAAAAGCCCACCTGGAGAAAAGCTGCATTCACTAAGTTGCCTGTCAGGCTGTGATGTAGAATTGCCTGTAAAATCACAGCCGGGACCAGGATTTAAGTAGGAATAAACATGGTCACCGTCTTTAAGCTCTAACACTTCAAATCTGAGACAGGCTGAAAGTGCATAACTCTTTAACTTCCATCTTTCAGGTGAGTCAAGCAACAGATTCTTTGTTGATCATTGATAAAATATGAAAGGAGGTTAATGGCTGAGTGGTTCTTGACCTTGCTTTAATGTACTTGCTATCAAGGGAATCTACAGGAAGACAGCTGAACAAATGTGGTAGCAGTACCTTCCAGCAAAATTTAATTTCTTAAAAGAAAAACAGCAGTACAAACTCAAAACGCCAAAAATGTGCACAACAATGTTCATGTACAACTAAAGTATTATTTGTGGTTGTGCATCACAATGTAAAGTATCAATGGCAGCAACTTAATACATCCAGTCACGTAGACGTGGTGAAGACCACTTACTGAAGGTCAAACTGAGCATCAAAATGAGGAAGAAAGGGGATTTAGGTAACGGTTGTTGGTCTGAGTGTTTACTGGGATTTTCACCCACAACCATCTCCAGGGTTTCCAGAGATGGTCTGAAGGAGAGAAAATATCCAGCGAGCAGCAGGTGTCTGGACCAGGATGCA
>JBAMHW010000020.1:23030765-23041307 GCA_037177495.1 Rhadinocentrus ornatus | reverse complement strand
TGGTCCAGACACCTGCTGCTCGCTGGATATTTTCTCTCCTTCAGACCATCTCTGGAAACCCTGGAGATGGTTGTGGGAGAAAATCCTAGTAAACACTCAGGCAACCAAAGTCTTTCATTTTCTCTTTCTTCCTTATTCTGATGCTCAGTTTGACCTTCAGCAAGTCGTTTTTATCATGTCTACATGACTACATGCTGCCCTGTGATTGGCTGGTTAGATATTAACAAGCAGTTCTGTGAGGAAGCTTTTACTTACATATGCTGACAGAATTTTTGCCATCTCATACGCAGGTTTCTATATCGCAACACAGATCATGTTATCTTAGAATTGTGACCCAAAATTTATGTTTAAAGTTGGAGATGCGAGACAAAATGAAACAAAATACCTTCCTCACTGTAATCATCACATGTAAAATAGCTCCCTTGAGGCATTACAGATGCGTTCATGATGCTCAATCTGCTGCAGAAAACACAATCTACCTGGAAAAAAAGCTAGAACTAATAACATTTCCATGACTACAGCATCATTTAGAAGCTGCATTTGCTCACCCACCTGATCAGCATCCAGGCTGGAACAGTGTTTAAAGACCACTGACTACACACAGCTGTTCAAACGGACAAATACAGGGCTGATTTTTATAGAAAAAGTGTTTTACAAACTAACTTTGAAATCTTTTTGACCACTTAAACCTGATTCTAACTTACTAAACATTAACTTCTATAAATATTTACAACTGAGACATTACCTTCAGAATCACAATGATAGACAGAAAATACACAAGGATCCAATCAAAGATGAAGAAATCCATGTCACTAACACAGGGTGAATCAAGAAAAGGCTGGTCTTCAAATATAAACAAGGAACCATAAGATAAATCCAGTGAATGTAAGAGAAAGCTTCATTCTGGGACTGCCCAAAGGCGATAGATTTCTGCATACTGGGGCTATTACCTGAGGATCCGGCAAACAGAAACTGCACGGACTTACCAAGAATCCTGCTTATGATATAGCAAAAAACGTGATTACAACCTCTTAGTGTAAACCAAGTACCCCCTGGAGTGTCTCCAAGTACCCCCCTAGGTGTGTGTACCCCAGTTTGAGAAACATTAGAGACATGAGAAATAAAACAAGTTTACATTAACTGCCAGGTGGCTATTGCTTAAAATGTTAATAATTTCTCAGGAACGGAAGTGTGTAGCTCTTTGGGGTAAACTATGATGGATAGCTTACCTTTTAGGTGATTTATGGAAGTTTTCCAGGTATTTATATCCCATCCAGGAGGTTTACAATCCATGTAGATATGCGTTAACTAGAACTTGACCTGTTAGTGGATGGTGAGTAATTTAGTCTGCCGGCAGAAACCGCCTCTCCATTGTGAGTTCCTGTGAAATGCATGGATTCACTGTGAAACAGAGCATATTTACGCCATGCTGCAGTGCAGATATGCAGAGATCAGCCAAGATTTCTGGCAGCGTACCTGAGCTGTTGCAGAGAGTGAAACATCACTGGCTTGAAAAGACATGCTGGGATCAGGTTTTTTCTCCTCCTGACTTTTAGCCGACTCTTGCTTCACGTTTTTCCAGGCTCTTATAGCACGTGTATAATCCAGTTAGACGGAGCAAATAGAACAAGTATAACAGGGTGTAATTCCAGTAACTTGTGTGTAAGTGACACACAGTTTTTTGTGAATTCTAATCCACTGTACAAGTTCCTGGCTTCTCCCCTCACACACATTAAAAAATGGAAAACTCTAAAATCCCACTTGAACAGAGCGACACATGCTCAGACCGGCTTCTGGAGCCAACACTTGTGCTGGGTTTTGTAATTTCTAATTAGCATGCAGTTCCAAGTCCTTACCCGGTCCCAGCCAAACCCATTTGCCAAATCATGTGGCAAGTCATGCCTCATCTAAAAGTAAGCATTCTAGGTATGTGAGACCAAAGTGACTGAACATGATTGTGTCAACTCTGGATGCTTGGGCAGGATGGGTCATTAGCGGTGAAAAGGTAACAATTTACAGCTGGATAGACTAAAAGACTGTAGAGAATATGAGTAAAAAGGACATTTTTAAGGTTGGTTATGACAGAAATGAAGAAAAACACAGCTTCCTTCCTCAGTCTGCCGCTCGTCTACACGCTGATCCACAGCTTATAAGACGACAGGATTCAACAACTCCGTGGTTTCATATGTGAACTTTAGGCTTGGATATTTTTTGGTGGAATTGCAGGGTAACTATTCAGGTAGCTAACCTGCAAAAATGTCTGTCATGACTTCACAGAGACAGAAGCACATATTAATGACCCGTTAGGGGGGGGGTTAACAGAAAGTAAGTTCAACATATAAGTTGAAGGAGTTTCTGATGGTAATGGAGGGCAGGTATTGGGACTGAGTTCACAGCAGCCGTCCGATCTCTTGGCTTCCCTCAGGAGTTCTCACTGCGGCAAGTTTTGTCCAGCCGTAGCATCACTATGTTTTTAAGATCTACCAGCATGCACCGTGTTAACGGCTCCAAAACAGAGCAAATCTCCACAGACTCCCATGTTAAAAAGACCAACTTCACAGCAGAAATAAACATGTTTAAAGCCTGGTACAAAAGTCCTTTTTAGGATTTATAGGTCAAGTTTACCTTCAAGACAACTGTGAGGGGGGTGAGTTTTTTTCTAACTCATCCATTTGGATTTTATTTAATCTTGAAATTTGGCATAATTAGGGGCGTGTCCTTTTGATTGACAGGTATCCAATATCCAGAAGGGAGAGTGTAGCACAAACGGGTTTTTTTTCCAGCTAACAGTGCGCCTTAGCTTTAGCCCGCCTACCTTCATTAGCTGGTTAGCTACCGTTAGATTCGAGTTAGCTCAGATAGCTCCTAGCTACAGGCAGCTCGGAGTTTGATGGGTGTCAATCATCCACCCCCACCTTCACAGTCCCCCACTCAGCTTCACCTCTTCGCCCATTTTTGGATTTTCCGAGAGCTTGACACTGCCAAGATGGCAACGGTGGGAACTACCCAATGAGCTTTAATTTAGCTATTCAGAAACCTACGGGTGACGTCACAGAGGCTCCGCCCATCTTTTATATGCAGTCTATGGGTGGAACAGGAGATTCACATCAAAACCTGAAGCAACTGTGTGACGCTGTCGTGTGGGGATGCCGCGATTTTAGATTTACTTGGTACAATTATTTTCAAAGAGATAATCACAATTATTTAGCTTTAGTTTCCCAACACTATAAATGTGTAAAACTACATGAACACTTCTTATATGTCATTAAGTTTTAGTTATGTCTTATATCGCCAATATAAAATAATATAGAAGCAAAGTTAACTAAATCCCAACTAAACCTCCTCTGCTGTGTGCAGAATAAAGAAAATCAACATATCAAGTCTAGATTTCTCTCAGAGAAAACAGATGAAAAGGCTACAAGACCTCTACCTGGACTTGGGAGGCTTCTTCCAGAAACTAAATGATAAAAATCCTTTAGAACATTTCTTTAGAAAGCAGAAAAACATCTGGCTAGCTTTGACTTCCAAATGCTGTTTGACACAAATAACACTGGAACAGTGGAAATAAAGAATCTAGACCACTTATCTAGAATTAAATATGCTTTCTTCTACCGACCATTACACACTGAGCAGTGAAAAGCATCGAGCTCACGCCCAGTCGGTTATGTCTGAACAGAGAAACTATCTGACATAGATGAGAAAAAGCTAAATATGTATTTATATGTAACAGTGATTCCCAACCTTTTTTCCTCGGGAACCCCCTTCACACATATAGAAAAGTGCTGTGGACCCCCCGCTCCACCCAGGGCTGAAACCATGCTAGTTTTAGGCTTTCAAAAGTGAGATTCTCACCATAAATAATGTGTTCTGGTTGAGTCCTGTCCTTTCATAAAGTCAAAGTAAAATGAACAACTTTTTTTCCTTAAAATATGGACAATTTGTGGACATTAATCACAATGGCTCTAATGTTTAAAGCCTCAGGGACCCCCGTGCTCTTTGGGGGACCCCCTTGGGGGTTCTGGAAAAGTCACAAACTGTCAAAAATTACACGTCTAAGTCTGTTGCATTGCTGAAGAGAACTAAAGGCCCTTGTGTCAGAAATGATGTGATGTACTGTGGTTGAGGATCAGGGAAAAACTCATAAAACAAACACAAATTCAGGCTTTTCATTACAAAATAAAGTCATTAGAACATTAACTGATAAACCTTATCTTGAAACAACAAATTCATTATTCAATCAATTACACATATTCAAATTGGGTAAATAAGTAGTTTTTAGATCAATCCCAACACAGCATAGAACAAACAATTACATTCAGAAGCTCAATTTAATTCAATTTAAATACTTTATTTGTCCCTGAGGGGCAGTTAAAGGAAAGTGTTCAATAAGAACCAACATTAAATGTCACTGTTTTAATTTTCCATGTTGATTTTCTTCGGGGGTCGTTTATATTTAAGCTTTTGTTTCAGCTTTTTGACTAATTTAGTTTAAATAATTTATAGTTTTCTGTTTTGTTGCCTGTATCGGAGAAAACAACCAAGTTCTGAAGGAAAAATGGGGTCAAAGACAGACCTGATAAAGTGGACGGTTTGGTGGCACTGAAGCATAAAATATTTCAGAAAATACAACAAAATAATTCAGAAAGCAAACACAAACAGATCAATATTTCATAAAGCACAAGAAAAAGAAATCTCTTTTGATCACAGAGACGTTTCAGCGTGTTTCTGAAGGCAGTTTCAACGTCTGCAGTCTGTGTGCTCCTTTGACCACATCATCTGTTTTCATTCCTCTCCATGATGACATTTTTCTCTGCTCCACTGTTCATCTCTGAGCCATATGGCTGGACTGATAGATGCTGCGATGCTAAGTGGCTTCCTCAAACCGTGCTGGCACAAAATCATCATAATTTATGATGCCAAACCTTCCGTTCATCACGACCGTGCCTTTTCAGGCATCATTATGAGGTATCGCCTTTCCCTCTCATCGGCTTCCTAATCCAATAAAGCAGCAGCTTTGGTCAAACCTACGTCTACACATGCTTTTGTATTTGGAAATGCTTCTCAATAATGGGTCCAACCTGCCAGTCGCAGCGGTTGAGATGCAACCTGACTGAGTTGTGGTGATTTGACTTGGAGATATTGTTAGGATATCCTCATGTCACCATGCTGTTAATGACAATAACATCCTGTATTGTTGGGACTTAAATGCATCTATGATGACGTATTATGAGCGTTGCACGGTACTGGAGTAAAAAATGTACTAGTTTAATCATGTCATTACAATGCGCCTTTCTGATTTGTTTTTCTGGCTTTCAAGCCACAACAATAACAAATAACACTAATAACAAATTAGTTCCCATCTTCATGCTGCTTCGTTTGAATTATATACATTTATATTAGCAAATTTGTACATGAATCATTTTTAATTTAAAAATAAACTATTAGTTCAAAAGCCACAAAATTAGACAGACAATTTTTCATCCAGAACTCTTTGTATCGTAACAAAGCGTAACTGTGGTCATCTGCATCTTCCCAAAGCAACAAAGACAGAAATCTCTATTTATTTAGTTTTGTTTTTCTTACAAATTACTCGTCATTCATCCCAGAATTTGAGCCGTATTACATAAACTTTCTTCATAATAAGAAACATTTTAACCCAACTTTGCTTAATGACACAACTTCTGTAATAAAGCTAGAGAGACTCTGCAGCAGGAAACAGGAACCAGTTACTGAAACCCCAACAAAACCAGGGACGTCTAGGATTAAAAGACAGGGGGCTTAGCTCTCCGGGACACGACATATAAAGCTGCCAGTGGTGAAATCATGACGACACTGAGTTGTGACAAGAACCAGGCCAAATCCGTCAGAAGAGAGCTTAAACCGGTGGAAGAATCGTCTTGTTTAGCTGCTCTTGTTTTAGGATCTTTTCTCTTTAAGTAAGAACAAACCTGAAAAGCAGCACTGACAGGCTTTAAATTAATGTTTCACCACTTGTTTTAAAGGCTAAAACATTAGTAATTTTTCTGTAAAAATAATTCAAAATGTTCTCATTTGTTGCGAGGGATAAAAGGAAGCTTCCCTATAAACAATCTGTCTTCTACATCAACAATGTCTTTGTCAAGCTTTTCTCCTTTCAAAATAAGAGTTACGTGACGGAATAACCTCGGTGCACTGTGTAGCTCTTTCCCACTTCCTGGTTCCTTAACCAATCATATGCGACTCCCCAAGTTGCCAAGCAACAGCAGCGTTTGGTATTTTGTGTCGGTAAAAGAGCCGCAGTAATGATGTTCTGGCCGAGTGAATAGTGTCTTTATAAACTTAGGAAATTACTATCAAATGAATTTATTAAGTGAGACTAAGGGAAAACAGCTGCTGCGTGGTATTTTTTGATTAATGTAGCTTTTTTTACACTGTATTTGATGCTAATGTGTTTAGCGCGTTAAATTAGCGCTAGCATTGCAAAACATGGCAACTTTTTGTGTGTGAATCATCTTCGCTCGTCATCATGATGTTTGCTGGTGCTATGTTCTCCGTCCTTTGTAGACTGTTTATTAAAGATCCGTCCTCTCACAAACCGGCTGTCATAACGCAGGCGAGATGACGGACCCAGGGAGCCGACCACAAACCACAGAAAATGTGAAGGCAGGCACAGGCACGGCAGGACAAAGGAGGAGAGGTCTTCACGGCGCGTGGTTCTCTGCCTGGAAGGAGAGTCAGAGTTAAAAACGGATCGCTGAGTCATTGACATGGAATCTAGAAATGTTTTTACCAAACTTACCTGCTTGGTGGTTCACGATCCTGACGGAGGAGGGCTCGAAAGAAAGATCAGACACGGAGGATCGACAGGCTGGTGGAATCTGGGAAATCCGTCCATGATGCAGGCAGGTTGGAAACCCCACGATCTGGGCGAGCTAGGGCAGGCTGAAGAAATCCGGCAGGCCAGATAAGGGCTCCACCAGTAGCGGGTTTCCTGGAGCAATTCTCAGGCTGAGTAGTTTTGGAGCCAGACCCAGTGGATGAGGGGTGAGCTGCCATTTTTTGCACTTCCGCATAGGCTATTTTATGCTTACGTAAATTAGCGCGTGAAATTAGCGCTAGCATTGCAAAGCATAGCAACTTACTGTGTGTGAATCATCATCGCTCGTCATCATGATGTTTGCTGGTGCTATGTTTTCCGTCCTTCATAGACCTGCACGAAACTCTCCGAGGGGGAGGAGCGCTCGGTGTTTTTCTCTTTCGACCGCAGTATTGATTTAATACACTACATGTCAATGCTACTTATTTTGCTTTTAAGATGTTTCGCTCTTGTCTAAAGTCTGGATATTTTTCTTATTTCAGGGAATTTTACCAAGTGAAATTTTCTTACTGCATGGACAAACAATTTAATATGATTACAGTTTGAATCTTTTAAATTTAAGTATAATCATTGGTAGCAAGATTTTTTTTGCAGTGTTGCTCTTGAGGTACCCGCATGGCTAGCAACGGCGCTGGTTGTGACACATGCCTCTAGCCTTTCAGGTCAGCCCGATATAGCAGGACAAGCAGAGGGCATGTCAACACTCTGCATTCAGAAGCCACTGCTGCATGCTGTCCACCATCACCTCAGAAAAGTACAGGTGCTGGGATGTGTTGGGGGACAGAGACTGAACCTATTTGCTGCTCCAACCTGCTTCAAAGCAGGTGCTTAGACAGAAATAACATCAGTTGGCCGGATATGTATGTCATGTACATAGCTACTGACCTCCTAACCCAGCAGGATGATGCCAGGGAAGTTCCAAAATGATTCACGACTTCACCCCAGTCTCACCTCTGTCATCTCTCCAAATAAAACCTAAGTAGAGGGAGGCTGGGATGTTTTCATAGGGAATGGGGGAGGGTCCACACATGCTTTGACTTTTTTCACTCTATTTAACCTGGTAAAATACGCGGAGATGTTGCAAAGAGATGATCTACATATACTCTGTGTTTAAAATGGGTTGACCTTGAAGGCGTCATGATTCAGATTGAATCTAATTTTGATATCAGCAGCTTGCGTGATGGATGGGGAGGCATTCTCATCCTGGAACAAGGACATTTTATACATACAACCATTCAATGTGCTTTTTACATTAAATAACATAAGAAAAAAATCATGGTAAGACACAATTAAAAAGGTGTGCAAACATAATAATGAAATCATGTGAAATAACTAGATTTAAATAAAAAAAAAAGCAAGCAACAGTCTAACCTGGATTTCAAAGTGTCTACATTTGGTGAAAGTTTAACCTCCACTGGCAGTTTGTTCAGCAGGATTTAAAACATGACTGACTGAAAACCAGTGGAAACGTTGCATATAGTGCATTTTCTTATGCTCTGAATTTCTATTGCTTCTATCAGTTATAATATATAAGTCCACCCACACCACTACACAAGTCAACCATTCATCGTGCAGTCTGAGGACTCTTCTGCAGGGGTGTTGCTAGACGTTTAGCGCTACTACTACCCCCCCCCAAAAAAAAACAAAAACAAACAAACAAAAAAACAAAACAAACTTCTGTGTTGACTAAACAAACGTTATGTTCAATCTGCCCTTTGCGGAGCCTCCTGATACTGCGGCTGAAACTTCAACACCATGTTTTCACAAACAATGCAAACATTATGAGTGAACTCTGCAGGTACAAAACAGACAAAATGATGGATGCAGGATGTGGTGCAGCATTGGAATTGTATTTTCATGAAACTCCTTTATTTAGCTTAAGAGATCAATCTAATTACCTCCTGTTCAGCGCACACCTGGTCTTACTTTGCTGATAGCTCCTCCTGCTCCTTGTTTACTTCGTTCTCCTCTTTCTCCTGCTTTCCTTTGTTTGCTGCCAGGTCATCATCATTGCTTTGTTTTCTTCCCTCAGTCCGGTTTGTTTCTGTCTATTCATTGGTTCGTTTGGTGTACCTGTAGCCTGCTGCAGTAACTTTTGTTGTGGTTATTAAAATTACCTAACCCTAACCCTGATGCCTTCATCCGCATTTCCTCCTGCCTGGCCCCCAAACCTGCACCACACTACATGCTCCTCAGACCAGATGCCTTTATGTCTTTGCTATTTTCTGCTAGGATCTCACCTTGTGTTGACACTGTTTTCCTCCTGTATCACAGTAACGGGTACCTTAATATTTTTATTAAAGCTCGGGTCATTTATTACATTAGTCATTCAGATCTTTTCTTTTTGTCAGAATCAAACGAACCCACTCTGCGTTTATTAGCTAACATGTCATATGGCAAGTTTAGATCTTGTCTAATTATACCATGCAGTGCGTCTGGGTGCCTGCATTTATCTTCAGTCTTTTATTCAGCGTTTCCTTTCATTTGTCACCTGTCTGTGTGGATCTGTCTTGTCTTATTATCTCCACACCCAGTCATTCGTGATATGTGGAAAAGGATGAAAATAAAAGTGATAAAACAGAAACTATCACCGGGGAATAAAAACACTGGGTCTAAAGCGTTTAAGTGTGTCCAATTCTGAACCCTCTTAGTGCTCAGGTTTAGTTTTAAGTATGGGGGTGGGGCTGTGGGTCACGGGCCTGTCACTGGCTGAGTGCAATTGTAAAAAGGGCAGTTGCATCAGTTTGATTGAAGAGCTGTTAAGCATGTTGACGGCTTCAGCATTTAGTATGCAGACCAGTTTTACGCATCAGTTCTTCTATCCCTCCACAACTCTGTTTTCAGCCCTGATTACATGTTCCACCAGAAATAAAAAAAAAAGAAAAAAAGATGGACCCGGACATTCAAAGTCAAACCATCCCATTCTTAGGCCAATTTTCCTGAAGGACAGAGGGTCGGTGGAGATGAACCGTGGATTGCCTCCACCCGTACCACAGTGCCGCATGAAATAAGGCCTCTCTCTTTGGCTTGGAGGCAATATTTCCATGTTAGAGAGCACCTGTCTCTGTGGTGCTTTTATGATGCTCAAGGGTTCCAGCAGACATATTTTCTAATTGATTCATGCTTTTCCCCTCACTTAACCCCCTCAATTTTTAACAGCCATCTCTTTTAATTTTCATTGACAGCACGGAGGCTAATCTTTTTAAGGGGAATGAAATATCTCCCAACCTTCTCTCTTACCATGAAACCCGAATGCTTCTGCGTTGTTATCTTTTTGGAAAACCAAGGTTTAAGATGATATTATTAGCCTACAACAGCTGAGTGAAAAGGGTCAATGCAAAGATAGATGGTGGGGAAGAACACTTATAACGTCCCTTATTACAACCCTAGTAAATATAAACAAACTACAATGATTTCCAAATCTCATGAACTAATATTTTATTCCCAGTAGAAGATAAACATCATATCAGGATGGTGTGAAAAGTAGTTCCAGGGCGATGTTCAGCTCGGTGTAAAAAGAAGTTCCAGGATGATGTTCTGCACGGTGTAAAAAGTAGTTCCAGGGCGATGTTCGGCACGGTGTAAAAAGTAGTTCCAGGGCGATGTTCTGCACGGTGTAAAAAGTAGTTCCAGGGCGATGTTCTGCACGGTGTAAAAAGTAGTTCCAGGGCGATGTTCTGCACGGT
>JBAMHW010000020.1:22997408-23010691 GCA_037177495.1 Rhadinocentrus ornatus | reverse complement strand
CCAGAAAGTCCAACCCAGTTTTCCAGCCTGTGCAACAGGATTCTGTGATCTACAGTATCAAACGCAGCACTGAGATCAAGCAGAACCAGGACTGATACTTGACCAGAATCAGTATTCTACCTAATGTCATTTAACACTGACCAGAGCTGTATCTGTACAGGAGGATTTTGTACGTTTTTCAATCATAGCAAACAGAGTACGAGAATTGTTGACGTTCTTGTTAATCATTACAGATAAATGTAGCTGTCTGGCCTTGCAGAGCTCATTGTTATAGTTCCACAGGCTTTGTTGGTACAGCTCAAAGTGAATTCCAAGTTTATTTTTTCACCATTTCTGCTCAGTTTTCCTGCATTCTCTTTTTAAGCTGTTGACCACAGTGATGTTTCTCCATGGGGGTTTTCTGTTTTGTCAAGCCTTTGATTTTTATCGGTGCAACAGCATGGATTATATTCAACACTTTCAGATTGAAATGATCCAGGAGTTCTTTAACTGACTCTGCATTGGTTGTTGGAAACATAGCCCTGCTTTCCACAAACTTAACACTTGTTCTTTCATTAATGTACCCCTTCCTAACCGAGAAGCAAGTTGTTTGGACATTCTGAGTTATCAGTAAATAAAAAAAAATACAAAAATGGTCAGACAAGGCCCAGTCAGTGACAGCAACAGAGGAAATATCAACACCTTTTGAGATGACCAGGTCCAGAATGTGACCTTTAATGTGGGTTGATTCTTTTACATGTTGTCATAAACCAAACATGTCCGATGTGGAAGAGAATTCCTTGACATTATCATCCGCCATGTTATCTATGTGAATGTTAAAATCCCCAGTTACGATAAAATGGTTTAAACCGATAATAATTCAGAAAATTCATCAGTAAAATTTGCAATGTCCTGGACTTTTGTAGATGATTAAAAATAGGATATTTGAAATGCCCCTTAAAATAAAACTACGATATTCAAAAAAAGTAAAATCACCAAATGAAATCTCTTTACACTGGTATGAATCTTTAAATAAGGCTGCTTCTCCTCCCCCTCTCCTCCCATTTCGACATTTATTCATAAAACTAAAATAAAGGGGCGCTGTTGTATTAAGAACTGTAGCACTTGTGTCTTCTGTTAACCATGTTTCAGTCAGGAAAAGAAAATCTAAACTGTGAGAAATGATGAAGTCATTAACAAACAGTGACTTGTTGGACAGAGATCTAATAATAAGTACAGCTAACTTTATGAAGCTTATGCTGGTCTCTGTTGTATTTTTAGTTATACATGGTAGAGTTAACAAATTAGATCGATTCACCCCACAAATTGCAATTCCGTCTTTTACTAACTAACACAGGAATCCTTTTGGGTCCAGGCTTGATCTCAGAACAGCTGTCTGTAGTAGCTTTACTACAGCCAGAACCCTGAACGCATCATGGCATGTTATCTTTGTTGTGAATTCTGCTCTGTGAAACTCCTGCACACTCTCCTGTGCCCCGTTCTGCCAGGACATATGATATAAGAGGAGGATGAGGAGGGGGAGCCCTGTATTCCTTGGTAGATGGTGATCGCTGGGGTCCGGACCGGAAAAGAAACATCCTTTGAAGACCTTGGGTGATGTGGAGAAGAGGGTCTGGTGAGGGGGCAGAGCTAGGAGTTGATCACCTCTCTGCTGTGTCCTTCGCTCTTATCCGTGCACTCATGTTTGGGTTTGCCATCCCAACAGCATGGCGCAAGTGTGCACCAAGTAATCTGCATCCAGTTAGATTTGTATGCACACCATCAGGTCTGAGTTGCTCCTTACAGATCCAAAAGATATTGAAGTTATCAATGAACTTTATCCCATGAGCGATACATTAGTTTGACAATCATGTGTTTAGGCCAAGAAGTCTACTGAAAAGTTCAATTCATACTGACACAGTCTCTCCAACAGCAGAGAAAAGTCTTTTTTCAGGATCTAAGAGACAGTTTTCCTCCTCAAAATATCAAAAGACCCTGTGTGGACAATTATCTCCATACCATATGGATGTGAAGACAGAATTGTCGGCAAGATCTCTATCAGTTCCCTGACTGATCCGTCTTTGCCATCCTCACATGCTGTTATAGAGTCTCCAATAAAAATTGTGTCTATTTCTTTTGGTGTGGAGGTATGAGGGGCCATTTGAGACATTATTTAGAATTACTCTCTCACAGACACATGTGAAATTCATGTCATTCACACACTAAAACCTCTCATTTATCATACTGAAATCATTCATACACTATGGTGAAACCTCTTGTATATAATACTGAAATCATTCATACGTTATAGTAAAACCTCTCATGTATTATACTGAACCTGACTCATACACCATGCTGAAATGCTCTTCTTCTAAACTTTTCATCCATCCATTTCTTAGGAATCTCAATACTGGAACCTGATGTTCTATATATACACAACTCACAATAACATTTTTCCTATTTTCCAGACAGATTTAATTTGTTATAACTTTCAATATATTGTCGATAACCGTTGTCATTCTTTCTACCAGCTTATTTCTCTTGTCCACATAATAGGCCACGCCCCCTCGCCGCTAGTTTTTTTCTGTTCATACAGAAGAAATCATATCCATCCAGTTAGAAGTCTGTTCTCTTATCTGATTTCATCCAAGTCTCTGATATTGCAATGATACTGAAGGGGTGGGTAAACTGTGGACAAATATTGTCTGATGTTACAGAAAAATTGACATACATACTGTAAATAGCTGTAGCATATAAATGGTAAACCACGCCAGATTTGTTTTAGTATCTGTTCCTTAAATCATTGCATGCTAGATTTCTGGTAAAATAAAAATTAGTATTTACTTTATTGGGTGTGTTAATAACAGGACACATTTTTTTCTGATTCCAGATTTAGATCTTATTCTGACATTGTTAGTTGGGTGCATATTCTTAAGTAAAATGTGTCTTTCAGGCCATCAAAAAAGACCTAAAGATGCTTCAGTATGTGTTTATTTTCATGATCAGAACTTAAAACGTCGGCATACATAAAGTAGTCATGGAAAATAATAGATGTTGACAATGAGGGAATATAGATGTGGTATGAAGGACCTCACACAGACAGATCAGAGATGAGCAAGGATTTATTACAGGCACGGATCTTTACACAGGTGCTAACAACAAGGAGTAGCCAGGGAGAAGACACTGGAGTCCGGAGATCAGCCAGATGAGGCGAGGGAAGGGGAAAGCAGGAAAGCCCAACAAAGTTACAACAAGGTCTGACGGGGAGTGAACGTGAAGTAGGAGTATATAAGGCCCTGAGATCAAATTGATTGCAGGTGTGACAGATTAGTATTCGGGGATTGACTGTGGTAATGCGTAGCAGGTGTGTCCGCAGCAAGGCCTGGTGCGGGTGTAACAGATGGCACATAGTCTGGGTGAAGCTCATCTTTAACAGGTCGTCCTGAGATAAAACACAGAACACTATAGTTTATGGCCAAAATACATCTGTGATATGTTCAGAAAATATAAATCTAGCCGAGCTCTTGGATCCAAAGGAGTCTGGTAAACTATTCCTGAGCAGATCCTAGACTAAACATTATAATACAGCATTTTCTTTAACTAGCATTTACATTTTTCCACTAGTTTGATACTTTTGACATCAATACATAAAGAACAACAAGATGAAAACAGTAGAATAATTATAAGTCTTTTACTCATCAGTCTTAAAATGATCTGAACAAATTATCAAACTTTTAGAGAGACTCCACGGCGACACATCGGCCTTAGCAGGCTTGCTAGCGGCTAACCATTTGATGCGTCTTTCTGGACTTTTGTGGTTCTTAGGCAGCTTAAAAAAACGATTGCTTCTTCTGCACTATAATTCCGTTTATGGCAGGCGGCCACTACACAACTTTTCGGCATATTGAACAGAATTTGTTTGATAATCACAGACAAATCAATGATGCTCGATCGCACAAAATCCATGTGTTTTATTCTATCAGCACCGGTCTTTTCACCGACAACATAACCGAATGTGACAAAATTCAGTGAAGTTCCCGGATGTTTGCGCCTATCCGTAAATGGTCAGGTGGACATATTCATCACATCATTTCCATGATGGCTGCTAAAGAAAAAAGAGAAGAAGCAGAATTTTTCAATTTTTCTGGCAGCAGGTGGCAGATACTGAAGGCAGGACATGGCAGAGGCGTTGGAACGTGCGGCAGGACATCTCAGTCGGTGGAGCATCCACCTGCCATGCATGAGATTGAAGTTTAAATCCCACAGGAGGGAATCGCTTTAGAGAAAAGTGTCTGCTAAATGACAGTTCCGATGCCAGTAATTTAGTAATTATTTTAATTTCTGAAATAAATGTGTACAGATACATCTGAGATTGGAAGCAGTTTATTTAGTGTTAAATAATATTTCTTTCTAGTTGCTGGGTGCTCGGGTGGGCGGTGCAGTGGAACACAATCACCGCTATTAACCAGGTGGACAAGGGGTTGCGGGACATAAAGACCGTCTAGACAGAAATTAGAAAACAATTTAAAAAAGCATTGTGTAAGAATAAATTAATAAAAGGAAATCCACCTCTTGTGTGTTTCATTAGCATTGCATCACTTCTAGATGCTCTAGCCTCCCGTCTGCATCCCGCTCTTCTGGAATTAATAAGCAAAGCTTACGTTACGTGCATGCTGACAGCAGACTGTCCACCTTATTTGGCTTAATGTATTTTATAACATGGAACGTTTGTTTCACAATGACAGAACATATTTTAGTGGTTGAGGTTCGTATTAATATCATCTCCCTTTTTCGTGAAAATCTTGTTTTTCTTTCCCCCGAGCGTGTACTCTTAGGAGAATTAATATTAAATGAGCCTCTTTATTAATTTCTGGAAAAAGATTTAAAATCCAAGATGTGGTGTGAAAGGTGACAGTGGATTGTGCACAAATGTCTCACATTTCACAGCATTTCCTTGATTCTATTCTGGACCGGTAGCGTCGCCGTTTCCTGTTTTTCTAGATTATGTGCTTATGCCTGGGTCCGAGTTGCCGTGAAGGTAGGAATATTTTCCCATCAAGTTTGGTTTTCATAAATCCCAAAAGTTGACTCTAGTTGGCGTACACTGGTTTTTGTTCCTACGCCAGCTTGATAAAGGAGGCCACAGATGTTTGCTACATTCTAACTGGCTTATCTAACACCAGCATCGAAAGATCCAGAGTTCGATCTTATCCCTGTCTCTTGTCGCCATGCTCCACCATGATGATCTATCAGAGTCAAATCACTATCAATAAATTTTGTTCCATACCTTGAACTAATCTCTCCTTATTAAACCATGTTAGACTTTTTCTAGACTGATGGAAATAAACTCTTCAGAATGACCAAAAAGTAAAAACCTAACAAACAAAATTAGCCTGCTGCTTTATCTGAAACAGGTTGAGTGAAAGAAGCAGAGAACCAGAGGATGAAGAGTGGAAAATACTCTAGGAAAAAAGAACTGAAATTAAAAAAGTTACAAAGGCGTCAGAAGAGAAAAGAACTGGAAAGCTTTGGTTGATAGTTGCTATGCTGCGTTGGTGATGAAAGGCAGCAGCACTCTTTAGCTGATTAGAGCATTAATTGTTTTATAGGTGTGTTTGTCTGCAGTTAATCCCCTGTGTTTACAGCAAAAATGGATCCTAATTAGCAGGAGCTAATCACACCACAGCACACACTGCTTCAATCAATCAAATACTACACAAGAGATAAAACGTGGCCTGACAGGCAGAAATAAAGAACAAGAAAACTGAGAATTCAACACATTATAAAGGCCTCTGAAATCTTCCCTCCTTAGTGATGAAGAGATCAAAACTTACAGTAAATGAAGAATCCTGTAAAATGCGCTGCCGTCTTCATTCTTTGCATAATTACTCTGGAAATCATTCAGTCTGTTTACTCAGTGTGAAATTCATTTGACGTCTACAATACTAAACTTTTTAGACCCTAAACTTTTTCTAGAAACCTCTCTGACAGGGTTGCATTTAGGAAGTTTTGTGACCTCCGTTCTGCAGATTCTGTCTGGCTCAGTCAGAGCTAACTGAAATCATCTGTGAACTTTCATCTTCAGGTCTCTCACATCTCACAGATGTTTGTTAAATTTCATCTTTAGGCTGAACTACTCAAAGAGAGTCAGAGAGTTGTTCTGAAGCTACTCTGGAGCTTTCTCTGTCATTTACTTTGGGTCATTGTAAGGATGAAAGTCTCAGTCTCAGGTTAATGCACTATAGGGGTTTTCTACAAGGATCTCTATGTATTTGGCAGCATTCATCCTTCCATCCATTCAGAGAGATGGAATGAGCAGGTCCATCTCAGGCCAAATCAGGGTCTTTGAATGTTCTTAAAATATTATATATACAAGTTATATAGTTCTCATCTATAAACAAAGAGGTAAGTGGAATACTATGCATCCCACACAACCCCAAATACACATATTGTCACACCTGCTCAAAGTGAAGCTAAATCAAGTTTGATTTAAATGTGCTAAACCAAAATTATTCAGGTCTGGCATTGTTCCCAGAAGTGGAAATCAAATGTGCCAATACAAGTTTAACTGACAAAAACAACACAGACGATGGCTGGATGAATATTGAGTAAAGCTAACAGTCCAGACTCAGCATTAAAGCTACACCTATCAAAAACCGTTGGCTGTACCAATTGAATGTTTGGCTCACAGTACCTCAAATGTGAGCAGGATGGTTACAAGGCTACACTCCAAACAAGCAAGACAAACACAGAAACAAAAGGCACGATGGCAAGCTGATAACCAAAAAGCAGCAACAAATGGGAGGCTGACTGCATTTTTATACCAGCAGCTGCAGGTAATGTCTTATCTTGGTTAGTGAGCATTAATAAAACACTGGATCAGTCAGACTTACTGTAGGTAGGACCAAAGGTGGGACTGTGATAGGGAGCAACCACAAATCCTAATTGAGGACATGCACATATTAATTTACATAGTGAGATCATAACTCATCAAATGTTCAAGCCAAGAAGCATGATGTCATGGAAATGCTGATAAATAGCACAACACTTCTATGTCTCATTCCATCACTCTCCTAACCGCTTAGTCCATTATGGGTTACGGGTAAGCTGGAGCCTATCCCAGCATTTAACAGATGAGAGGCAGGGTACACCCTGGACAGGCCACCAGTCCATTGCAGCGCCAACGTAGATAGGGACAGATAACCACTCACGCACGCACTCATTTCTAGTCTTTCCCTGAATATATGTCCTTGGGCAAGACACTTAACCCTAGGTTACCTCCCGATGTGCCAATCCGGGTACGAGTGTGTGTGTGGGTGAATGTGACAAGTACTGTAAAGTGCTTTGAGTGGTCAAGCTGACTGGAGAAGTGCTATATAAATACAAGTCCATTTACCATTTAGAGAGAGATTAGAGTCACCAATTAACCGAATGCATGTCTTTGGATGGTGGGAGGAAGCCGGACAACCTGGAGAGAACCCATGCATACACGGGGAGAATATGCAATTTATGTCTCATTTAAACATAGTTTCTGTTTTTTAGTTTCTGATTCCAATGAAATATTATCAAATGTGCTGACAAGGGTCAATGTAAACGAGGAAAAACCCAATAATGTGAACTTTGACAAAATATTTTGGGAGAATTTTGGTAAGATTTTGATGGTAAAACTGTTTAAAACAACAATTCAATTTCAGGATGTTAACCAACAAAAAGACATTTTTCATTATTTTCATACCATGATTATTGTAAGATATAAAGTGATATCTCTATTACAAAGTAGAGTTAAATAAAACATTAAATTGAAATAATGACACATTTGTATCCGTTTTTAAATCTGAGTTCAGTTCTAGATACCTTTAAAAGTTAAGCACTGTGATGTCATAGTCCCAATAAATACTTAAGCTTTGAATTGGCGAAACACAGTGAGTTCTAAATATCTTTTCCCTGATACTGAACTACCTGCTGCTTCATGCAAGTGGCCAAGCAGATGAAAACAGGAAAATCTAAAATATCTTGGGCAGGCTGGGAGAAAAATGTTAGGATTAGGACTGCTCATATATTCCCGGCACCAGACCTTTTTTTTAACTGCTACCTATCTTTGGTGTAAACACTGTTGCTGTGTCCCAATTCAGGGTCTATGTACTTTTTAGTGCAGATTTGTCGGCTACATTTGTTATAGTGCTGCACCAAGCACTGTCCCATTTGGAAGGTGCCTCTGAATCCACCCTACAAACCTGCACTTCGTTTGGCCTGTAGCAAAGGCTGCTGGAGATGTATCCTTTGCAGCCTCTTTTTTCCCAGAATTCATTTCAGTCAAGATGACAGCAAATGAGTCCCATTTCACAAACAGTAAGCAGACTACAAAGTGTGCAGACTATGTAGGACACCCCGCAGCCTAAGTAGTCTACACACTCTGTAAGTGTGTAGACCCCCGAATTAGTACTCAGCTTATGATAGACTGTTTCACTCCATCATGGCCTAGATCCGGTTCACCAACTTTGGTCCTTGTGGGCTGCTATAGAGCCATTTAATTTAAATCAGGTGTGTTTCATCAGGGAAAACATCTAAAACCTGCAGGAAAGTTGCCTTCAAGGACCAAAGTTTGGGACTTTAGGCCTAGATTCTTGGTGAGACCCCAGTCGTCAGCAGCATAAAAATTGCTTGCACATCCTGGTGAAAAAGGCTTAAATATTAACTCAAGTAAAAATTAGCTTAACTCAAGTGTTGCTGTTGGCTTCTTGTGTAGCAACTCCAATCTTGATAATAAAATTGAGTAGTGCTTTTTTAAAGCCAAAGTGTGTAAGAATTACTCCCATCTAGTGGTGCGCTAATATTTTACAAGCAACCGAGTAGTGTTCTGCGGGAGCCTCACCGTTTAAGGGGTTTATTACGAAGTTTGAGCGTCCCATCAGGTGATGACGAACTGAACGATACATAATTGTTATTTTTTTATGCCAATAAGTTACAAGCGTGCCCTCCATGTATTTAGTACCAAGCTACTGCTTTATTTTCTCCCGGTTGTTATTTCTTTTTCTTTTCTTGGTTATTTTTTTCCTCCGTCTCACGGGCAAAGAGTATAGATGGTCCTCCATTTCAATGTAAGCTAGCAAGCTGAATGATCCACGCTTGTGTTGGCTTGTTTACACCAAGCCCGCGCCCTCCCACCTCCTCCTCCCCCCGAAACAGCGGGGACTCGCAGGTAAAATGCTCAAGGGTAACAAGTTTGTCCCCTTTCAGCTACTGTATTCAAAGATGGCGATGCAACATGGCAGCCTCCAGTTTGGTGCGCCGCCACCTATGTATTTTATAAACATCTAATTCTAAGCTACGAGAACGATTTCATGTGGATGCGATGTGTTTAGACTTTGGTAAAATACGTATTTATGAAAGCAATTCTTGATTTTTGCTAACAAACAACCAAAAAAGCTACACACTGTACCTTTAAGGACTAAGTCTAGTTCATGTGACTGTGATTTAAATTACACTTAAACATTGTCCATACATTATCCTAAAAAAACACATAAATCTGTTTTACTGTCCACAAGCAATTACAGCCTTAATTCTCAATATGTTGTGTGAAATTTAAATAAAAACACAATTAAAAGATTTCATCCCATATTTTTTCCTAGTAGAACATAAACAACATATCAGATGTTGGAACTGACATTTTCCCATTTCATGGAAAATATAAGCTGATTGTGAATCTGAACTTAAAACACAACAACAACAGAAGAAAGAAAAATGCTTTACAATATACACCACAACTCAAAATTCATATTGTATTTTATCTGTTATCTTAACATTTCTTTTAACATCCTCCAGGGATCACAGATGGAAATTTGCCATTGGCTTAAATCTGTTTTTTTTTACACGGTTTTATGTAATGTTAATCAACATTCACGTGCCCTTACAATTAACTGAAATTAAAGTTCTTTTTTTAACCTATTATATCAGGTTTAAATGTCATAAAGAGTCAGAGAAGTTTAGTCACCAAACAATTTACAGGCAAATCTTCTCCACAACAGAATATTCAGGTTTTTCATGGTCACATCACACCATTTCAGCAGAACATTGTTAAAAAGAAACAGCAGGAGACAATTTCATATTGACTCCACACAATATTCTACTGTACACCCCCCATACCATCATGACCTCCTTTTCAGTGATGAGTAAATGAGAAGGACCAGGGGCAAGCAGGGAAGAGGTTGTCATTTCTCTGGGTGAGGTGTTTCTTTTGATTTGGAAAAAATAGGTTCTGCATTAATGGAGTCATTCTCCTGCTTCAAAAGAAGAAAAAACAAAGGCTGGGGAATGATAGCCTCCAGCACTTTCTGCACACAGGCATTGTGTGATAGCTATACAGTGCATTAGTGTATAGAGCTTTGTGCATGACACAGAAGTGCTTATTTTGCTATGTAAATGATATCCTTATATGCCAAATTTAAAGCACGAGTCATTTCATAACTGCTATTTATGGTAAACATAACCGTGTATGGATGTGAGGAAGTCAAAGCATTGAAATATACACATTATTTTAGCCTTGAGGTTTTTAGGTAGGTCTGTCACTTGTTTCTTTACACATTCAAATTACAATCGTGGTTGTGCATCAATGATACATGCAGTCTTTTGTATAACTCCAAACCTCAAAGTACTTCGATTTAACAGCACCCCAATTCCTCTAATTGAAGAGTTTTCAGAATGATGAGTTCTAATGGTAATCAAGCTGAAATTAACACAATCCTGGAGTAACAGGTGCTGAGCCCTTAAATGACGAAGCAAGGGCTAGCAGTGCTGACTGTATTGATTAGCTGCTAGCACTTTGCACCACACAATCAGCATTCCATGCACCGCTGGAATTAGTCGCATCTGCATCCACTCCTCGGCTCTGCAACGTGGTCAACTAATCATCATCACAAACCATTCAAACTTCAGGGAGAGGCCTTTGATTGCTGTGGAGAGCGCGCTTTCCATCGCAAACCAGATGGAATTACTGCAGAGTTTGAAGAAAGTCTTTAAGATGTCAAAGTTGCCACTTCTGTTTATGTTTTGCTGCTGCACAGAATATTTATAAGTCTCATGAATTTAGATTTTATTTTTCATTGAGAACCAAATATGTCACTAATGTTGTAAAACATCCGTATTTTGTTCTTTCACATGCAGTGTCTACTGTATGAGCGCCATCTCTAACTTTATTCTTATCAGTCAAGACTTCTTTTCCTTCCCAACAAATCACTCACAATGCTGTCACAGAAACCCAAATGACATTACAACCCAAATGTACTGCATTTCCTGTGTCTAAGCAGTCCACGTGCAGTAGCTTTACCCCTTGGAATTTATATAACCTGCCTCATGTCTTTAAAGGGGAGCTTTCTGGGACTGCGAAAGGGACCGTCTGAGACAGAGGACCTTTTATGTGGGTCTGGGAAAGGACAACAGAGGTGTAATGAGGATTGTGATAGACATCAGGCTGGAGTCAAGTTACCCCATTTGAGAGGCTGGGAGAATATAAAAGCCTTAACAAAGAACGGTGCATGAAATAAGCAGGGAAATGCTCATCCAAGGCCTGACTTTGCTGCTCTCACTTCTTCTTTTCCCCCTTTGCGTCTTGTTTGTAGCACCAAAGCAGTCCAACTGTACTTTGCATGCTGTTCTTAACAACTGGGCATACCAGGATGACAGCAGTAGTCAGTGTAGCAGCGAAGCTACTTGACAAGAGCTGGTGAAACACGAGATCCTGCCACCTCTCCAGTGTACAAACAAGACATGGCTGCTAGGGAAGATTGTGTGCACTGTGAAACAACTCTCTCCCTCTCTGAATTCTTTTATGTGTTTCCAAGCATCTGGTCGATGCTTATCTCTTTCTGTCAAGATAGCTTTCCCAATGTAGAGAGGACAAAGAGAGGAGCAAATAGGTCGACTGGAATGCATAAAGGGGCTGAGAGGTAGATGTGTAGTACCGTGAAGGTGTTGGTGAGTAAATACACAGTGGGATGTTAAATAGTCCCAAATAATAGAAATGAGGAAAAAAGAGACTGATACATCTAAGGAGATCACAAACTCTTGTCCCACATGTTTTAGATGTTTCCCTGCTGCAACACACCTAATTCAAATGAAATGGTTCTGGTCTGGAGTTGGTGGATCCTGGTTTAAGAGGTTTCCTACTGGGAGAGTACTCTGATGGCAGCAGGAATTAAATGCTTTGTGAATGGCCCCCTATACATGCCACAACGCATCTGAATGCACCATTTTCATCGTTGGAATATCAACAGCTGGTGTTTATAAAACTGCCAGCATTCAAATGACTTCCCAAACACGGACTACTGTTCAGCATTGCCAAACAAAGAACATCAGGGAAAATTAAATGCACAGTGCGCTTCCTCGGGGATTCTTACACTGTCTGTCTGAAATTCCTGATAAATTACTCTAACGGAAGACTCAAACTACAGTAGAACTTCTGATTGAACAGATGTCTCTGAACAACTCTACACTGTGACCCAGATCACGTTGATTAAAAAGAGGAATCACTGACTTCTGCTTTTGGCCTTCCCTTGGCTAAATGTTTCTGTGTTTTGTTTGCAAGTTTCCAGCTTTGCTGAAGCTTTTTTTTGTATATATGTGTGATTTGCCAAGCAGTGAACATCAGAGAAAGTTGTGTTTAAACTTTTTCTAAAACTACACTATGAATTCTGCTTTAGAAAGCCTGGTATACGAAGGCAACAGATGAGATCAGCCACATAAAGACTTCTCCAAACACAGAGCTACACTCACCAGCAGCTTCATCAGCTCCACCTGTTCAACTTCCGGTTAACGCTAATATCTAACCAGCCAATCACAGGGCAGCATGTAGACATGGTGAAGACGACCTGAGGAGTTTAAGCTGAGCACCAGAATGAGGAAGAAAGGGGATTTGAATGACTTTAAATGTGGCATGGTTGTTGGTTTGAGTATTTACTGGGATTTTCACCCACAACCAGCAGTTGTCTGGACCAGGATGCAGCAGAAGACCAGACCGGGTGTCTCCAGGCAGCTAAGAACAGGAAACACTGGACAACAGAAGATGAAGAACCGTTGCTGGTCTGATGAGTCTCCATTTCAGCTCCACATCCAGATCCTAGGTTCAGAATCTGCTGGAGACACCATGGAAACCTGGATCCATCCTGCCTTGGATCAACGGTTAGTGGGGGTGTAATGGTGTGTGTGTGTGTGTGTGTGTGTGTGTGTGGGGGGGGGGGGGGGGGGGGGTTTTTTTCTTTTCAAAGTGACCATTGAACCAACCCCCCCTTTTTGCCAAACCCAAAAACCCC
>JBAMHW010000020.1:22964504-22978841 GCA_037177495.1 Rhadinocentrus ornatus | reverse complement strand
ATTTAATTTAATTTAATTTAATTTAATTTAATTTAATTTAATTTAATTTAATTTAATTTAATTTAATTTAATTTTTCCTTTTTATGGTGCAGGGTGCATCAGAGCCTCCATCCTCCAGTCATCGGATGAGAGCATCTTGCATGAAAGTAAATACACGTTTTATGTGCTTTGCATGAATAAAAAGTGCCTTCATTTATCTGTAATTGTGAAAATCTCATGCACAACTAGAGAGAAATGTAAAGGATTCACATTCTAAAGCAACACTGTATATTAGCCCTTTCAGTTTCAGCTGATCCTAATACTGATTTGCCCAAAAGTAAGAGAGTGAATGCTGTTCTGAACCAGATAAATAGTTCTGTTTGAATATTAAACCTCATTAAAAACGTGTGAGACCTTTTCTGTGCCTCACTC
Source organism: Rhadinocentrus ornatus (assembly GCA_037177495.1). Classification (NCBI taxonomy): domain Eukaryota; kingdom Metazoa; phylum Chordata; class Actinopteri; order Atheriniformes; family Melanotaeniidae; genus Rhadinocentrus; species Rhadinocentrus ornatus. Next base: position 22,978,430 of record JBAMHW010000020.1, on the reverse strand, counting down.
CTTTGGACAGATGTCGTGGTCCACGACTAGAATGCTTTTTAGCTAATTATCAGGGCAGCACCCATGTCTACACCTCTTGATCATTGTCAGACACACACACACACACACATACAAACACACCATTTTTCTCTGTGTGGGTCCCCAAAGAGGAAAAGGCCAAAGCTGCAGCTCTGCCAGTTGGAAACAGCAGGACACCACAGGGAGCTCTTCCTCACTGGAGAGAGATTAGAGAACCCCGGGATGGATGATGAGTGGAACAGGAAATGGGAAGTTATTGGCCATCTGGCTGACCTTCTATGTACTGCTAACAATCATTCAAGAGTTCATCTAATGAAGCTGAGTTCTGTTGTTCAGGAGGGTACAGATACGTAAGTGTGATGACTTCTCACGTGGGTAATTCATGCAACATAAAATTAATGGGTATTTACTGACTGACAAGACACTTATTCCCTCTGCTGTGCAAAAGGCATTTGAAAAATATTGATGTGTGCATGTAATCCATCATCACAAAAGGAGCGAGAATAATAGGGCCAAACGCTGTGCATGTCAGCAGCACAGTATGAGAAGTGGGAATGATGTATGAGTTTCCCTCTTGGTTCCTGCTGAGACGAGCCGCTGCATCAACGTATAAACTCCTCTAAATAAACAAATCCGGAGGAGATTTTAAAAACCTGGAGCAAACCCGATCCCCTCAGAGTGACATGTCCCATCTAAGAAACAGACAGCTGACATTTCACACCACAGTCAACAGTTAAGTCATTGTTCGTTAGCAGCTGAGGAGAAGGAAGAGGGAAAACTGTTCGTATACCCACAAACACTCAGAGAAGGCTGTGGTCTCTGAGGACAGCCCGCGATCAGGGATCTCCATCTCCCCCCTCTCCCTCCTTCTCCCCCAGGCCTTCGGGCAGTTTGTGTGCAGTCATTTACATCCACTGCAGAATAAAGGGCTGTCCCAGATCCAGACAGCTCTACACCCCTTAATGAATGTGACATTTAGCTGATATTTACATGCCATCCATGATGCGGAATTAGCATGCCAAACACTAAGCTCCAGATTAAACAAAGCTTAGCAATTAAACACCATCTATCATGCAAAGATTTACTACAAGTGACCTGTGCAGCTTACCCAAGACATCCACTTAGTCCTGGCTTCCCCCATCCTTCATTAAAATGTTACACACACTGGTTACACAACAGTGTACTGTATCTCTGCAAAAGGACATTTTTAATAAAGAGCATCTCCTCGGGTTTAAATTGCTCTCCTGACAAGACGTAAAACCTCTTTCAGAAGTCATTTCTTCTAACTGCCTCCCCTGTCAAATGCTGACCCCTCTGTCATTTTACATTTGTTTACCGTTTGCATCTCTCGCTACACCAGCTCTACAGCACTGAAAGATGGAGAATATAAAGCATAAAGCAGGATGGTTGGTTCTCTCTCTACATACTTTGGCTTCCTCTGATGGTTCGGTCTGCCGTTAACAGAGATGCTACCTCACTGACAGGCTGAGGTATCTTTCTGCATGTTTGCACCAAGTCAACCTGTTCAGGTTATCTGAAGTGGCTTTCAGAGCCAGAACTCAGAGCTGCTTCTGTTTCCAGGAGACTGGAGGTCCCTCCTGTTAACCCCAGGTAAATGTGTTATATGTATGAATCAGACCCTCTCATTGTTTCTTCACTGCTTGACATCAGAGCCGTGGATTTAGCCTAAACAGACACACAAGGCTATCATTACCCAGAGTCGTGGATGTTTGAACTATTTCCTTTAGCTGAGACCAAGCGAGTTATGAATGCACTAATTGATTTTCTCACTGGGCTGAGAAAGACATGTAAAAAGGCTGAACATGAGCAGAGCAGAAAAAAACTGTACATCCAGTGTTAAAAGGCACTGGTGGTGGCCGAAATCTTCATTTAATCAGCACAGCAGTGTGACTTTCTGAATACTGTGAGTTATAATTGAATAAAATGGCTGTTTTTTCTGTCATTGTGTTATTTTTATAATTACAGACTGTTACAGTTATGAAAAGATAAGACTTAGCCTTAATCTTTTAATCTTTGTAGGTCTGCATTTCTTTCTTCCAGACACACCTGTGCCTACTGTCACTTGTTTGTCTCCTTTCTTTGGAGCATCCCTCAGGTGTGTTAGTGTGTGGGTGTTTTCATGATTTTATTCCCCTTAACGTGGTGTCTGAGAGCTGAGGACCCATCTGTGGGCTTCCTCTTGAACCTCTTGAGAGGGCCACAAAGGCTTCTAATTATCCCTGACCTTCTGGCTCCTTCTTTCTCTGCCTCCCACTTTGGGCCCCTATGGCTCTTCCAGCTCTCCTCTCTCCACGTTCACTCTTTCCTAGCTCATTTTGCCCCCTCACACGCTCAAAATAACCCCTCTGCTTGGCTACAGCTGCTAATTGCTGCCATTTCAGAGACAAAGACGGTGTTTGGTGCAAGGCAATCCCGAAGGTCAGTCAAGGAGAGGAGCTCCAGTAGCATCTGCGTCTGAGGCCTGGCTGGTGTTCTGAATGGCGCTGCTTTGACAGACTGTACTCTTTGTTTCAAGGTGATCCATTTATGAAGGAAAGAGAAGCCTCACAGCTGATCAGCAGCAGCTGCAGGGCCTCATAGAATTACTGTTGTTGCTAAAAATGGATGATTTTAAGTTTGACTTTGTTTATTATTTAATGTGTGAAGGCACCACATAATGCAATCTAATTTAAAGAAACTAGATATTCATTCTAAATCCAAACTCTAAAGAAAAATTGAGACGCTATGAAAAATGTAAATAAAAACTAATTACAATGCTTTGCTAAGCTCATCAAGCCAAATTCTATACCAAGTAGAAGATAAACAACATATCAGATGATGAAACAGACATTTTACCATGTGATGGAAAATGTGAGCTGAGTGAATCTGCTGCAGCAACACGTCTGGAAAAAGTTGGAACAGGAGCAACAAAAGGCTGGAAAAGTAACTGGTACAAACCAGAAACACCTGGAGGAGCATCTGACAACTAACCAGGTTACCTGGCAACAGGTCAGTAACATGACTGGGTATTAAAGGAGCATTTCAGAGAGGCAGAGTCTCTCAGATGGAAAGATGGACAGAGCTTCATCAATCTGAGACACACCGACAAACAATCTGTGGGTCATTATTTAATGCATATACAAAGTTATTAATCAAGCCATAAGTAAAATCTTTGGCATTATGTTGGCGAGAGAAGCTGATTTTGGCCATGTAGGTGCTTTGTGAAAGCAGTGATACAAATCCACCAAAAACCACTTTATCCTCCTTGACCCATCCGATATACCACATAATTACCCACTTGGTCTTTCCATCTGACATTCTGGTCCACGCTCCTTACCAGCTGGTAGCAGTAATGCACCAAATTACTTCGTGCCAGCACCAAAAAAACAAGAAGAAGTTGTATCTATTGCCGTGTTTTCATTAAATGGTTTAGTTCGGGCCGGTTCGGGCCGGTACGCTATTTTGTGTGTTTCCATTATAAAATGGGCTCATACAACCAAACCATATCGCACCATTTCTGGACCCCCTTTAGTTGTAGGCCCAGAGGAAAATTTCTATGGTACAGTTAAGGCAGAGCTACTGGCATCGCTGATGAAATCTATTGATTGTCGGAGAGAAAAATGTCACTGCCCGCGACAAGAACAAGCGCAACACAACGCTGCTGTTCGGTTCGTGGTTTAAGTGCACGTTGTATTTGGGTGTTGGAAAGAGACTAGAAAAAGGATGCCTGCAAACAATAGTAAGGTCTGGTCGGCTCTGGAACTAGAAATTTTCTTGGCTATAGTTGGCGAGAACAAGCTGCTGAATGGCCTCCATTGTTGTTTGTTTAGTAGCGTCACGTTTGCTGTACTAGTATGACGCCACGCTAGGCATTTGGTCTAAACACGCCGCCCAGTGGCGGTCTCACTCGCAGTGGAAACGCTCACCACAATTGGCTGGACCATTCAATACCGTACAGAACCGCACCGGCCCGAATCAAACCGCTCAATGGAAACAGGGCATATGTAATGTCTGATTGTGATCAAGGCAGGGTGTAAGAATCCGGTAAACCTGTCCGTCCTTTAGATGGGAAGTTTAAGAATTTAAACAAAGATGGAATAGTTAATAAAATTGCTGTCAGATGGAGCAGAAAGACATTTAGCTTCACGAAGCTCCGCTATCTCAACATAATCAGGACCATGTTTTAGGTTCTTGGTCTGTTCAGTTAAGTTAATATCTTGTGTTTATTATTCAGATTACCATGTTTTAGGTTAGTATGTAAGATTATGGGTTTGTGTTTTGTTAGGTTCAGTTCAGGTTCCTGGCTCATTAGGACACCTGGGCTGATTACTCATTCATGTCACCTGTTGTATGGTGTTTCTGTTTGTGTGTATATAAATACTCTATGGTTCTTGTCATTCGTTGTCAGGTCCTCTTGGTTTGAGTTTGGTTTAATCTTGAGCGTGTGTCATGGCTTCAGCATCATGTTCCTTTTCACAGTTTAAGTTTCAAGTTAAATCAAGTCAAGTCTTGTTTTGAGTTAGAATAAATCGCTCATCTGCACCACTCCGCCTCGTGTCCTTAACTGCCTGCAAGTGGGTCCCGGAAACCATTCATTCCACTTTCACCTTCTCCTGCAGGGTTACTGTTCCTCACACATGCATCAAAATATTAAAAAATGTCGATTTTTTATAGTTTATATACACATATATGTTTTTATGACGCTTTGAATATGCTTGTCATGGGTCTGCACTGGTTGCCTTTTTGGGATATTTCGTCCCGGGAAGTTTTACCTCGTGGTCGCAGTCTGAGCTGCTGCTCTCCTGCTGTCACACCTGCTTCTCATCAGCCTCGTTACTGGAGCTGCTTATAGGACCAGCATGCATACCCCGTCTCTGCCAGGTTGTCATGATCAAGCTTTGTGTCTCCACTTTAAGTTATGATCGCCTTAAACTAACCAACTTCTTCTTGCACTTTGTGATCCTTGTGGTCTGGAGGTTCCAGTTTCCCCTGAACAGCTTACCTTTCTCCTTTGAGCAAACCTGTTCAGTAGAGCGCTTACCTTGACTTCTTACCTGCCTGCTAACCTTCCTGCAGCTCCAACACCCTTCACATTCAACCACTGACTCCCCCTAAAAATCATTCTGAGAACAGAAAACAGACTGAATGAGCAAATTTAATTGTTAGAATCTAAATAATCTACCTCTCCTATTTCCCAGAAACATGATCCTCAAGTTCCTGGATTTCCTGAAAGTCCAGCTTATACAACCTCGCCAATAAATCTTATTATTTTTATATATATTGTTACCTGCATGGGTGTAGAATTGGGTAGGGGCATGTCCACACCAATATCAAACAAGGCCTAACTCATCCTTTCCCCTTTTCATCTCATAAACAGCTGAGAGATCACTGCTTTCTATAGTTTATCTGCAACAATGTATTGCTGCTTTAAGTCCTGCTACATAACCCATTCCACTGACTGGCTTGCTCTCTCCTTTCTTGCTAATGTGATTAGCTGTCACTCACTCTGTTCACAGCTAGGTGTGCTAGCTAGCAGCAGAGAGCAGCGCTAACAGCGTCTTCAGTGAGAATTTCAGGAGCAAAGAAAAGAAAGGAGGACACCAGGAGTTACTGTAGAGTGAGTCAGCAGCAGGTCAGCTTTAGATTTGTAGCTTGGGCTACATAATTTATTCCAATTTAACTAGTAATTATAAAAATGACATTCTGAAGTGTTTACCTGACCTTCACATAATATTATACAAACTTGACACATATTTGTTTGATACAGATTTCTTTAATAGAACCATAATAAGTCAAATATGTGTTTAAATTTAAAAAGAATGAGCGTGAGCATTTCATCTAATATCGCAAATTCTATACAACTAAAAGAGGTCAAAATGATTTAATTGTATTTTCAAAATTACTACAAATAAAGGTGGAGATGTCTGCAAATCATAACATCAAAAAATGGAGGAAAAAAAACAACAAAAAAACAGTAAATAAAGCCCCTGTGGGCTGCATTCATGTCCCTACCAATGTCAAAATCCAACCTGCACCCTTGGTTACTTACTAAGTTGGCTTAACAAATTAAAACATTGCTTCGCACTGGGGCTGCTGGCAATTAACAACATATGCTTATATTAGCTTCAGATTTTAAGCATTAAACTGTATTTGCATCTAACAAGACCAATAATGCAACAGTTCCTAATAAGAAACGCATTATAATTCTGTGAAATGATGTCTACACTAGTGCAGAATTGTAGAGAGACTTTTGTTTTGATGAATTCAAACCTGCCAAAAAACTGCGTGGCTGAGCATGAACGGTCAGTTTTGGTTTGGGTAAACGGGTAAATGCAACCCACAGGGATGTCCTTGCAGAGAAGTGGGCTAGAAGACATGAGTGAAACAAGGGCGCTAGACTTTCAGTGTTGCCTTGCAGTATGAATTGTTACACAAAGTTCATGAAGTGTTTACTAATGCCAGCAAACTAACACTGCTGTGCTTTTGACAGCTCATGATGAATAGGTTTGGGACAAGGTGAACTCCATTTGTTTCTCCTTGCATGCTGCAGCCACTCCAAACAGTCCTGCTCAGTTTATGCTCACGGATGAAAGGAGAAAGTGAACATGGGCGGTAATTAAGGACCTCACTTATTGAATTTCACACTTTTCAAATTTAGATTTATCACCCTGTAGAAGGTGGCCCTGCCGCCTGCCTTGCCTCATTGTGAGACCACTGAACCAAAAAACAGTGATTAGGAGGTAAAATAACTCCTCTAATTAGTATTGAAGCACATACTGTATTTGAAATTGAGCTTCAGCAAAATATTGCTCTGAGCTATTTTTTAAAACCCTGTTAAATGTGTAAAATTTACATGGATTTTCTACCAGCTGCCAAGTACAAACACCTGGCTGTTTTTCATGAGAGCTGTATACCAAAATGTTCAGTCAGTAACATGACCGACTACATTGCCATGGAGACTATGATTATGGACATCATGACATGCAGGGTGGAAAGAAACAGGGTGACGTTAGAAAGCATGTCGGTGAAAATCAGAGCTTGAGCCCTGCAGTAAATAACGTCTCCACCGCTGCACTCTGTCTCCTGCTGAAGCCCTGCTGGTCTCAGAGAGTTGCCAAGAAAACAGTAAATGAAATAAATCTACAGTTTCATGTCAGAAGGTTGAGAGAGACTGAGAGAATCAAGACAGGAGACTTGAACCTGAAATCAAATGTAGAATTATTGCTGTCCTGCATACATATACACACACACAGAGTAGTGGTTGGTAGCAGAGGCCCACCAGAAACATACTTCAAGCAAAAACTGGAAAAGATTTTCTGTTTCTGATGCCATCAAGAGGGAAGAATATTACTAAATATGACTAAATTTATGTCTATTGTAGTGTGTTGACATCAAGAGGTGAACGCATGTTTGGCTCGTCACATCTCTGCAATGCATCTCTTTAAATGATGGCGGACATTTTTACAATACAACCCCAATTCCAAAAAAAATAGATTAAAATAGAATACAATTATTTTTCAATATCAGACACATATGTTCTTTATGTTCTACTGGGAATTAAATATCAGATGTTGAAAATGAGACATTTTACCATTTCATTGAAAATATGAGCTTATTTTGAATTTGATAGCAGCAACACGTTTGTAAATAGTTGGAAGAGGGGCAATAAAGGGCTGGAAAAGATATTGTTATGAATCAAAAAACGCTGAAGGAGCATTTGACAACTAATTACTTTAATTGGCAACAGGTCAGTAGCATGACTGGTATAAAAGGAGAATTTTAGAGAGGCAGAGTCTCTCAGATGGAAAGATGGACAGAGCTTCACCAGTCTGAGACAAACTGACTTTAAAAAAGTGGAACAATTTCAGAAAAATTCTTCCCAACATACATTTTTTGAAGCTTTTAAAGATTCCACAATCTACAGTGTACAATACAATCAAAAGACTAAGAATTAGAAGGAATCTCTGTGTGGGTAGTGCCGTATTCTCTGGACCAAAGCTCATTTAAAAGCTAGTTTAAAATGGTCTGAGGCAAAGTGGAAACCTGGATGAAAATGTGAACTAGTTTCTGGAAAGCATGGAGGCAGTACACACTACCGGAATTTGGTTGTTCCGCAATGGTCCAGTGTCGCCTCCAGGCAACACTCAGACAAGAAATCCATTTGATAATATTTATACATTTAAAAGGACATGTATTGTAACCTGTTGAAGCTTTTGAATATTTTATGTTTATGAAATAAGTCATGTTCAAACCAGAAAGGGATTTTCTCCCATGCATCGTTATGGTACAACACTGCCTTCAGGCAATGGACCCGTAAAACACAAAGTATGGCAGAGATCTCACCAGCTATACTGTCTGATTTTTAAAAGCAAAGAAAACATCTGTGTATCAGTTTTATGGCTTTTGTTGCTCTACGTGTTTTGGTTTAATTGACAGGTGAAAAGCTGATGCTTCCCTGTCCCTAATCCTCCCCACAAGTATTAATTAAACATCCCTTCCATCTTCTAATGAACAGGGCATATCAAAAACAACACAATAAATTGACATAATTTATGAATACAAGTCATGCTGCTGGCTTTGATGAGCTACAAAAAAGAAAGATAAGGAGCATCATCAGGAAAGTACTGTCATGTCATGGCCGATGGTTTATCAGTGATGTGTTTTTTTAATGACTCAAGAAACCTTAAAGTGATTCTGGGACCTGTTATATGTATTTTGGTTATTTGTGGCCACTGATCCTGCAGGGATCAAAAACTCCTACCACTCCCCCTCTGCAGTGGTAGCTGTGCTATGTCGCATGTGTAATTTGAGGATTTTACGTAGGTAGGTAGCTCTGAAAAACACGAACATAAGGACACTATCATTTTCAAAGCTGACGACTCTATTTCAACAGCTGTAGATGTTAAGCCTTTACCGGTGAGTGAGGGCAGAAGTGTCATCCACCCACTTCTTCATGTGGTGGATCCTGAGCTGCCGTCCTCTTCTGTTTTTCAGACGTCGAATGATGCACTTAGAAGGGATGCTGCCATGTGTGTCGGTGGGGCGTCGGTTTCTGTAGTTTTACACGTTAATCTTCATGCTTGTGTCTTTGGCATATGTCCAGGATGTATACATGTTTGCTGTTTATGACCGAATGTTGCCGCCTTGCTTCCTTCAATTACTCGTTTACACTTGCCAGCAAATTCCCAAGTCATCTATAATGGATCAAGGGATGCTAAAGCTGCTAGTAGTGGATCACCTCGGTAAGCAGGCCTCAAACAGCCCAGCATGTCCGGGCTCTTGTCCCAGAGAGTACAACGGGGACTCCGATGACACGGATGGGGAGCTCCAACAGCGCTAAGCTGCTCAAATATTGATCAGTGGAGATGTCTTTGAGCTGGTTAGTCTCAGCCTGTCAGTTGCCCGCAGTGGTCTGGTGGATGGAGCACCATCATAAGCACCAAGCAGCACAACAAAGAGAGAGGAAAAAATCTCTCAGGCTTGTCCACATAACTCTGGCAGATGCTTCTGCTTCTGTCACAGCTGAAGTCCTCTGAGAGAAGAGGCAAGAGCATCACCTTTGTATTGACGTTCTGTTCGGCCCTGCCAGATGACGAGTCCCTGAGGACGGACAGGGGGTAGATGGTTGATCAGTGACAGTCAATAGACCGCAAAAGATTGTTTTCTTCCAATTTCAGTGCTGTCATACTAAATGCCTTTCTGTAGATATTGACATGTAATTGCACTTGCAGACATTACAGTGGTTAAAGCAAAAATTCACAACCCTGAAAGTAGATTTCTGTCTAACTTTCACCACGGCTAAAAGACAGCAGTTTGGACACCAAAGCAAACAACCACAGGGCCTTAAGACATCTATCAACCACAGATACTGGCAGTAGTTCGGTTTGAGTTCTGTCAGGTCTGAACGCTGCGTTCGACCCAGTCGACCTGAACATCCTGTTAGACCAACTAGAAAATTTAAATCCTACCTGCAATAAAGGAACTACTTCACATCAATTGGTAACTATAATATGACATTTGGAGTTCCCCAGGGCTCCGTGTTGGGCCCCCTATTGTTCAGCATCTACATGTTCTCTGACTAGCTCAGATCATGGAAAAACAAACCAAATGTCAGATCATAATTATGCTGATAAGACTCCGCTCTGTTTTACTGTCTCACCAGGAGGCTCTGGTCTGAGACAAAGCTGCAGCTCATGCCTTGCTCAAATCAATATGTGGAGGCTAAATAAAGATAAATCTTAAATTATTCTTTTTGGAAGCAAAGATGAGCATTCAAAGATTAGTGTCCATCTTCAGTCAACAATGTTAAAACCAGAATTCTGGGAGTATTTTTGACTCTGAGCAAAATGTAACAACCTTATTGAAGCAGGAACCAAATCAGCCTTTTGCTACTTGGAAAATGTGCCTAGCTAAAGAGGACTGATGGCTCAGGATGATTTAGAAATATTTCTTTATCATTTGTCAGATAGATGCTGCTGCTCGTGTCCTCACAAAGATCAGAACAAGGGTATCACTCCAGTGCTCGCCCTCCACACATTAGATAGTGATGATGATTTTGTATTTCCCACATCTATTTGTATCACATGTACCTCACTGTATGCATTTTGTCATGTTTCTCTCTATTTTAATTTGTTATTTCTATTGATTTCTTTAATTTATTTTTAGTTAGTTTCAAATCTTTTTGTAAATGTTTCCTCTGCAGCCGCTGTAATGCAATTGATGTTTTATGTAAAGTTTTGAGTTGCCTTGTACATGTATGTGACATACAAATAAATCTGCCTTTTCTTCTATTTAATTACTTTTATTACCCTTAAAGTTTGTTTTGACTCTTCTGTTTTAATGTACTTTTGAACAATTCTTAGCCACTTTGATTTTAATGTGTTATTTAAAGCACTTCTAATTGTCTTGTACATGAAATATGCCGTACAAATAAACTTGCCTTGCTTTGCTTTGGCATGCTAGTCCAACTGTTAAAAAGTTTCTGGTTATTGTATTCCAGATGGAGCATTCATGTTGAGTTGCAGTGTGTGTTCCTGCACCATAGAATGGGTCTGAAAGCCAGCTAACTGGGCTAGAATAGCTGACATTATTCCTCTCAGTTGCTGTTTTTTTTCCAGTTAACCTCACTGGAATGCCTTTCTTTCTCTTAAGTCAGAAAAAGTTACTTTAGCCCTGCCAAATCACATCATTTTTCTAGTTTTTAAACCGCCAAGACATCTGTATTTTAGATATCTGAGATGAATCCACAGGTACCACCTGTTGGAGATAAAGGACTTGAAAGAGATAAAAGACTCAGTCAAACATTAAAGTTTAGCCATGCTGCGTTTGCTTGAAATTCACAACTGAAATTCTCTGCCACAGCAACTTTCCTGGCCTGGTAATTAATCTGAACTTTCTGATGAGTTGGAACTTTTTTGTCCAGATGCCAAAGCCAGTCTGACTCCGTACTCTCAGATCCTGTTTGGATGACTGCCACCGATTCGCTGTGTGTCCTTGCAGCATCAGGTGTGCAGCTGCATTTCGACTCATCCTTTGCCCAACTTGAATTTTCATCCTTCTGACTGCAGGTCTCTGAGTGGAAGTGGCTGGGCGAGCATAGCTCCTCTGCCAAAATCCTGACACGGGCTGCAGGTGTTTGGTGACACAGGGTCCCCTCACCCCACTGGCGAGGTCTCTGCCTGGCCATCTGGTGGTCCTAGTGCAGGTGCCAGTCACTCATCACACCCACCCTCATGCCTGCAATGCATGTCCCTCGACTGAGACTTTCAGCAGGCTTCTTCTGCAGCTTCCACACACACATTTCCTCACCTCCTCTTGGCCAACAGTGTGTTATTTGCTACAAGCCCAAGAGGCGCGTAGGAGCCGACATGCTGTAGTTCAGAGTCAGCAGTCACTTGGCATGTGCAGAGCCGATACTAATGTTCAGAATAAGTGATGTACAAACTGTCACTCTGCCTGTTCCACACAATGAGTGACGCACAACCAGCAACCAGTGACTTTCTATTCAAAGCGAGACGAGCCAGGACAGAAAGGCTCATTGAAACGCTCATCAATCCTCCCTCTGTCAATCAATGCAGAGCTGAAAGAAATCTCCTGGTCAAAGCCGCTGGGAGCTAAAGATGAAGGCGCTGATTTGACTGATGACATTTCACAAGACATTAGCATTTTAGCCGCTTTTCAGTCAAGTCCATCAATACGATCGCCTCCTTCTTGTACTTTCCTCCAGCCTTAATTTTTTCTCTGTCTTTCATTTCATTAACTCAGATGTCAGACGGTATGAGAAGCTGTAATTTGCTTGTTTGCTTGCTGACAATCCCTTGACACGGACGATATATCAGAGCAGCCGTTGTCTGCGCCCACCTTGTTTTTGAAAGGGGAGGCTTCAAAATCCATCACTCCTGTGAAAGGTTAAGATAATACTCCCTGAGTTTTAAACGAGATGCTTAGATTTCAGTTTCTAATCTTTTTTGAAAGTTTAAAACATGCTATTCCACTTCTGTTTTTCATTGAAGTGATTTAATGAAACACATTTGCTTAGAAGTCTCCCGGCCACATCAAGACTTCTAAACAAACTAATTTGAAGCTAGCTTGTGAAGCCAGCCTGTTTCTTACACTCGGCGGTGTGTTTTGGGGTTGTGGGAAGACGTTGACAGAGAGACAGATGTTCCTTCGGTTGTGTAAATCCTGGAGTTTTTTCAGGGGTGAGCAGGGAGCCCAAATGATAAATGTGTTTCAATACAGTGCAGGAGCCCTCAGACAAAAGTTTAGCTCTAAAGTAGGAGGCTTGCTGACTTTTGCAGTCTTCAAAGGGGCTAACCGTGCCCAGCGGCACGTTCTGCAAGCCACAGCAGCTCTTATCTGGTGAGACTTAAGCACTTCCAGAGGTTCTATCTGTTTTGTTGTCAGGGATTTAATCATAAACTGCTGAACGTCTTGTGGTCAACATTTTAAACGAGTCACAGTTTTTCAGCTATTGGCCTTTAGTCTTGGGCTGCTGAATTTGTATCAGGATGCATTTAAGTCCAGAACTGGATTCAGCAGGTAAGCATCATAAAGCCTTAAAATGGCTTCATGGATAACACATGCACATGTACAGATGTATAAGCTTACACCACACTCAGCGGGACACTGAGTGATATACAGACATTCCAACTCTTATTACTATCTCCATCTTTCTGCTGCTCTTACACAATGTTGTATCTAACCAGCTTTTCAGAGATAAACACACACACACTGGCTCACATACCAGCATAAATGTCATCCCTCTCCCTCCGCCTTCTAGATAAAGGCAAGCGCAGAAGAAAGCCCCAAAGAAAATATATCAGGGTAAAGCATTTGTTGTGTATGATAGCATCAGCATGGAGAGAACAATACAGATGCACAAGGAGTTGCTCAAGAGGAGCATTCACAGCAAATGCAGTAGTTCAGAGGGAGCACAAACACACCAATTGATTCATCACAGCCGCAGCATCCATGCTTCCAAACTCTTTAATCTAAGGCAAGGCAGTTTTTTGTATAACACATTTCATGTACAGGACAATTCAGAGTGCTTTACATAAAACAAAAGCATTACAGACATAAAGAAATAGTAAAAGGCAGCAATAAAGAGCAAGAATCACAATAAAATCATAAATTATATTAAAATGCTTAAAAAGAAAAGTTACCGAGCAGAATTCATTCATAGAAACATGAGAAACGTTTTAACCTGGATGTAAAAATGTCTCCATGTGGTGAAAGTTTCATCTCCACTAGCAGTTTGTTCCACTTGTTTGCAGCAGAACAGCTAAATGCTGCTTCTCCATCTTTGGTCTGGACTCTGGACTAGACTCTAGTCTGGACTCTGGTCTGGAACCTGGTCTGGACTAGTTGACCAGAATCTTTGGATCTAAGAGCTCTGCTAGGTTTATG
>JBAMHW010000020.1:22954034-22964404 GCA_037177495.1 Rhadinocentrus ornatus | reverse complement strand
ACCAGGACTGGTTAGAGACGGGTCTATAGTTGTTCATTAAAGAGGCGTCTAGAGTCCTTTTCTTTAGGAGTGGTCCTCGACCAGAACCAGGACTGGTTAGAGACAGGTCTATAGTTGTTCATTAGTCTGAGTCGGATGGTTTAATGTCCAGAGTTCATGTTGGTGATTTCAACCAAACTATTTCTTGTAGGATTTTTTAATCGACCGTATTAAATTGTGACATAACAGAATTATTTCCAGGTTTTAAACACAGAGAAGTTTTTTTTGTTTGACTGTATGGAATTAATATTTTGCCTACTTGCTTTAATTTTTTGGCTAAAGAAGTTGCAAATGGGTTTTATTTCTCAGTGGAAAGGAGCTCTGGGCTTCTCTGTACAGGAGGATTTGTAAGTTTTTCAATCATAGCAAACAGAAGGAGAATTGTTGACGTTCTTGTTAATCATTTTAGATAAATAGGGAAAACTGTCATCTTGCTGCACTGGGGGGTGTTTGCATCGCTGAGAAAACAAGCAGCTGGGTTATGTGGAACAGTCGGAGCAAATCCCAGGTTTTGCAGATCAAGTTCTGAGAGGGAGGTGTGGGAGAGGTTTTTATATTTGCTGTTATTTCATTTCACCATGAATGTATGCTCAGCAAACATTGTTGTTCTCTGGAATTTTTCTTTGAAAATATCAGAAGGAAAACCAACTTCAGAATCACATTCTTTGCTGTACAGACAGTGGTGGAAGTCTTTACATGGAGCTGATTCTTTACTCTATTAAAAGTTCTGAACATAAAATATAAGAGAGAGAAAAAATAGTTTGTAGTAAAAAAAAAAACACATGCAAAGCTCAGCCCCACCTCTCCTCCACCCTGATGGGTAGGTTTTTATACCGAGTAGTTGAAGGGCGATGTTGTTGCAGCTCAGCCATGCTGTTATCAGTTGTGATTTGTGTGCACGTCTTGGATACAACCTAATATAAGCCGTGAAATTTCAATTAAAAATCAGATGGGAACACTGAACACAGATTGGAGATGCTAACTCAAGTGAAAGCTGAAAACTCTTTATTTCTGACACTGTGGTAAAACCATAACATCCCGGTCCAAAGCAGTAAGCTGTTAGACAGAAAACTTTGCTACATTTATTATGAGGAGTTGTGATGATGTTTCTATGTGTTCGCTGCTGTAGGAGGGTCTAAAGAAAGACTTGTATAATTATGCTAATGTGATCCTGTATTAGCTTCATTGATACAATCAGCTGGAAGAAGATGGTGAATGTCAGGTAATTAAAAAAAATCACATCTGTCATGAGGTGAGATAAGAAGGTCACAGTGGACACATCATCAGTCTGTCCTAATATTTGTCATTTGACTACAACTGAGCAATATTGTAATAGAGGTACAATCACAGTCCTGTTTCAGAGGTCTCAGGAGTTTTCTTATGACTCATTAATATGCATGTTTTTGGACTGTAGTTAAAGTTATATTATGCAATTTTGCAATTATGAAATGACTATTTGGCTGTTTTGGGTTAAAAACTGTCTGCAGCCCTACCTGGCGCTAGACCAGAGCAGATATGAATTATGGGTGGGACCTCTGTTGTTCAACCTGTGATCTGACCAAGGCTATGTTCACACAGCAGGGAAATTTGGCCCAAATCCAACTTTTTTGCCCATTTCTGATTTTTTAATGAATGGATGTTGTTGTTTTTCAAATCCAACAAAGGCCGATTTCATAAATGGTCCTAAATCAGATACGTATCTAATGTTTTTCAAAGCAAGACCGGTCTGGTTGTGTTCATGGTCATGTCACATTTCATCTTTTTTTCTCTCTTCCTCTTTTAAATTTTTTTAAGATTAGGGACCATTGTACATTTTGACATGGTTAATTTCCATCTTTTGTCCCAGGTAGATGGGATTAAACAGTAAAATACAATGGCATAATACAAGAAGAACACATAATAGCATATTATAGAGACAGGAATATAACATAAGGCATATATTTACATGAAAAGGTTGTAAATTAAAAAGGCATCTAGTTAAGAATGTGTATTTATGACTTTTACATCACTGATGTGAGATAAACGGTGCAATTTTGCACCAGAGGACACAGGGCACAATGAGATGAAATATAAACACTGAATAAAACAATATTAATCATAACGAAGAACAACAACTTTAAAATAAATACACACATACTAACATGTTTAACATCCATAATTAGTACTACTAGACTACTAGATGTGTAACGTTACGTCTTCTTCTGCGCCTGTGGGTAACTTCAGGGCCGTAGATTGTTCAAATTATAATTAAAATGTCATCAGACTCCAGAGTCTCCAGACTCCAGACTATGTGCAAACTTCTCCCTTTCACTCTTGCTTTGAGCAGTTAAGGGCGAATCCACACCTGGATAGTCTGGGGAAATTTTGCACCTTTGGTTTGGTTTGCTTTCATACTTGATTCTACAGTCACAAAATTTGCTCACTAGGGGGCGATATTCTCAGAAACGCCCTCTGCCAGGGAAAAAAAGAGAAGAAAATCTGGCGCACTGATTGGTCGGAGACCAAAAAGAAGAGCTTAACTCTTTTTATTTGGGCAGTTCATGAAGTTTTCTAGCTAAAGGAAATGGACCAGCTGGAGCAGCTTGACTTGAATCCAAAACTGAGAAGCAGACACTTTGCAGTGCTTTTTACATAATAAACACATCAGTTGGATGGACCCATTGGAGGCAGGATGGGCCCAGATTCTTACCCATTAACACTTCAGCAGGGTCTAGCAAAGCCAGGGATAAAACCACAAGTCTTCTGACCTTCCACCCCTAAATTGGGACTTGGGTCATAAAGTTTTTTCCTCTTCGCCTGAATTACTGCAGCACAATGATGCAAGTTGTAATAAGTGTATAATAATCTTGAAGAGTTTTAGCTTTGTTGATAGGACTGAACCATATTTAATGTTTTCCTTGTTAACTCTGTGTTCACTATGACTTGTAATACTGTAGATCACCCCCCCCCCACCACCACCACCACCACCACCACCACTGTAAAGCAAGTAACCATATAGTCGCTTTAATCCTCCGATTCATACCCTCCCTCCTCACAGACAGACATATCATACATCTTTAAGGAGGACAAGACCATTTATTTATGCAGCTGGAAATTCCAAAGAAAAGAAATAGAAAGAATAGAAAACCAAGCATTGTGAATATAACAGGGGGCTGGTAGAGTGTGAAGGGACCGTATAATAACACAACTCATAGGAGGAAAAATCAAAGAAGAATCAGAGGTTGGTCGGTGAGAAACTAACCAAACCTCATGCTCATTTTTGATGACCAATACTTTGATAACAGCAGCTGAGGTGTCTCCATGGCAACGGAGCAAACTGACTCCTCTAATGGAGTTGGTGAGCTGCCGTCCTTGACTTGAAGGAACTGTTGACATTCTTTGATACTCACTTACTCACTTTCTCAACTAGATTTAAATAATCTTTCTACCTCTCTAATGTAACACCCCATTGTTTGCTGGTTGCCTGGCAACCTCACATTGACAACAAGATTAAGATGTCACTGTGGCTGGCTAAGGAAAAGCTAAAATAGTTTACCCACATTAAAGTAGACACAGCTGGTTTATGAGTTTATTTTTTATGTGTGAGATTTGTGGATGTTTTTAGAATTTTTTTTTCTTGTCAGTTAACTCAAATATCTAATCAGCCAATCATATGTCAGCAACTTGTGCATTTAGTAGACATGAACTCATCATTAAAACTGGACAATAGAAGATCAGCTCCACATCCAGATGCTAGGCTCAGAATCTGCTGGAGACATCATGAAAACATGGATCCATCCTGCCTTGGATCAAGTCTTCAGGCTGCTGCTGGTGTGATGGTGGGGGGAGGTTTTCTTGGCCCACTTAAGGCCTTTTAGTACAACGTGTCCTGGTTTAACCAGCACAGCCTATCTGAGTCTGCTGACCATGTCCATCCCTTTATGACCACAGTGTAGCATCTTCTGGGTCCAAACCAGTGCTAGCAAGGCGGATTTGATGTGGCCAGTGACTCTAGGTCCCAAAACATGTTAAAAAAGGACCCAATGGTGTATTTTATTTTTTTTTGGGAGATTAGTCTCATTGCTTAATATACAATCCAGCCTTTAATTTATCCACATCTGTGCAACCTCCAAGACTTCCAAATGTCCTTCTCTAGCAAGATGCTAGTATGTCATTACTCTGCACCCTGACTAATTAAAATAAAAGAGCACCCAGTGAATTAACATGTGACTGCTGAGGGTGTCTGGCTAATCTTCAGTATGAGATGAGCTGGATAAGAGTAGACAGTGTGCACATTCAACCCTATTTGGGCCAAACACCATCCCTAACAGCTCTTTGTTAACCCCGTGTGGTGTACTTTATGAATTTCTTTGATTCTCTTGTTTTGTTCTGGAAGAAAAGGCTTGTCCTCATACAATCATGCAGGATTCTGAAGGAGATTCTAAAAAATTGTTTGTGTGTGGATTCTGCCAGCGTTGATTGTGGGTGTAACAGCAATCAGCTAAGAATCATGTAAGTGTCCTTCACAAAAATCAGTCAACATATCTCTTAAAATGCATGTCATTCCTTTTTAGGAGATCTTCAGAAATCACCATTAGCTTTTTATGGAGCTTGATGCAGGGTTTCTTCAGCTGGGAGAGGAGTCATTTCGGTTTTGCATGTTGATCATCAGCAGCTGTCAAGAACACTTGATTGAACATGATAAATCCTGATATCATACCCACATATTTCATGAATAAACATCAGTAGTGAACACAAAGACGCTGCTTTTGCTTCGTATTATATTAATTCTCTCCTATTAAAATGTATTAGCTCCTTTTCCTCTTCACAATTTTGAGAACAATTGCAGACTGCGAGCTGGGTATTGTATCAACATATGATAATATGTAACAAAGACCTAATTACTACCTGCTGGATATGATGAGGAATAATTAGCTTGATCGTGGAGAGCCACTGATGACAAGCTTGCATGAAGCTCACTTGTGCCCAGTGTTGGAATGAAATACATGTTTTCTTATGAATAGTCTGATGGGTGTAATGAAAGCAAAAACTGTCTAAGTGGTTTGGTTTTGTATGAGGTGCTGCACCATCTACGCATGGAATACTGCTGTTTCTTTGGTTAGCTTATTAGCAGAAAGGGAAGAATTATGAAGAAATTAAAGACAGAAATAAACTTACTAAGAAATCTCTTAAAGTCATATTTAACTGCTAGATTTGGGTTTGTTGATGTAAGAAAGAGGCTTTCTCATACATCTGATTAAGTCATGGTGTTCCTCAGGGTTCTATGCTTGGACTGATTTTTATTTATTTATTTATTTATTTATTTTTTGCTATACAAATGATACTCAGCTGTACTTCTCCACAGAGCCTGATGATCCGTCTTTAGTCCAGTCAGTTTGTCAAATTACAAAAATGTTTTCAAGACAAAAAGACCTTAAAGATTCTGAATTTTACCCTTCTAAAACCAGAAAGACTAAGGCTTTTGTCCTAGGACCTGAGCACTTCAGGAAGGCTTTGTCTAGCTATGCAATGCAATCGCTGTTAAATCCAGAATAGAATTCAAAATTCTTCTCCTCACATATAAATCTCTTAGTGACCAAGCTCCATTGGATCTTAAAGACGTCAGAATTCCACTTTTAGACTGCAGGTTTACTGGTTCCCTTTACAGTTCTCTCTCTGTGGAACCAGCTCCCTGTTTGCTTCAGGAAGCAACACATTCAGTTATCTGATTTCTTACTATGTAAGGAGACCCCCTTACACCTTCCTACCTTCAGATGAGACTTCAAACTTTCCTTCCTGGTTAATCTTATAATAGGCTTGGAGACCCTTATCCATCCTCTAGTCCTGTGCTATAGGTTGAGACTGCTGGGGGACGTCCTCAGCAGGTATCCCTGGCTTAGAGTTATGATCCTTAGCTAGGTCATTATTTTTATGACTTGGTTTATATGAACACAGTAATTTATGAATAGGACTAATGTTGACTACAATAAATTGGATTGAATTGAACTCTGTAAAAGTGCTTTGGGATGACTTTGTTGTAATTTGATGCTGTAATAATAAAACTCAGTAAATACATGCAGGTGTGAGCACAGCTCCAAGCTGTTTAATGGGTTTCAAGCCTGTTTGCATCTCACATGGCAAAGCAGGGCGTGCACTTCCGTGCACAGTGAGCTATTGTTGCCTGTGGACATGACATGGAAGCTTCAACAATTTCAACTGAGACGTCAATCAAAAGCTGTGGAGCCAGGTTGCATGTGACATCCCCGCATCAAGAATGCTTGAAACCAGATTTTTTAAAGAACCTGAAGATAAGGTACAGGTGTCGACTAATTTTAACTGATGCTACAGTAATCTGTAGTAATCAACAGGATTAAAAAAGACCTTTTGGGGGGGGAAGATCTGATCACATCAGGCCATTCAGAATGCATGTGTGGTACTACAGGTGTGAACTTACTTATTTAGATGATTAGATCACCAGGATGCATGTCAGCACCAAATTTTCTTCCTTTGTTTAGTGTTCACAGCGATCTTTGGTCATCCGGAGAGAACAGGAATTTTGGCTGACCAAGAGAGAGAAGTTACCTGCAAAGTGGCCTAATGGATTTAACTCTGAGCCTGGGAACAAAACTATTAAAGCTCTAAAATCTCAGGTGAACTTTGAGATTGTGTGCATTATTGTTTATGGACTCACTGTGTGTGTGAACTCCAAGCTGGAATTCCCATGAGCCAGTGAGGATATTACCGTGTTAAACTTGACTCTACTGCCCTTTTCAGACATGGCTTTATCAATCTAGATCAAAGTGACAGTGTTGTTTCCATCAGACGTGCAGGATGCCGCTTGCATTAATATTCTTTCCAGCTTAATTCAAAGAAAGGCCGGACAGTGACAGATAGAGACATTTTTTGCTTGGCATTAACAAAAGACACAAAACTGGACAATACATTAAACCAAAGTACTTACAGAGTTGCATTACAATTTATATTCATGGTATGTTTCCATAACAAAACATGTAGATACGGTGACATAGTTGTGTACAACACATTAGTGTACGGTGGCATTAAATAAATCTCGCCTATATTCCTAAGCTTTTTAACAATGTCATTTAATGGTATTTTTATTAATTCAGTTTAATTAAGTAAAGTGTGGAAAAGAAAACCTCCCTCAGAACCAGAACCATGAAGGAAAACCTTCTTTAGAACCAGAAACGTGATGGATGGCCATCTACCTGGACCGGTTGGGGGTGCAGAGGACAGGAAAGAGGAGTCAAGCAGCAGCAGAACTCCAATCCAGGGATTCCTGCTGAAAAAAAACAAATGAATGACAAAATCTACATAAGAGATTTCTACATGGAGAGTTAAGAGAGCAGAGAGGAGCCCAGTGCATCATGGGAAGTCCCCCAGCAGAGAGGAGCCCAGTGCATCATGGGACATCCCCCAGCAGCATCGGCCTCTAGCAGCAAGATTAAAGGATGGATCAGGGTCACCAAGCCAGACCCGCTTTCAGATTCATCAGAAAGGAAAGTTTGAAGTTGATGTGAAGGTAGAAAGGGGGTCTGACACCTGAAGCCAGACTGGAAGCCGGTTCTGATGACTGAAGGTTCTGCCTCCTATTCTACTTTTAGAACCTCTAGGAACCTCCGGTAAAGCTGCAGTCTCAGAGTAAAGAGCTCTGATGGGAAAAGTGGAATTCTGAGGTCTTAAAGTGGATCTTGGTCACTAAGAGTTTCATATGTGAGAAAAAGAATTTTAAACTCTATTCTGGATTTAACAGGGAGCCGGTGAGGAAAAGATAAAACTGGAGAAACATGATCTCTGCTGAAAGTTTTCATCAGCAGCTTCACAACATTTTAGATCAGATGGAGACTTTTTAAACATTTCTGGGACACCACAATAATCATCTGCATCACACTGAGACAGGATGGTCCTCATTTTGGGAATATTAAGTAGTTAAAAGAAGGTTTTCCAGGAAACTTGTTTTATATTAGAGCCAAAGAACAAGATCCTGATCCAGAATAATTCCAAGGTTCCTTACTGTAGCAGTGGAAGCAAAGGTAATACCATCTTTATCATCCAGGACAGCAAAAATGAGCAAAAGTTTTTATGTGAATGATCTTTCCTCTGAGTGTTCCTTGATGAGAGTCATCAGGTCAGGAGGTGTTTACACCTTTACTCAGTGCAGCCCATTGGAGACTGGACCACCCAGGATGGATGTTAGCAGCACGTCTGAAGAGGGCCAAGAGGGAGAGGTGGAGGTAGGTGTATTTGTATGAAAGTGTGTCTACATGCTTTTTTTTATATACACATTTAGAGTCCCTTAGATGCATCATTAATAACTCTTAGATGGGTCTAAATGTGCGGCTGCTCATATTTTCACATTTTGGATGCTTCGTAGTTCCTGTACATGTGGTCACACAGTCTTTTTCATTACAGATAGCTCTGTAATCCACCGAAGCTTCACTTGATTTATTTCTTTTCTTCACATCTTAATTACATGGTAAAGCGCTTCCCTGCGTTCCAGTTGTGGAACAGTGATTTTTTCACGTGATCTACCTAAATAAGTTATTGTAACTTATGTCTTACAAACTACGCAAGGAAAACAAGAAAAAGGCCTGAATTGTGAGGAGAGATGCACTTGCAGATGAAATATGTTAATAAGCTGCCAAGGCATGAGTGCAACTTCTGGTTAATGGCACAACACTGTAATTTAGCCCTCCAGAGGAGAAAGAGATGAGCATCTTCATCACTGCAAGTCCCCTGTCTTAGGAAGGATTCAAGCAGACAGGCGGTATTAAACCATCAACTTGATACACAGAAAAAAGCTGCACGTCCCCACCTCCCATGCACATTATCCCTTCATCCAGAGGAGAGGGAATCAGTAAAGAGAGGAAATTTTTCTTAAAAGGTTTTCATAAAAAGAGGTATTTTATTGAAAGTAAAAAAAAGAAGAAGATTAAGGATGTGAGGCATGAAGCAGCGAAGGAGTGAGGGATACTGAGTATTAGCAGGAGCAGCGGGAGGTTGGTGTGAGAGTGGCACATCAAGTCATCGTGGGGCCCCCGGCCGACATATCGCCTCCCTCTCAGCATTGCATGTTGCATTGCACACACTCTTCAAAACACATCAGCTGTTTGAAATCCATCAGCCAACACCTCAAAGACATTTTCTCTAATGTCTCTGCAAGTGTCCAAACCACGAGGGTATTTTGTTTTCTGTGTTTTTTCTCCTCTCCTCATCAACGAGACGACTGATTCTGCAGCTGTATGTGAGTGGGTGGGACAGACATCTGACATCAATATCCCACCACACCGTTCTGCAATGATATCACGCGAGTGGGTGGGCTGATTGAGCCGCTCAAGGGTGAATCCTGAAGACGGGGCACAGCAAGGTCACGATGACAGCGCCACGCTTGATGCAAATAAAGTTTCATGGCAGAATTGCTTGCAGTCAGTCGGTGTTGATTAAAGCGAGGCATTTGCTTTGTGGAGAGGTTCCAGCAAATGAAATGGCCTCATTAAACTGTGGTCTCCGTGTTGCTATCAGGGTGAGAGAGTGATTGGAGAAAAACTGAAGGGAAAGACAAATGGGCATGCATGTTCTACTGAAATGGGATTTTAGTGTGAGACTATAATTTTAAACATTCACTCAATTCTGGTGGGGAAATGAAGAAAGTGCAGCTAAGGGGATCTGTGGGGGTGCACAGGTTTCATACTAGGGTCATACTACCGTTGCACCTTTAAACACTGAGTAACTATTTATACCCTTGTATGTTTTACGTTTATGAAGACTATTCTGTACACTCATTTAAAACAACAGCCCAAAAGAAAAATAATGCTTTGTCTCTATCATGAGCACATTCACACGCCAGTGAGCGCATCAGAAGGAATGTTCAGTGTCTTGTCTAATGACACTTTGACATGTGGTTTGAAATCTGTCGGCTGCATCCATGATGAGAATCTCCCGTTCCACCACATCCCAAAGCTGCTCTGTTGCAGTGGTTCCAAATCTATTTTCCTGCAGAGCCATGGACCCCCTGCCCCACCCTGTGCTGAAGCCATGCTTGGTTTTATGCTTTGAAAAGTGAGATTCTCACCATAAATACTGTATTCTGGCTGAGCTCTGTCCTTCCATAAAGCCAAAGTTAAATAAACAACATATACCCTTAGTTTTTTTTCTTAAAAAAGAGACAATCGCAATGTCTCTGAATGTTCAAGCCCTTGTGGACCCCCTGTGCTCTCTGGGGGACCACCTTTGGCGGGTTCCCAGACCTCATGTTGGGAACCACTGCTCTACTGGACTGAGATCTGGTCTGTGGAGGCCGTTGGAGTCCAGTGAACTCATGGTCATGTTCTAGA
>JBAMHW010000020.1:22938345-22949663 GCA_037177495.1 Rhadinocentrus ornatus | reverse complement strand
TGGGAGCCGGCTCTTCTGATTCACTACCAAGCATCGGCTCTCAGAGCCGGCTCTTTCGCGCATGGCACATCACTAGTAGGCAGTGACTACACCTAATCTGAACGAGTTCACGTTCATGATCTTTATTTTCAAATGTGTTTAATTTAGTACAATATTCACAAAAAAATGCTTTCTTTTGAACTAAATCATGCAAAACACTGATGCTGTTGATGGAGATGGTGGAGTTAAAGTCTCTTAAACACAACAAAGAACCAGAAATGATGAATGGCCTCTGCTGTGTGTGCATGTCACCAGTGTCTGGGCAAGCAAACAAGCATGTGAACACCTCCAGCAGTTGACTTTGGAAGTTGGAAGTTTCCTTCCTCAGATCAAGTTCAGTCCTCGAGAGTCGCAGGGCAGCAAGTTTTGGATCTTTCCTTGTTTCAACACACCTGGTTCAAATGAATGAATCACTGAGCAGCACCTGATAAGCAGTTGGATTCATTTTAATTCAGAACAGATGTGTAAGAGCAGGGAAACATCAGAAACCTGCCAGACTCTCCAGGACTGAACTCACCTGGCTATGATGCAAAGTAGGGATGGAGAGATTCACCGATCTCCATCGTGGTCGGAGACAAAGGTTTGCAATGCGACTGCACCGGTAGTTTTGGTGTGCATCGGATACAGCTGCCGGCTAAATGCGCAATGTTAGCGTGTCTGCATCGCTAAAACCCATGGTTACCTTGAACGCATCGTCACTATCTTGCAGCCGGAAGCTAGAAGAGGAGATATTCAGCATATGTAAGTTTTATAAATGTTTTGTAAAACGTTGTAAAATTACAAAGAACATGATCAGAAGCACTTGAAATGTAATAAACCAAACATGCTATGTTCGTAATTTAGTGTTTATTAGAAAAAAAAAACTCTGTCTGTACCTTAATAATTAGCATTTCTTTTTAAGTTGGACTGATGGCTTTCTATAAAAAAAATAAAAAACAATAAAGCAAGGTCGCAGGTTTGATTCTGACGTTGGTAGAGACATCAGTCCGGTCCACAGAGTCCCTGGAAGACAAGTGTTTTTATTGCACTTATGATAGAGCAGAATTTTTAGCAGAATCATAAAATGAAACAGACTGAAAATCTGAACAAGCAGAAGTTTTTATTATGTAAAATATTCTATTCAGTGTCGACATTAAGAGCTGTTACATAGCACATCCTCCTCCTTGTAACGCTAATCATTTAAAAAAAAGAACATCTTCATGTCGTCACTATGACTAATCTCAGCTGCATAGAATTTATGATGTTAGAGGAAATGTTATTTATTATTTTAATTAGTCTTGTTTTAATTGCAACCCATGTTAGTTATTATGGTCCATTGTTTTATTTATATATTTTTGCAGAGATCTGTAAAAAACAACATTATGTGAAGGTCAGATAAACACTTCAGTATGTTGTATTTGACTTTGATTTTAATCAATTATGTAGGTCAAGTCACATCTTTGAAAACTGAAGCTCATCTTCCTCATCACCTGTCTCCTCCTCCCTAAACTACCTGGAGCTTTCTGTCACCTGACATGATAACGCATTGATATGATAAGGAAGCAAGTTTTTAGCTTGGTGGCTGCTATTATCACTATTATTTATGACACAACAGTTGTTACAAAATAGTTTATTTGTTACTTAAACTTTTACATTGACTCACTGTAAAATAACTGCTGATTTCCTCCTTTCTTTTCTTTGCTCCTGAAGTTCTGACTAGAAAACCACCATTAGCACCGCTGACACTAACCAGGAGCATTAGCCAGCAGGGACAGCCAATCACGTAGCCAGAAACATAGGCCTGGAGCCAATTAGAACAGTTTAAATTGCTTATAAGGTGAGACTAAGAGCAGCAACTCTGACCTGTCCTGCGCCACTGAAAATAGTAGATGGATATTGGTAGGGACAGAAATTCACCAATGCCTTGAACCTGCTTGACAATTGCTGTTAGTTTGGTGTCTTAAACCCATAAGAAGCATTGTCCTTCCAACAGAAAAATGTTAGTAATTTAAGAACTTGCAGCTGTAAAGCCCAGGAGAAGAGAAACTTATACCAGGAGGCGAACTAGTGGTGGAGGAGACTTGTTATGGTAGAATAGTGAGGAAAATACAAGTAGGTGGCCAAGACCAAGTGGAAATACACAAACAACTGGCCACAAGATCACATTGGCTGGAAGGTAAAACAATAAGTTTTTCTTACCTGCCTGCCAGGCAGATTAAAGAACAAGATAAAACAATAATGATAATGACTAATAGTATAATTCTCACTACGCAAAAGGCTGTAATGTGATGCAGCTGGCGTGAGAATGTGCCAGACACACCAACATGCATCCATCCCACCGTTGTTCCACTTACTTCCTGGTTTTATGCTGACGTGGGCTGCGGGCCTTTGGCCAGGTCACCCTTGTGAAAGAGATTAATAGTTTTTATCTGGTTACATTACAACATTACTAGTTTTACTTGTGTTCAGAAGTTGTCCATCATGTTAAAATTATGTCATTTATAAGAAAATTTAGTAGAAAGGTTCACGTATAATTCTAGAGTCTTTGTATACGTTTATTTACAGCAGGGCTTCTAATCCAGCTTTACCCTTCTAACGCTCCAATTCCATTGCATTGGTGAGAATAAACTCTAAACACTGAGATTTTAAAGCAATTTTTACTGAAACCCAGTAAAGACGCAGGCCTCAAGGCCCCAGAGCTCCACCTGGGAAGTTGCCAGGGAAATACTGAATGAAAATGTGTCCTGTGTGCAGATAAAATGTTTGGACACAAACAGACTCTATTTTATCCGTTCCCTGTTAAAACTGATGTGGCATACCCGGCATGACAACATACACAGACAAACGGACTCGTTTGGTGTCCATCTGACAAACATGCACACACCTTATCTCAGCAGTCGGATGTGGTTTGGAGTCAGGGACCAACTGTCCAGCTAGCCGGGCCCATCCATGGAGAACCTCGTTGTTTTATGCTGTTTTTAAGTAATTAACAGAGACAAAAGCTGCACAAGCGTCCTCCTGATGTGAGCTCAGCACACTCAGAAAGACACATTCCACATCTATCCTCTGATAAACGGGGAGTCTGGGGACGTGCAGGGTGTTTTGACAGCAAACGGACCGGCGGGAGCCCGTGAGAAACTATCAATTTGGATGTATTGAAGAATGTGGAGTTCTGGTAACGCCATCATCTTGAAACATGGACTTGGAACTGAATAGGGACGGTAGGGACATTCCCAACCAACGTCCAGCAAGCAATGAGCTGTCCCCACCGTTTTCCTCACTGTATGGTTTATGAATAACTAGAAAAAAGCTGCGGTGAAACATTTGGTCCAGCGTTGGCTCGGTGAGGAACCGAGAACCGTGTTGTTATGTCATCTTTAACTAACATTTATTAGCTTTTATTCACCCTTTTTGTGTATTTATTATATGATTAATTTATCTTCATTCATTGTTTATTTCATTTCATTTCTAATTGTACTTTATTTTCTTCTGAGCTTTTTTTTTTACCATATATTTTTATTGATTTTTTCCAGACTTTATCCTGTATTTATTTAGCTTTTTTAAAAAGTGGAAATAAATTCAGGGGTTCAGGGGTTGATGCTAGCAAGCCATGCAGTGGAGTACTGACATGCATGCAATAAAGAATTGACTTGCATGAAAAATAATCGTTTGAAAGACGCAGACCATTTCTTGTACCACTGCTTGGAGAAAATTTCTCCTGAGAGCCAGCAGTAGGTTTGGGAGTTGATTCTGAGTCTTCAATCTCAAAAGGTCCATTAACCTCATCTTTGAGAACACCAGAACCCAGCCTTCACCTTGCTGGCATCTGATTCGAAGTGAAGCTCTTTGTCTGCTGACCCAGCTCCCGGCCCATCCATCATCGTTAGTCATCTCATCGGTCGCATTTTGACAGAGCAGTTCTAAGAACTGTTCTTAGAACTGCTCTAGTTCTATGAACGGCCCTTCCCCAGAGGAAGTGTTTCATGTTGCATTCGCACATGAGTTGGGGGCGGTAGCGGGACCGATGTGACACAACCGTCTGTGACAGTGACGCGTGACTTTTATGCCACACAACAACAAAACAAAACAGAGCACATCTTCAAGCTGATATGGATAACGAAGAGATCCTCGTGTTCATGCTCTGCCTCTTCAAAAGCTCTCTGGATGTCCTGGGTGGCGTAGATGGCCACAAGAGATTTGACCTCCTCGTCGGTCCGTTTGTCTCTGGCTTTGTCCGTTGTCGTGATGTTGTCTGTAACAGTGCAACAGTGAATTTTAAAAATGCCGAAGCAGAAGTAAATAAGCAGAACCCCGGTAAGGGGCGTAGCGACGGATGAACAAACACCTACGTCATCAGGGTTCCGATGGAACCACGAAAAGACCCTGCCTCGGAGCAGGAGCTAAAATAGTTAAAGGAACGGAGGGTCTTGCCCTATAAAATGCGCAAAAAAATGGCCTGGTTCCTGAAAAGTTTATAGGAACTGCAAAAGGTTCCTACAGTCGGAAAGGGGCTTATGAAACCTTATAAAAATCTGTCTTAAGGCATTTCCTGACACAGTCCTGATGTTTCACCCCATGTGTCTTGTCCGGTGCTGGTCGGGCCTCAGCCTTTCTTACTGAGCATTGAACACCTTGTAATCCTGGACACTCCAGCTGGGCTGCATTTTGGAATATGACAGTCCTGGTGGGTAACGGGTGCCTCCACGTGTGATGCTTCTCAAAACTTTGACAGGCAATTTGCATCTTATTCTTTTTTTCTCAAAGGGTTTCTTGACTTGTTGCAAAAAATGTTTGGTGGTTCTTTTGCTTACGCACCCCCCCCCCCACACACACACACACCCCTTTGGAAGGACAGGCCCATTCCACCTTAATAAGTGGAGTTTCCTGCATTATCAGAATGCCTGAATATAACAAAACCAGCACTGATTACATCACAAAACACTAAACTGAAAGCTTGTTATTAACGCTCTTCTAAATTCATTGATTCAATTTGATTTCATCAATTAATATAATAATGTTTCACCTTTAAACAAACCAAGGGGCCGAGCAGTGGACTGGACCAACTGAGCAACAGGAAATCTGTTAAATGGAGCCTGTTGGGAGATTCCTGCTTCAAACCAGATTCCTGTACTGCATTCATTTTTAAATAAAAGCTAGTTTTTATGTTTTCAGACAGGATTTTATTGCAAATTCCTCTCTGCACATTTCCTCTGGTGATCCTGTATTTAAGGAAGGTGATCCTTTCTCTTGGTGTAGCTTTTGGAACGTTTACAGCCCTGTTTCGGTTTGACATCTTTGGCTCTACATTTTATAGGGCAATTAAAAATGTTTATGTTCTAAGGTTCTAGAAAAATGAACTAACCCCCAGTCACAATAAACATTACCTTTTGCGGATACCTCAACCATAAAACCCTTTAACTGAGATAAATGTTGGTGGAAGCAAAGGAGCCTGTTGAATCTGGTGTTAAACAAACAATATAAGATCCAAGTGTGTGAAAGTATCCACAAACGTTTTACTGAATCATCCAATTTCCATGCAAAACCCTCAAAACCCACCTGGCGCTGTCAGCCAAACTTCAAACTGCCCTCACCCACACTGAAAACCCAAATAAATCCTGAGCGCCACGTTGAGCCAAGCAAAACATCCCCCGTGTGCTGATTTCAGAGGAGCGCTTTGGGGCAGTTGGGGCTTCAGACTGCTGGGGCCATTTCCAAAGAAGCATCATAGCTAAGTGAAGTAATTTTTTTGAATCACCCTCTGAAGTAAAATGCCTCTGAGGCCTTTAATAAGTTTTATTACTACCACATATATCATGAGCAAACGTAGATGGTTTGCTTGAATTTGTGGAAGGTTTGGCAACCCTTCTGTAAGCTGCTGCTGTACTGCTCCTCCACTCTTCTCAGTCATTTGACCCACAGACATCCCCGGCTTTATTTTTTCCTTCCTTTCTGTCTCTTTCACCACTTCTTTGTTTCCCTGCTTGTCTTCATTAAACTTGTCAAGCTCCTGCTGTAGCTATGCCAGCCCTGTATTATGCTCTGCGGTTCTCATCACCGTGCCCTTCCGTTGCCTGGAAACTGAGCACAACAAAGACATCTGAAGAGACGGAGAACACCTTATGATAGACAGTAAACATCAGACTCTGGTTTTGTGGTATCTGGGATGTTTTATGTTAGAGGCAGAGTCCACAGTTAGATAAATTAGGATTTCTTTCTGAAAATACAAGCGTGCTGCAGCCAGTTCACAGAACATAAAATCCTAAGGACAGCGCTGATTCTTAATACACACATTTCATTTTATGCTTGTGTCACGATTCAGGCTTCCTAGTTTTTCTTCTACTGCTTTCTGGTTAACTTTGAGAATGCATTACCTATGCCAGTGGTTCCCAAACTGGGGAGCAGGCCGCCTGGGGGGTCCAGAGGACAGGTGGGGCACAGCTAAGCTAAATAGAACTTATAGTTTTTGCACTGCCAGTAAAACATGGAGAAATTTGTTAAAGGACCAATGGACAAACGACAGAGATTTCAACTACCAAAATATGTTGAGGCATGTTCTGCCCCAGGCTTGACCAGGTAATGGTCTGGTAATGGTGATGGTCTGCGGTGGGTAACGAAGATAGACCACAGTGTATGTCTCAAATATCAGCATCTGAAACCAAACAAGTAATAACGCCACTTGGAGACTTCTCATCCTGAATATGTCATCATCTTTTTGGATTTAAGGTTTTTAGTCTTGTCATGTTTAGTTCTGGTTTCCTGTTTTATTTTGTAGGTTCAGCCCTCTTATGTACTGTTGTCTGCTTTGCTTCCTGTTCATTAGCCCACCTGGTTTGATTTTCTCATTCACTTCACCTGTTCCTTATCAGTCCCTCTGTATTTATACCCCTTGGTTTCAGTTGTCCTTTGTCAGATCATCCATTGTGTGTCTCCTTTTTTCTGCCTCGTAAGTGTTTCTTTCTTAAAACCTTTATGACTGCACCCGTTTGCCTTCTCCGTCCTGCATTTGGGTCCACTTCCTTCTCAAATCATGATAGAATACAGTGAAAAGCCAGTTGATTACTTTAGAATTAAACTACTGCTGCAACCAAGGGGGGTTGACATTATTGTTGTCGATGAGAAGGGGTCCCTGTCGAAAAACTTTGGGAACCACTGACCTATGTAAATAATAGCTGGGTCCAGAAAAAGTTCCAACATAAAACAAATAATCCACTAAAAGTGTGTAAGGATGTGTTTGTGTGTAGAAACAAAGCTGCCTGTGTTTTCCCTCTTCATTCCTCTTGTCTCTGTTAACACTCACTGGCATCTTTATTAGGTCCAACCTCCAGTATCGGGTCGGACCCTCTTTTTAGTTCTTGGTGTGATAGATGAAAAAAAGACCAGCAACGTTCCTCCATCTTCTATTGTCCAGTGTTTCCTGTTCTTAGCTGACAGGAGGCACCCGGTCTGGTCTTCTGCTGCAGTAGCCCATCTGCTTAAAGGCAGGACGTGTTCAGAGATGCTGGTCTGCAGACCTTGGCTGGAACTAGTGCCAATTGGACTTCTTGTTGTCTTTCTATCATCTCCAACCAGTCTCCTCTGACCTCTGACATCAACCAGACATTCTGGTCCAGATAACTGGTGCTTGCTGGATATTTTCTCTTCTTTGGACAATTTTCTGTGACACACTTGCTGAAATTTGGCTTTTCTTGATGGGACAGACTCACCTCAAACTCGTACTTTTCTGTTCCTCTAGCTGTAAACTGATAGGATTTGTCCGGTTCAGCTGGTGTTGGCCTGTCTCTTAGCCAGTCCTCCACGTTTACTTTGACCAGAAGCTTAAAACTATCGTATTTTCAGTAAAATTATCGTACACCCCTAATTGTACACTATAATTTAGTTTTAGCTTTAAATAATCTTAACACAATGGTTGTAAAGAAGCACCTCCTACAGAACAGCACCTCGGGATGTGTGAAGTGCCGGATGAACCCCAAATTTGCAATAAGAAGTCTACATCAGTTATACTGAACTATTTTCTACACGGCTATTGTTTACGTTTGTATGAAGTCCTGCTTTATTAATAGTTTTAGAGTTTGTTTATACATTAGGATTAATTGTCAGGTGCTCTAAAACTCCTCTTTAAGATTATGAAGAGGATTGTGATTTCTTCGTTTCAACACATATAGGGGTGTAAATTTTCCGTACATTCAAACAGCTTTAATTATTTCAACATCCACTAAATGGTCCGAAGCTCTCATGGCAACGTTGTGCTCTGCTAGATGCCAGCCAACTTTACCTCTGCTGTTTTCACAGCCGCCTCCAGCTGAGCGGTCTCTGGGCTCTTCTGCAGACATTGTGCTATCCACTTCTGTGCTGGGACCATTTTTGTTTATCTAGATGTTTTTTAGACCTTGCGTGTTTCTTCAAACAGTGAGCAGTGTTTCTTTTTAAATCCATGCTCATGCCGTGCCTCTTGGCTAGTACTTTGCTAGCTGCAAATTGCTACATCCATCATCATGGGCTACATGAGCATGGATTGGTTGTAAGGAGACATATAAGCAGGAAACTGTGAGCAGTCAAAGGATCTGGATCCCAATAAGGTTTAGTGAGGAAATAACGTAGCCACATAATGACAGAGCCAAATTATCGTACATTATGGGATTTGTGGAATTGTTGATCATACATCGTACAGAGTGCTAAATTATCATCCAAATACGATAATTATCGTGCATCTGGCAACACTGGACCAAACGCAAAAAGGCCGCCGAAGCCTGTTTCCCTTAGTTTAGACCGCCCACAAGCTCCTCCATTGGCTCTGCCGTTTCTTCTGTGATTGGCTGTCCCCGCTGTCACTCCACCTTGCTTAGGCACCGGTAAGCTAGTCTGCGGTCAGGAGTTCCTGTGAAGAGGCTGTTGTGTTCTGCCTGGGTCACGTCAGCTGGAAGGATTGTAATATGAGAAGTTTTATTTACATTACCGTTTGAATCTGTGTCCATGTGCGTATTTGTGTTAGGTAATTAGGCGCTGCCAGGATGTCTAAAAATAGAAAAGTGAACATAAGAGACTTCTTATGTTCACTAAGTCAAAGTGTAAGTTACTCAAAGAAATCCTGCAACACATTCACTGGCTCCATAAAGCAGTATATCTAAGATCCTCATCATCATTTACAAAGCTCGCAATAATCTTGTAAAGTGAGAAGATGGAGAAGAAGAGGCTGGAGGTGGGAGAGTAGGAGAAGCTGGAGGGGATGGAGGAGAAGCCGGAGGTTGGAAAATAGGAGAAGCTAGAGGAGATGGAGAAGAAGAGGCTGGAGATGGAGGTGGGAGAGTAGGAGAAGCTGGAGGAGATGGAGAAGAAGCCGGAGGTTGGAAAATAGAAGCTAGAGGAGATGGAGAAGAAGAGGCTGGAGATGGAGGTGGGAGAGTAGGAGAAGCTGGAGGGGATGGAGGAGAAGAGGTTGGAGGAGGGAGAGTAGGAGAGGCTGGAGGAGATGGAGAAGAAGCCGGAGGTTGGAAAATAGGAGAAGCTGGAGGGGATGGAGAAGAGACTGGAGGAGGGAGAGTAGGAGAAGCTGGAGGAGATGGAGAAGAAGCCGGAGGTTGGAAAATAGGAGAAGCTGGAGGAGATGGAGAAGAGGCTGGAGGCTCAGAGTTGAAAGAATAAACACATGTTATGTCATAACATTAATCATTGTGACAAATGTTAGAGCTGAGAATCTGTATCCGAGCTTTCAAAGTTCAAACACCAGACATCCTGAGATGCATGCTGCCTGAATTAAGAGGTCCTTGATCAGGTGGAGGTCCTTGTGAGGCTGTTGTTTGTTCCAACATTGTCTGCTGAAGCTGAGAGGAGTTTCAGCGCACTGAGGAGGTTAAAAACCTGCTTTGCATCTGCATGAGGTAGAAACGCCTTAACAATGTCACAGTTTGTCACATCAAGGAAAAGTTGATGCCTTGGGCAGGAAGAAACTGTCAGGAATATGATCGCAGACATGTGTTTGGAAACTTTGGCTGAGTTCATTAGGTTGACCCTTCTGTGGTCTTGATGTTCACTTTTCATTTAAAAAAAATTTCAATGGTTCTGTGTTACACTTTAAAATAAAATGTAATACTTGACTACTTACACTAAATAATGGACATTTTATTTCATTTCTTCACCCCCGGGGATGCCAGTTTGACCTGCCCACCATTGGGCGGTGCTATGTAAATGAGGATATTCCATAAATAAGTAAAATTGGTGGTACAGAGTTGGTGTGAAGTTGACAAGGTGAAACACAGAATTGGGTGATATTGTTTTGCTACACGCTTTACAACCAGTCAAACCAAAAAAGGGAACGTTAAGTTTTAAAGTAGCAACAGAAAACTAGAAGAACTACAAGGAAACACAGTGAGCTGAAAAAGAGACTTCTGTCTCCTCTAAAATCAATATTTCGTCCTTAGGTAAAACTTGGGCTGGATGGTGTGGCCAAAACTTGTATCACGATATATTTCTAAATTTTGATCGATACGATATAATTCCGATATCAATATAAACAAAATAAAAACCTCAGAAAAACGGCCAAAAATGCAACAACAAACAAGTCAATGAAAGTCCTTCAGTAAAACATTTATTAATTAAAACTGTACAATAAATGAATGTTTAACATTTATTTGTATCTAGCAAGGCTAAATCAGCCTTCAAACAAAATAATTTAAAATCACCATCA
Source organism: Rhadinocentrus ornatus (assembly GCA_037177495.1). Lineage (NCBI taxonomy): Eukaryota > Metazoa > Chordata > Actinopteri > Atheriniformes > Melanotaeniidae > Rhadinocentrus > Rhadinocentrus ornatus. Next base: position 22,938,964 of record JBAMHW010000020.1, on the reverse strand, counting down.
AAGGTCAAATAAAACTTCAACCTTTCTCAGTAATAACAGCTTTAACTTTAAACTACAACTTAGGCTTATTATGTTAGTCTTAGAGATTTAAATAAAGTTGCTTCAACTAGGCTTAAAAAAAGTGCTCAGAATTGTTACAAAAAAAAAGAAAAGAAAAGAAGAGTGAGCAACAATTGGTGCTTCATCTTCTGACTCAGCATATTCTGAGTGGAAATGCTTCAGATGCACCGTTGCTGATCAGCAAAATAAAACTAAATACTTCAGTCAGTATTTTCTTTGTTTTTTAGTTTAATTTTTTTTAGGTGTAATTAGTTTTTTAATTATGAGTCTGGAACATGTCAACACGTTAAGCTTTTTAAATACTTTTGTCCTCACTCTTCATTAATAGACATTAGTCTATTAGTCTAGATCTGTTGTTAGTCGCTTAAAAAAAAAGAAAAAAAGTCGCTAGAGGGAGTGAAAACGAACAGGACAAAGTCACTAAGTTGGCGACGCTGAGCCACACCACTTCCGTACCACCGAGTTAGTCTTTCCTCTCTTAACAACAACTTCGTCTGCTTTCTCTTCGCTTGTAGAAGCTCGTTCAGTCACGTTTGCATTACAGACATGAGCACTCGTT
>JBAMHW010000020.1:22901128-22913216 GCA_037177495.1 Rhadinocentrus ornatus | reverse complement strand
TGGTCTGGAACCTGGTCTGGACTAGTTGACCAGAATCTTTGGATCTAAGAGCTCTGCTAGGTTTATGATCTCAACATCACAGATGGATTCTGGGTCTAAACCGTTCTGGGATGTAAACCATGAGAAGGGTTTTTAAAATGTTCTATTAAACATACAACTTTATCATTTTCTTGTGTTCATACCAGAGGCAAACGTGGTTATGTATGTATAAATATCAATCTTCTGTAATATATATTTATTTATTACTCAGTGCATTGGAAGACTCACTAATGGTAACATCCATGCATGTAGTACAAAACAGTCTTTAAATACGTGTCCACTGTAGTTGACGGGATATATCAAAGGGCTCATTTTTTCTTTGTAAGAAACAACATGATTTGAGTTTGATGTAAAACTGTTGACTTAAGCAAAATACAATAAATTAATTTGAATAAACTTAAATGAATGACTGTTACTTGGTGGTTTAACAAGTCTTTTTATTTCAAGTTAATTAATCACCAAACCGCAGGAATTAAGTTCACATAAAAAAATAGCTTTTTTTTCTAAAACACACATCAGAGAGGCAGCTTGCTGGTAGACATGCAAAATAAACCTTCATTTAACTAGCAGCTTCATCAAGAAGCAGCAGAAGCTTGTGCACCTGGTATTTTTTTGCAGCATAGACTGCCACAGTTCATAGCAATGGAAATCAAATTAGACTTGAAATTACACTGAAGCAGGGTCCCTTTAAAAAAAGCTTGTCAGCAGCGTCTCGCAGAGCAATCCACTTTAAATAAAAAACTTGTTTGCACTTCACAGCAATTATACCCGCCCCTCTTTTGTCAGCATGGTAAAAACGAAGAGAGAAGTACCCCTGCATCTTCGGTCTCTATTTGCAACACGCTGTAATTGTTTCCAGCATGAGGCGGTTGAGCCATTTAGAGGCAAAAGTGAAGGAAAGGTGTAGTGTTGATGCATTTTCAAGTGTTCACCTTGTTTGTTAAATAGAGGGCAGAAAAGACTGGATAGCAGACGGAGTCGCTGCCCTTCACTCTCATTAGTCTACTGTTGCTTCATCTCTTTTAATCATTGAGGGGATGTAGTCTCTGGCTAATGAGCAGGATTAAAATAGGTCTTTCTACATGTGGGGTGGAGTCTTTTTTCTTTATCCGCTGGAGAAGTATTTCACCTTGGCCGCAGCTTGGAAGGGCAGCCTGATTGAAAAGCTTTCTGGCTGTGGCATCTGCCGTCCTCCCTGCTGCTTTGTCACCACTTTGATTCATGCACAACCTGACCACAACTGGGAGGCAGGCCACTTTACCTCGCAGCAGGACGCAAGTTCACTTCACAGCAGAGGAGCAGGAAAGGGAGGAATGAGGGAGGAGGATGAGGAGAGAAAAAAGGCTCCTACTCATAAATAACCTAGTGGATTTTCAGGCCATGGTCACATATCCGAAGCGGCACAAAAGCATCACGGCCTCACATCTGCCGGTTTTGTTTTTCATCTCGTGGGAGTGAGCAACTTGTGTTTGCCAGGGACTGATGTCCCTAAGCTGTTTCTCAAACCAGCACAAGCTTCCCTACATGGAGGTTTCTAGTGGAACCGAGCTGCAGCCCACAAAGCTTAGAGATGTCAGTTGTATGCTCTTTTCCATTTTACCCTAAACAGATTGCAAGAAAAGAAGGGGGCTTTATGGAAGGACTCATGATTAGAGGATGATTGGTAATCTCAGCTCTCTATCTGGAGAAAATTCCTCCTCATTTTCCTTCCAGTGCCAATGAAAACGTATTAAACATGAAGGCTTTAATTTAATTATGTTTCCAGAGGACAGTTGGCAGTGCATGCCGTCTCCCCGCTTGCTCTGCAACGTGTTCTAGAATTAGATACAGGTTTTTGTTTTATTTGTCTTCTCTGTTCGACAAGCAGACATTTCACAGTTTTTAAGTCATTTCAGCTCATGAAACAGTACCTCTGAATGTGTTACTGATCCCCCCGTCCCTGAGGAAAAAAGGGGAGACTGAGAGGTCTTTAGCTGAATGGATGAGGGTTCTATGGACACTTTAAAATGCCATGTCCAAGCTTGTGAGACCTGCTTGGTTCAGTGTTCTGACCTTGAATGGTGCCTATAATTTTGATTGATTAGCCACTGTGCTATGCAACTTGTTTGTTGCCTCGACGCCCTGGTGCTAACAGGGTTGGCAGGTGGGGAGTGGGGGCACAGCAGCCACGGGGTTCAAGCAAGTCCCCAGAGGGGCTCTGGTTAAACCAAAGTTTGTTTGCAGTGTGTGAGAGGGAAGGTAGGAAGCAGGGCAGCCAGCAACCCTCCCGTCTGGGGCCCAGATCCCTTGGGTCATTTTCGGTTACTGTGTTTGTACTGCAAAGGCCACCGGCTCGTTGTTTCGCCCTGCGTGATTCGGTCGGGGCAACAAGCCGACAGTGATTGATGGGGCAGAACCCCACTGCTCTATGATTGAGTTAGAGCCACTCACAGGCCTTCCCTTTGTTTGCTCTTCACTTGATCTCTCCTCACTAAATTGAAAACATTACATGTGTTTTTTTGTGTTTCCCATTGCAACAACCATAAACTTGTTTTTTCTTTCTTTTATTAAATGGCAGAAATAGTGACAGACGACTGTAAAATCTGGCTGACAGCAATCCATTCTGACATTATCCCGGTGGTAAGGGCTAAAAATATTATTAGCAGCCTGCTCCTCCGGCGCCCGCCCAGCCTTTCCAGGATGACCCCCCCATACCCAGGGATAAGTGACAAGAAGGCCTCTCTCCTCTATGCAGACGACCTCCAGTATGACAGGGAAGTTTGATTGTCAGGCCAGTAAGTGAAAATGTCACATTGCCCTTCAGATGCTGGCAGTAGCTGGCTGACCATGAGCACCTAAATCAGCTCCGTAATGCCAAGAATTCCCCCTCTCTGGCCAACTCTGTGGAAAAGATGCACCACTTGGCGCCAAGCCCATGCAGCAAGGCATCTTTGGCTTTCAAAGTGCTGCATCACTGGAAAATCCAAGTGCTTTCTGCCCTGTCAGAACAACTCAGCCATAAAAATGAGATTTCAAACGTTAGACACTACAACTTCGGCCTGTTCAACATTACCTTCACTCCCTCAGGCTCTGATCACTGTCCTCCCAGGATGGACGCTGCATGTCCAGCCAGCTGACCGGGTCATGATGCACCCAACCAAGCCTGCTTTCTGACCCTCCCCATCCCCCTTCATCAAGCCTTATAGGCTCCAGGGAGGTCAGAGAATAGAAAGAGGAGATAAACTGCCAGGGGGGGCGGATGGGGTATTTAATTGAATAATTCCCAGTGCGGTTATTATTTCTATTGCCCTCGAGCTTCTTTGCCATTGCAGAGCCCCGTATAAGAATCTTAGTGAACAGGAGCATATTTTCGCTTGTTCCTGTCCTCTCTCTCCCTTAGTCAACAACTCAACCTTCATTCCTTCTCTATCTTCTCCAGCCCAGCAGTTTCCTTTTAATGGACAAACACCAACACTGCACCCACACCACACTTCCCCTCTTCCTGCCCATTGTGGGGAGTCAAGAGACCAGCACCTAAAGGCTTTACCTCTAACTGACCTCGGCCTCCACTCCCCTCCTCCCTTCCTTTCCTTCTCCACTCTTCTTGTCTGCTCCTCTCGGCTCCTTGCCTGCACAGCTCATTAGTCCACAGGGAGCACTGCTATACCACTCATAGCATCAGGAATAGATAGATTGCTGCATGGTTTTGGGGGTGCATGTTGCTACTCTTGCTTGTTCTATTCCTCTACATCGCTAATTTTAGTGCAATGTTCAGTGGAAGTTCAGTGGGTCACTTGCTCCAAGTTGTTTACAATACTTCCTAATATCTCATCTTGTCTTATGGTTGAAGCAAGTTTAACCTCAATCATGTTCATTCTACACGCGACAAACAGGATATCCAGTTTGTCCCCCTAACAAGCACTTATCTTTTGTGGCATATCCACAATAAATGATGGACATTAACGCAAATTCACATGGTTTGTTTCCTCAAAATAGTTAAGGATTAAAAAGGGGAAGATAATGTTGATCCACAACAAAAAGGCTCTGGGTTTTTGTCAAACCCTGGAAGATAGCGTTTTGTGCCGAGCTAAGGACGGGTCTACGTCATGAATAAAGTTAAGCTGTTCTAGCCAGCTCCCAGTTTCCATTTCCCATCTCCCATCTCCCATCTCCAATCTTCCAGCTCCCAGCTTCCACCTCCCATCTTCTAGCTTCCAGCTCCCATCTTCCAGCTCCCAGTTTTAAGCTACCATCTTCCATCCCCCACCTTCTAGCTTCCAGTTTCCAGCTCCCATCTTCCAGCTCCCGTCTTCTAGCTTACAGTTTCCAGCTCCCATCTTCCAGCTCCCATCTTCTAGTTTCCAGCTCCCATCTTCCAGCCCCCATCTTCTAGCTTCCAGCTCCCATCTTCCAGCTCCCGTCTTCTAGCTTCCAGTTTCCAGCTCCCATCTTCTAGCTTCCAGCTCCCGTCTTCTAGCTTCCAGTTTCCAGCTCCCATCTTCCAGCCCCCATCTTCTAGCTTCCAGCTCCCATCTTCCAGCTTCCGTCTTCTAGCTTCCAGTTTCCAGCTCCCATCTTCCAGCTCCCATCTTCTAGCTCCCAGCTCCCATCTTCCAGCTCCCGTCTTCTAGCTTCCAGTTTCCAGCTCCCATCTTCCAGCTCCCATCTTCTAGCTTCCAGCTCCCATCTTCCAGCTCCCACCTTCTAGCTTCCAGTTTCCAGCTCCCAGTTTTAAGCTACCATCTTCCAGCCCCCACCTTCCAGCTTCCAGTTTCCAGCTCCCAGTTTTAAGCTACCATCTTCCAGCCCCCACCTTCTAGCTTACAGTTTCCAGCTCCCAGTTCCCATCTTCCAGCTCCCATCTTCTAGCTTCCAGTTTCCAGCTCCCATCTTCCAGCTCCCATCTTCTAGTTTCCAACTCCCATCTTCCAGCCCCCATCTTCTAGCTTCCAGTTTCCAGCTCCCATCTTCCAGCCCCCACCTTCTAGCTTCCAGTTTCCAGCTCCCAGCTCCCATCTTCCAGCTCCCATCTTCTAGCTTCCAGTTTCCAGCTCCCATTTTCCAGCTCCCGTCTTCTAGTTTCCAGCTCCCATCTTCCAGCCCCCACCTTCTAGCTTCCAGTTTCCAGCTCCCATCTTCCAGCCCCCACCTTCTAGCTTCCAGTTTCCAGCTCCCAACTCTCAGCTCCCATCTCCCATCTTCTAGCTTCCAGCTCCCATCTTCCAGCTCCTAGTTTTAAGCTACCATCTTCCAGCCCCCATCTTCTAGCTTCCAGTTTCCAGCTCCCAACTCTCAGCTCCCATCTCCCATCTTCTAGCTTCCAGCTCCCATCTTCCAGCTCCTAGTTTTAAGCTACCATCTTCCAGCCCCCATCTTCTAGCTTCCAGTTTCCAGCTTCCAGCAAGAATGAGAGGAAGACTGTGATGAAAAAAGAGTGTACAAGTCAGCCTGTTGTGCAACATCACCTCTCTCTCCTTGTGCCCTGTTATTTTTATCCTTGGCTTCTCATGGCTGTAACCACAGCGTATAATCCGAGCTGTGCCACAGACCCCTGTGGAGGACTCTCTCCTAGCTCACCTCTGCCCTCCCCTCTCTCTCCTGTGTAATCAGAGATCCTCTCAAATGTCAAGGTGGGACAAATGGGAGCCATTCCCATCTGTAATGGCCCCCAGAAATGGGTCTGAGTGCTTCTCCTTCTCTATTATTTTCTTTGCGAAAACATACGTTCTTTTCATTGAATTTTGTACCAATTTATTTTGTTCTTTATTCTTCTTTGTCTGCAACCTTTATAAATCATATCTGAGGGTTTCTGGCTATGATGTGTGGAGATGCTGAACACAGGAGAGATTTTATAATTGATATATTTCACGAGGCTCAGTAACAGTAACTATACAAGAAGGCTATCACAGATTTGCTGCTGTAATAATGTGAAGGTGTTCTTGGAAAATCCCCCCAGGGCTGGTCACACATTCAGAATTTGAATTTTCATATCTACATACTAAGATGCATGTATTCTATATTTATTGCGTGCAAAGCCATTTCCATTCTGAGCAGCAAAAGTGCTTAATGTGTGCTTCCATTTTGCCGTGGGTAGTTTCCTAATTGCATATACTTACTCATATTCATATTATTCCTAAGATGGAAACAGAGATGCTCACAGCTTCTTTTCGTTGGTTATCTATAAAGCGTTTGTTTTGTTTTTTTTAAGGAAATTTTTATTTTTATGTAATAGTTTTGGTGAAACTCAGAAAACTATTTGTAGTCTATTTGATACATTCTGCAGATTATTTCTTTATTCTCCACATTTCTGAGTCGCACAAAATGTGTTTTGTGAAGCCATTGTTCACAGGAAAATGTGGTGAACACTAAGAATTGGTTTTGGGATGCACTGATTAAAAAAATGTGTTAACCTAGGGACGGGCAAAATCGGTCCTCAAGGGCTGCTGTCCTGCAGGTTTTGGATGTTTCCTGCTACAGCACCTGAATCAGATTAATAGAATTACGTGCTTGGGCAGAACTTGACAACAAGCTGTTGAGGAAAGTCTTTTTATTTGAATCAGGTTTAGGCGTTTAAGTAGGAAAACTAAAATGTAAAACCTACAGGACTAATCTCTTTACCTCTTCAGTTCTAACTCAACTCAATAATTTTAATTTCAAATCAGTGTTCATATATTTCAATAAAAACAGAGTAAACTTCTTTTGTTGAAACAACTGATGCATTTTCAGATTTCTATAATCACGTTATTATGACCTATTTGTCACGCTTCACAGTTTCAATAGAAGAAGAAAAAAGCTCCAAGCAAGACGACTGAAAATATGCACAGCTCTGCTTTGGCCCTGTAGGCGTGTCACAGTCCTTCATGGGAACAAAAAGCAAATCAGCTGAACATAGTTCAGCATCCTCAGGGTTCAAAGTGAGGTGGGTCATACATGTGGGGTGCCGTCAGGGCAGCTTGCAAACAGTGGGAGCTTTTGTGGTTAGTTTTATTTCCTTTGCTTGTTCTGAGGCCCACGCCCTCCACCCATCCCTCCTTCAGTCCTAAGCAGTGTAAGCCTCCTCTGTACGGAGCAGAAAGGATCCCCCCCTTGGGGCAGAAATCTCCTTCTGTCACTGTGTGCTCATATTTCTGAATAAAGGATTATTGTGCATGTTGCTGAAGGAGGGGGGAGGTTGGGGTGCAATAATAGAGTCTAAACGGCCAAATTCATTAATTTGATTGTTGGCTACAGCAGATCTCTCGGCAGTGTAATTAGGGACGCTAATGGATGTAAGCATGCTAAATCCATCAGTGCTAATGATAATTGCAGTGTAGGAATATATTCTACAAAAGTGTAGCCATGCAACAAAAAAAAAAAAGGCTAGAACATCTAAAAAAAGCAGCAGCCCTGACTCTAAGTGTGTGGGGGTTACACCCAAATAGGTTAGGTGCAGCTAGATTATCAGGGTGGGAAATATCCATCTCATGCTCCTTTTTTTTTATCTCCGTCCTTGCATGAGGAAACAGATATGGTGCTCTCTTCCAAACAGGAAGTGACTTTTGATCAGTTGGTGGTTTGTCAGCCACATTACAGCCTTAAAGCTTGTTAAAGTCTTACACAACATCCATCTAAACACAGATAACTACAGAAGTTCAGTTTTGGTTCTGTTAGATCTCAGTGCTGCTTTTGGCAAAAATAGTTCTGAGTTGGTTTGATTCCTACCTGAAAGACAGGAACTACTTTGTATCAATTGGTAACTATAAGATGTTATATGGAGTTCCCCAAGGCTCCATGTTGGGTCCCCTATTGTTCAGCATCTACATGCTTCCACTAGCTTAGATCATGGAAACAAACCAAATATCTGATCATATTTGTTCTGATGACATTCGTCTTTATCAAACTATCACCAGGGGACTCTGGTCCCAGACAAAATTTCATATTAAAGCGGGAACCAAATCAGCCGTTTACTACTTGGAGAATATGTCTACAAAAAGAGGACTGATGCATGATTTAGAAAATCTTCATCTGTTTTCAGTAGTCTTGACCACTCTAATGGAATTTTAACAGTTCTCTCTAAAAAGTTCACTAAGACACCTGTAGCTAATCCCAAATGCTGCTGCTGGTGACTTCACAAAGACCAGAAAAAGGCAACATATCAATCTCGTTCTCACATCTTTACAATGACTTCATGTGAGGCATTTATTTTAAAGACGCACTATGTGACTTTCCAACCTCAAAACTTCATGTTCTGGGCTCATGACATCTGTTATTTGCATTTCTGTTGCTGTTATGACCCAGCAGCATTCCAAGGCTGAGAAATTACGCTATACATCTTCTTTTTTCCAGGATGCTACATGACGTTGCCTCACCAGGCCAGACGCTAGCAATCGGCTATAAAATCACCGGCTGTTTTGAAGGTGCACTGTGGCTGATTCAGAAAAGAAACAAAAGAAGACATTACTGCAGGAAAAGAAAGGGGCAGAGCAAGAGCTAATACATGAGTCTTTTACTGGCGGGAGGATCTCACAGTACAGGAAGGATGCAAGATGGATTCTGAATTAGCCGCCAATAGGGTGCGCATCACTGAGCAAATCTGCAAAAAGTTCTGTAGTGGGTGTTTAAAATGGTGTACAAGGCTTTGAATGGTTCTGGTCCAAAAGATATATCGGATCTACTGAAGCCACCAAGAATTCTAAGATCATCTGGATCAAGTTTGCTTTCCATCCTGAGTTAAAACTAAACAAGAAGAATCAGTGTTTAGTTTTCTGCTCCTAAAATCTGTACATTGGGTTGCCTTATGTATGAAATGTGATACAGTATATAAAAAAATGTGCCTAGTCGTACAGGGTGAGGGCTTTGGCTTCTACGGGGTTTTGGTTGGTTTTTTTTGTGCCGATGCAACATAAGTGGAAAAAAAATGCTTCATAATCGAAACAATCTGGTCATTCCTTTCAGTACAACTCTTAACATCCAAGTCAGTTAGGGTTAATGTTTTTATCTGAGGACCTTGAGATGTAGCCCCGTTTAGTGCTCCATTAATTATTTTTCTTTTTTCCTATTTCACTGTCTGTCTGGGCGAGCTGACATGGTGACCATTACAGCTGGACTGGAGCCCAAGGAAAATGGGAACCTGTTATTCTAGTCCAGGTTAATGAATGTCACATGTAACAGCAGCATGGGTTTCAGAGCAGAGAAAGAGAGGCCATTTTATTTTGCCAAGGTATCTCCCCTCCAGGCTCAGAAAAAGTAACTCAAAGATCAGCTTGTCTTAGGTACCCCTTTACAAACATTAATGATGTTTTGCTTGAGCCCCAAGTGACAGTTTGTTAGAGGAGACTCATTAATCCCTGAAGTCCCCAAGCTGGAGTTTCCTGACAGCTGACAACGAGGTCTTTTTCCCCGCCGAGTCGCTCTGAGTTTAGTGAAGCTGTCCCGAGTTCATTGTTTAGGCATTTCCACTTGTGTTACCTGGAGATGTTTTGACAAGTTGTAGGTGACATGTTTTCATGCTGCACACAGTCAGCCACAGAAAGAAAGAAATGCAAAAGAAAGGGGTCAGGCATTTGGTCTGCATCCAGCTGAACCAAAGGCCAGTTGGGAAGAAAGAGCTCTTGTTCAGGGACTTTCCACAGAATGTTTGAGCTTATAAATGGTCTGATTAAGAAATCTAACCAATTGTATGAGGCTTACACAGTCTGTCATAGCATTATTCCATTGCCTCAGATTGCATTGCTTTTGTAGAACCATATCGAGCCGACATTCATGGAGGAAGGACAGATTATTTCCATGGGAAAGCTTCAGGCAATATAACTGTTATATTGTTGAGCCGGTGGTTTGTCGCCTTCTCTTTGGCTTTGCAAGGAGGACTAATGTTCTCGTTTGACACAAGCGGATTGCTTTTTCTCTGTGCCTGAAGAAAGAAGGCAAGCTAATACATTTGAGTTGGTGAAGCGAAGGTCGTTGAGAATTACATTGCCCCCCCCTATCCTCTTTCTTTTCTCCCTTTAATTTCCCCACTGGATTGCGAACCGTTTTCACTATTAGCACCGTGAGAGGCCGCTCACTGTGTGTGTGTAATTATCTGTATGTGTGTTGTGGCGTGTTAGTAAGCCCACCCAGACCCAAAGCAGACTTGACAGATAAATAGGTGTATGGCTCAACTGGATTGTATTGTCATGAGGAATAAGAGGAAGAAGACAAACAACAACATTGGCAGAGATAAAACATAAATATCACCACACATAATCCTAAGAAGAGTCCAAGTTTAACTTGACGGGTCAAGAGAAAATAGAGCAGAGGCATACCCCCAAACTGTGTGACTGTCTGAGGTTGATAAGTAGGACATGTCTGTGGACTTGTTTTATGATCCTAGATAGAGGTTGTTAACCGTCCTCTGTCCTCCCTGAGGACTCCGAACCACGAAAGCGAGTACCCACAGGTGTGTAGAGCAATAGATTAGAGCTACATTTAGCACTGCCAGAAACAGGAGAGTCTTTAGGAGGCATCAAACTGCCCAGCCAAGCGGTGCCCATAACGCCTTCCAGATGATAGGTGCCTGGATGGATCTGTGTTAGCAGAGCAGAGCGTGAGGACCCGCTGGTGCAGAACGGCTGAAGATTCGGCTGACACACCGCTCATTTAGGCACAAATAGAGACATTTCAGAGAAGGAGGTTTCTATCTTTCACATAGAGGACACATCCCCCCCGCATGCTAGTAAACATAAATGCAGGCGTACAGACACCTGCTCAGCACCTTCACCTGCACTGCGGCTCTCTTGTCTTCATCTCAGCGATGCATCTCACTATAAATTTTTTAGGCTTCTGACAGTGTTCAGCTCTGACTGCACAGCCAGAGACTCTATGGTGAATTATGGGTCTGCTGAGAGACTAGCAGTGGTTTGTGAAAGTGAAATGAAATGAGTTAAATGAGCTCTTTATATAATAGAACCATTTGGGGAATTTATTAATTGTTGCATCCTTTTGTAATTTAAACCAAAAGTATAATTCTAACTAAGTTTGCCAGCATGCATGTTTCCTGCAGCATAACTCATTTCAACTGGACTATATGGCATCATTATAAGAGAAATAACAGTTGATCCCTGGTTGTTTGGCTGCAACACAGTGGAGAAAATACATTGTAAACACTATGAAACTGGTGTTTTCCTTCCTGAGCTGCAGCTAATAAAGAAATTTGAACAAAGTGGTCCCTGTGTAAGACAAGCAGGACTGTTGCTACAGCTGGTGGCCTGACGAGGAAATAGGAAGACGACCCGACCTAGAATCACAACATAATCACAAGAGAAATGTGGAGGAGAAGCCAAAAAAACAAAGAAAAACAGAGCAGGGGTTTAACACAGCAACGGACTGATTCAGAAATATACATAAAAGTGGGAAATAGCTGTTCTGATGGAGTTAGCAAGGCTGCACAGAGGCAATCCTAAAGATAGCCGAGCTTTAGAGACAGATGGGAGCTTTCTCTGTGGCAGACCTTAAAGCACCAGAGGAGGCACTTGATGCATCTTGACAGGTACATATGATCTCAGATCACCCCACCCAAGCTGAATGATGGGTTAAGTCATCCACATTCAGTTATACTCTGTTGCCCTTTGCTGGCCAAACCATCTATTTACTGTAATACACCAGTGTTTCTCAAATGGAGGTACTTGGACACCCTCCACCGGGAGTCAATGGGAAAATAAGAAAGGGGGATAACTTGTTATGTCTTTTATATCTTTCTCATCTAATGGATGTTGACTTCAGTTTGAATTATGAGGAGAGTCAGTTCAGGTGGTCAGGATTACCACACAGATATGAAATTGTATGTGAGGGCGGCGTGGCTTGGCAGGGTAGAGCGGTCGTCTTGTAACCCTAGGGTGGCAGGTTCGATCCTCGGCCAAGTCGAGTTCATGTCAAGGTGTCCTTGAGCAAGACATCGAACCCCTAGTTGCTCCTGATGGGTCATGGTGAGCGTCTTGCATGGCAGCTTCTGCCATCAGTGAATGTGCGAATGGGATGTATGATGTATAGCGCTTTGGATAAAAGCGCTATACATATATACATATATATATATATACATATATATATATATACA
>JBAMHW010000020.1:22880783-22897554 GCA_037177495.1 Rhadinocentrus ornatus | reverse complement strand
TTTAAGCGTAGACTCATAAAACCTCAGTAACAAGCCTTAATATCTTAATGAGATCATTAAGGACTCAAACTCTAAATAAGTAAATAATCTAACATAAAAACTTCTTTGTGTGAAGAAATATCTTTTCACAAAAATAGGCATAAATGACGTTGATCAAAGATATTTTATCTTACTTAGATTTCAGTTTGTGCAGTGTACATGGTTGGAGCTTGAGGACATTTTTTCCAGATACAAAGTGGAATCAGGCGGGTGGAAGGGAGGCTAGCACCTTTGGATGAGCCGATTTTGCTTTAGCGGATCCAGACCTTAGTTATGCTTTGAATTCACTCTGTGTTTTGACTACTGCATACTGGCTCCTGCCAAGAACAGAACTCTGAGATCAATTAACAGCTCTGTTTGTTAGAGCGTGAGAGAGAAGCAAGCAAAAAGTCAAACACCAAGCTAGCTGATTAGCACGGCTTATCAACAAACACGGTATTAGCTGGGAAAACATTGTGTTGGCTAACACATGTAACGTTAATGACGATACACAGATGCTCTGATAACAGAGGCTAGAACTCGTGCATGTCAGTAGAAAGGGAAATGTGAAGAACGCCAGCTGTTTATTACTATGATTATAGCCTCACTGCAAGCAAACATCAGGGTTTAATGCAAGTAAAGGTCACATGAATGATAAATACACACAGCATACATATATAAACACATGCTTCCCTCAGGGATCATATGCCAACTTTGCAGAAGTATGTTTATATGTGCAGGTTGACCCACATGCAAATACACTTTTACACACACACACACTAGCAGTTGCTGGCATTCCTAGCTCTGGCTTTTATCAGTAGCGGCCTGCAAAGTGTCTAATTGGAAGAGAACAGGTTGTTTTGCGATTCACTTTGGCTGCTTCCACATCGCTATCTACCCCTCTCCACCACTCAGTCCCATCCTGCCATCTTAATTAGCATGGGCTATTTATTTTACAGCCTGCAAATTGGCAGCTTTGCTCCACTGGCTGAAGTCTGGCGAGAGACGAGGAGATGGAGAGGGGGTAGAAATGTTTGAGCTGAAGGGAGCAGATTAACAATATACTTGCTTTTGTTTGTTTAGAGGAGTTTAACATCAAAACAATGATAAAAAGCTGAGAAAAATAGGAGCAAAACAGTTGAAACGTTGCGTAAACTGAGTTGACGTTGGGTTTTTATCCAGTGGAATCCTGCTGCTTTGGCAGGAGACAGAAAGCCGGGTTTATCCCGTCGTCTGACACAATCTCTCCAAAGGTTCTCACATGATTGTGGAAAGAAGCTGAAGCAAACATGCCTGTGCACAAGCCTGCCAGATGTTTTCTCTTAGCGTCTCTGCAGTTTGCTTAGGGCAACATGAAGGCTGGCAGAGGGCCCAACAGAGTGGGTGAGGGTGCAAAGATGGAGGCACCGGGAAACATGTCCACATGCAAAAGCTCTGCTCATTGTGTTGTGATGCTTTACTTTGAACACATCTGTAAAAACAGCAAGATGTGAACGTGCATGTTGCAGAGAGCACGTTGAGCACAGCCGCCTGGCGTAATTCACATCTGGGGGAGAAGCAGTGTCATCACACACATGCACAACCATCATGGAAAGTTAAGAGTTCCTTTGAGGCGATCCAGGTGGGTTCTGCACCCTTTCCCCTTAGTGCTGTTTTCTCCCCCCTCTTTAATGGATGGGCAGGGTAACGTCATCCAAAATACCAGTGACTGGTCCTCCACAGGCTTCAGGTTAATTATTTATTTATGTAGTGCTGAAAGAGTTAATTTTCCACTGGCAATTAACCCTTCTGTCAGCAGCATAGCAAAATGGAGGATTAGAATCCAGTCTAATGACCGGCGGGAGAGCTACATGCTACATAAACAAAGGGGATTTACTTAGCAGTCCAAAAACAACAACTTTAGCCCTCATGGCTCCAACCTTTACTTGATAAGTGGGAAAAAAAAGAGACAAAAGTGGATGTCTGGAACCAGAGCAAGATTTTAAAGAAATGAAAATAGTGAGAGGCTATCACATTTAACTGTTCCATGGTGTGTCGAGAGCCTCCCAAAAAACACTGGTGCCATATTTATTAAAGATTCCTTCTAAATCTTTAACACTTGCAACGATTAAAAACAAATCTCTGCAGCTGCTCCTGTTAAACAAATACTAATGGCTCAATGAGCAAGCTGCTAAAGGACTCGGCCAGTGGCGCAAAAAGTGGGTTTGCAATATGTGCGGCGCATAAGGGCGCTGCACCAGTGGGGGGCACCAAAGCCATGGGGGATGTACCTTTTGGGCATGTGTAAATGATAAGATCATAATCAATAACAGAGGCACGCTACCTATTAGGAACCCCTCATTCTCTCACATTCCCTAAACGCTAGATGATCCAGCGTGGTCTAGGGGGCGCGCACTCTTGAGGGAGTGTGCGCTGGAGAGCAAGTGTTTTTGTTTGAAGATTTTGTTGGGATCAAAATCATTTCTCTAAGTGGTTGAATGACAGCAGGTAAATTATGTCAAGTGCAGCTCGAGCTTCTGTGTGCGGACGCACGTTAGCTTCGGCTAGCTAACTTGTAAAAAAAACAGGTTTGCCTATTTCCAGAAAGCGGGTTTAGTCAAAATTGATTTAACTGATGCAGAGAGGTAAAGGAAACTGAAGGTTTGTCCCAATTTAGGGTCTGAACACTTCGAAGTGCCTAGACTTCGTAGGCTACAGTGTCCTCCGTAGTCTACACACTTCAAAGTCCGCTTAACGTTCGTGAAATGGGACAGCCTATCTAGCCAACAAGAGTTTCCCATAGCAACAACACAGGACGTTGAATCAGTTAAACCTCTGAAATTACTCTCAGGAAACTTCAGTGGACGCTGAACACCGACCAGAAACACCGACAGTTAAAAAAAACTAAAAAAAAAACACGTTCGAGGCTCTGTTGTTTTCCAGCCGGCAGACGGTACACACTTCATTAACCCCATTAAAATTCCACTAATATCACTAATATAATATTAGGCATACTTAATAAAATAAACTTCAAGTATTTGACTTTTTAGTACAAGCTTTAGTATTAAAGTATAAATGTAAGTTGGAGTACTAATGTTCTTAGTCATAGACTTTTCTTTATAGTTTTCAGTATAAGCTAAGTATATAAAGTATATAAAAAATAAACTGGGGTATACTGCCTCAGTTTTACTATAAAAGTAGTACAGTGGTCCCTCGTTTATTGCGGGGGTTACGTTCTGAAAACGATAAATAAAATCTGCAAAAAGACGACCTTATTGATTTTTCACAATTCAAATGCATGTTAAGGATAATTATCCCTCCTCGGAGTGTTTATAGACCTTTCCCAAAATATTATGAACATTTTCAACATTCACACACTATATACACTCTCAAAAACCTACATATACAATGTGAATTTCTTAATAATTACTCACCCCGTAAAATATATTCCAGCTTCTCTGCTGGCACTGCGTCCCCACCCTCGTCTGTAACGTCGTTCAATCAAGAAACAAAGCACAGTGGGCTGTTTCCTACTGTAATATTTGGACATAGAACGGTTGAAATAGGATTTACATATACTTAAATATGCAGTGCGCACATTGATGTCTGCATACCCCTCTGAAAATAGGTAGTTGCACTCCTAGACTTGGAGTAATGTGGAATCAGTTATTTCTGTTAAAGTTGCTTAAGGGTGGAACTCTTCGTCACCTAAATTGAAACTGGACCCCGATTTAGGGGCTTTTCAAAACGAACTAAAGAGGGTTTTAAAGAGGGATCAAGTTTGTACGCATTTTTAAACTGAATTGTGATGTTTTTGTGTATTGTAAATGTATTTGTATTGTAAAAGCCATCTCGGGACAGACATTGCAAATTAGCCTCGGCTATAAATGTTTTGGTGTGATACATGTTTATTAACATGAGTTAAAAGAAGGCGTTGGGTCCAGCAGTGAGGCTGTTTAAGGTTACTTCTCCTTCTGTCCCTTAACTTCCTGCCATAAATTAAGCTGTTTGTTTAAAAGCAGCATTTTGAACTGCTTTTTCCCCAAATGAAATGAAAGTGTCTGCTCCCTTTAGTCAAGCCTTCTATGCATGCAAACCCTTCTCTTTCCAGCACTAGCTCTAAAACTAAAGAGAACGCTTAAAACCGTAGTGAATGAGACAGGGATCAGGTCATGGACTATTTGAAATACTATTATTTTTATTTTCAATTTCAATATATTTTATTTGGACAGGACAAATCAAGTTAAGATTTGAATGTAAACATGTCGGATTGTAGCCCGAGGTTTCCATCCATCGTGCCCAAAAGATGTTAAAAAAAACAGTGAAGTCACACAGAAGGTAAAATCATAACATGTATGTATTCAGTATATTAAACAAAGACATTTTTAAATGAAGAGTTCAGAAACATAAGTTTCGCTACAATTATGGCAATGTTGAACAAATATTTTGAGTGCCTTTTAGTCCTTCTATGGGTTTGAGAGTTGTAGGACAGGGGAGAGACCAACTTGTCAAACAGTATTTTACATGAGAAATAACCATTTGAACTACCCAGAACCTCCCTCTGCTTACAGATGTACGTAAAGCTTTCAGTGAATCTCTCGAATGCAAATATGAGCACAAAGCAGCGAGAGATGCGGAAGTAAAGTCCCCCACATGGACACCCTGGATAAAAGAGATGTGTTGGATGATTATCTCGCCAGTGGAAGCAGAGCGATCCATCTTTCTCTCCTCTGCTTCTTGTTGTTCTTGTCGCATGCAGCCAGGGATAGAAAAGCTGACAACAGGCAGGTATGTCCTTGGCTTGGCCTCAGACTGAAAATCCAGTTAAACACAGAAACTGGATCGGTTTGTTTTCTGTAAATGTAAAATGAGTGATGCATGAAAAGCAAACCGGTTTTTATGCCTCACTGCTGGTTTCTGAATAGAACGGTTAGATTTAATTAGTTTTTGCATGTGCAAACGGGTGCATGGCGGTTACATTTATGCTGATAAAGGAAAAGAAAGTACTCGGGTTGGACAGGCTCTTTTACTGTTCCAAAATGTCTAATCTGTTCTGGTCAACTGCAGAGCTGAGATAAGAATGGCAGTGGGAGCTAATGGGACGAACACAGCGTGAAGTTCTTGGCCAATATCCAGATATCAAGGCAGTGGTTCCCAAACTGGGGTCCCTGGACGCCTATAAGGGTCCCCCAAAGAGCACAGGGGGTCCCCGAGGCTTTGACTTTTCAGGCCCAGTGTGATTTAAATGAAGAGACTACAAAAGTTTTTTGTTTTAAGTTTTTTGTCATCTGGGCGTTTCATTCACATGGAACCAGAGTTCTGTGAGCCTGAAAGCACTTTGCACCATTTTATTAACGAGACACGTCTGAGAAACGTCACAGAGCAGATGATTTGTCCTTATTTTAAAAAGAAAATAAACTTAAAGCTTGACCTTGGTTTTTATAAAAGAAAAGGAGTCAGCCAGGATGCATCATTTATGATGAGAAACAGCTAATGAAAGCCTAAAATGGGCATGGTTTAAACACAGGGCAGGTAGTAGTTGCATGAAGGGGTCCTCAGCGAAAATAGGCTAGAGGGACAGTGACCTGGAGCACCAGTGCCACAGTGGTTTCCCTCTAAGCTGCCTGACACTCTCCCAAATGTGGCAAAAATCAGGACCTCTCTTCCACGGAGCACCATCTCTACTAAATCTCTCCATTTTCTCAGGGTAAATATGGGGGAAGCTGCAAATTTAATAGTGCCTACTGGTTTTGAAAGCCACACTTTAGCTGTTGCTCTAAATGCCTACTCTCGTTCGAGTCAAAATGCTACTCGTCGCGGCTTTCAGCTTGGGGAGAAATAAAATCAATGTGCTTCTCCATCCCCTCACTCACTTCACCAGTGGACAGGCTCAAGTGGGCCTGATGGTCTTCAATTAGGGGCACAGCAAGATGCTTGAGCGATGCTGGAAAAAGCTGTTTGCCACATTCATTTAAGCTACAACGACTGCAGCACGGTGGCTCTATCTAGCGATAACTCCCTGCAATTTTGCCTTCGACTGGGCCCATCTGCACCCATCACACCAGCTGCCAGACTAGCATGAAAATTATGTTATCCTGGGTACATTTCTGCCTCTAATGGCTCCAAATAATTGCCCTGAATGACAGTACTCTTTTTCTGACGCTGCCAGGGTGTGTTTGTGTTAAGCCAAGCTTGAATTGCCACTTGAGCCTGCAAATCTTTATGTCTCTATCTGTCATTCTCCTAAAAAATCATCCTGCAGCTGTTAGTAAAATGTTTTCCTTTTTATCACATCAGTTTTTTTTACTGATTTGTTAGGTAGCTACCACAGAAACATTTTAATGCTCCTCATAAGCTAAAAAAGTGGCTCTCTGGGGAGGTGTGGGTAAATATTTGGAGTAAAATCATGTGTGTGTTGATGTATGCACAGTCATCGCGCTTGCTTTCCATCACCCAGGCTGTAGTTTTGCTTGAACACCTCTCATATGTTTTGGAGACATATCCTGATGAGGGTTTGTGTGTGACAGAGAGGTTTTTATAACCTGAGCCAAACTGTTTATTCGTCATTCCTCCACTGATGATTGAGGCCTTGCGCTAATGTTTACAGACTCAGCCCAGATGTTCAGGAGTTACAGATTTACTGGCAAAGCACAGAGGAGAACTCAGAGATCCAGATGTGGCTTCATGCAGACAGAAGAGTCGTCAGGGTGATTCCTCAGAGATGTGTCGTTAAATGTCCTTAGCGCAAGACAGACATAGATTACTTT
The DNA here is from genome assembly GCA_037177495.1 of Rhadinocentrus ornatus. Taxonomy (NCBI): domain Eukaryota; kingdom Metazoa; phylum Chordata; class Actinopteri; order Atheriniformes; family Melanotaeniidae; genus Rhadinocentrus; species Rhadinocentrus ornatus. The sequence goes on along the minus strand of JBAMHW010000020.1, from coordinate 22,890,790 downwards.
CACCACAGTGATTCCTCTTGTTTTTTTCCACTTGCATCTAATTTTCTCATTTCCCATCACCTTTCCCACTTTAATCCTTTCCTACAGGTCCTGAATGCTCCAAGAACTTTACCTCCAACAGCGGAGTCATAAAGTCGCCTGGATTCCCAGAGAAGTACCCCAACAACCTGGACTGCACTTTCATGATCTTTGCCCCAAAGAAGTCAGAAATTATTTTGGAGTTTGAGAGCTTTGAGCTGGAGCCGGACACGACGCCCCCTACTGGTGTGTTTTGCCGCTACGACCGACTGGAGATCTGGGATGGCTTCCCTGGAGGTGAGCAACACAGCTGGCATTGTAGGTTAAAACAGAGCCCAGCATTCTCTGTTCTTCATGTTGTTTTAAGTAAAAATGTTCAACCTAGAAGAAAAATGGTTGATAGACAATGCACCATTTTGATGATAATTAATCTGCTCATCTACTAGCATCCAGCTTGTTATCAGTGGACAGGTGAAAAGCTGCATCTCTGATGGTATGAGGGCTGCTTTAGTGCCTATGGCCTGGGCAGCTTCCACATCTGTGAAGCTCCATCAATGCTGGAAAGTACCTGGAGGTTTTAGAGCAACATCTGCTCCCATCCAGACTACGTCTCTTTCAGGGAAGGCCTTGCAGGTTTCAGCAAGACGATGCTGAACCACATCCTGCATCCATCACACCAACATGGCTTCACAGGAGAAGAGGTGTCACTGGTTTTATTGCAAAAGTAAAGTGAGATCTTATTGAACGATTCTCATACAGGTTCATATTAATTATCTTTGCTTATGTTACTGTGTGCTTTTTATTTCTAAAACTACCAAAAACGTTGCCAATGTAAAGTAAGACTTGAAGACTTTCTGTGAGCACAGATGACTGACTGGTTCAACATTTATATAGGATAAATAGGAACATGTAGAATCTCTAAATTCTATGGAACAGACAAATATGACTTTACTGCTTTCCCAGAGAAATTTAACTACATAGATGACAACTTTTTTAACCGAACTAAGCTGAGGTCTCACATCCATTATAAAAGTAATGCTTACTCATCGTTCCAGGCCAAATAATTCCTGTTCCCAACACTCTCTCACCCTTCCTTCTTTCAGTCCCAGGCTGCATTGTGTGCAGTGATTTGTTAGAGGCAATACATTTGGGAGTTCAAGGTCTAATCTGGGGTGTGATGTTGAAGTATTTTGTTTGAGAGTCCCATCTTGCAGGAAATGACTCGAAAAGGAATTTCCTCCATAAATTTTCTTGTGTTTCCTGGCAAAGACAGGGAAACATGCTATAGCTGTTCCGCTGAACCAGTTTGGACCAGCCAACATCTCCTGAACACAGAGTTGAGCAAAGCCTTCAGCAACTCTGTAGACACACACTCATCAAATATTGCCTTATAGCAGCCTTCTCCGTTCTCCATTCATCTTAAAAATCAGCAGGCATAGGACGAGGTGAGAGAGAGTGAGCAGTCTTCAAAGCTACGCTTCCATAGCCTGAGATTAGGCTTTGAACTCAGCAAGCGAAACACATCTTGAAGTTTTTCTTCTGGCTATTCCAACGCAGGGCGCAGACAAGATGAAAGCTGTTCTTGCCCATCAGCAGCTTAATAACTGAAAGAATCTTATCTGGGTGCTTTCAACCTGCTGAAAATCTATATTCTCTGCTTTGGGATTGAAGGTGATGAGGTTGAAGTGTTAATCACTGTCCCCTTTCAAGTGAATTTACCAAAGTTCACATCTCTGAAGACAGACTTTGCAGAGTTGACCTTTGATTCCTCGGAGTGTTTCTACGGCTCATATGTATGCTCTCCCCTGGAAGTGGGGATGTTTCATTTCCATGATTTTTGTTGATTAAGGACACTCTCTCTGTGAGAGATGAGAATGTGACACATTATCACCTTTTTAATGTGAAACATTCCCTGTGCTGACTTAAAATTCAGAGCTGCCTCTGCTCATTGACTTAAAAGTGCAAAGCAAAAAAAGGACTAATAAGACAGACCTGATTTTATTTTGCCCACAGTGAGCCTGTTCAGGACAGAAACTGGACACCAGCTTTATGTGGCATCACACCTTTCAGCGGTTGCAGTGTGTGACAGACAGTGGTGTATAAAAATAAGCCACAGGAGGAAAATACTGTGTCGGCTTGTGCTGGGCGGCTCCTGTTGTGCCTGCTGGATCGATAGTGCATTAGCACAGAGGGCTGAAGGCATGCTGGCTGTCGGAGTGTGCTGAGGTGGGAGATGTCCAGGCAAGCAGCAGGGGAGTCACACCTCTCAAGTACACCTGGCTGGACAGGCACTGCAGAAGAAGCACTCCCTTTTCCTCCTTCCCCGAGGAGTTGGGAGGCAGGCAGGACACAGAGTTCATAGCAAGCTTCTTTAAATTTTCATAGAGCTGGGGAGTCATGCAGATAATCCAGCAGATAGCTTTTTCCCCCTGTTTCTTCTTTTAGTTCAGCTCAAGCATAAATGGGTTTAACGCCACACAATATTCCCACAGACATACACCAGGCACCTGGTTTATGAAGATTAATCTAAGTCGTCATGCCACTGCTCGTAGCCGCCCACGACCCGGCCTTTTGCCTTCCACGTCAGAGCTGGGCTGGAAGTGGCATGTTTTGGATGACAGGAGGCCACAGAGAGGCAGGACTGTCACCCGCTGCTGATCACAGCATTACTAATCACAGATAAGCTGCAGGTCCGTGCACAATGACAGGAACGCACACTCATAAATGTGCATGGATCATAGCACACATCAAAGACACAGAGCAAGGTCATTGCTCTCTCTTGCTACCATCACTCATTTCCCCGGGTTCCTTTCTTTCTCTCTGTCTCCCCCTAACGTCTCTTCTCCTTCCACCTGTCCTTTTATTGCTTTCTGTCCTTTATTATCTCTCCCTGGCTTTCTTTACTTCTTTTGTCTCCTTCACAAAAGCCACCGGGCCATGACCGTGTCCATCTTTAGTTTGAGTACAGAGGTATTTACAGACTGACCTGCCCCAGGCTGCAGCAGGTCTGGAATGCTCAGAGGCTTTTCCCATGGGTCTTAATGGGACCTGAGGGTTTTCACACCTCCATAGTGGTGGGGGGAGATTTGTAATGGTTAAAACCCATGTGTGACATGTCTGTGGCAAACAAACAAATATTGAGTTAACCCAAGTCTAACCCAGGGAACAATATTTATCCTTTGCTCTCCTTTTTCTCTCCAGTTGGGCCTTACGTCGGAAGGTACTGCGGACAAAACACCCCAGGCAGGATCATCTCTTACACCGGCATTTTGGCACTGACAATCAACACTGACAGCGCCATAGCAAAGGAAGGATTTTCTGCCAACTTCACGGTCATCGAAAGAACCATTCCAGAAGGTGAGATGACACAAACCACCGGGAAGGTGAAACAAAACTGTTGGAGTCAACGTACAAATCACAGCTCAGACATAGTCCAGAGGGGTCTGCTTGGTGGAGGTTGGACCACTCTTAATGTTTGCACTAAGAAAAAAATCTACTTTCCCCCCCTGGGACAATAAAAATAAAAACCAAAGGTTGAGATAACAGTTAATACTTTAGACTTGAAACGAGTTAAAAAACATTAACTTTTTTGAATTACATACCCAAAATAAGTGCCAAATCCCCTAAACTAAAACCCAGAGGCAGCACAAGAGCCAAACAGAAGGGTTGATTTTTTTGTCATTCATTTATTCAATTTGTCAACTTATCTAAACAAATTTAAATGGTCCAACCGTAAAAACAGGTGTACAAGACAGTTCATTAGAACACAGTATAAAGATGACACAAAAGCAGTAGCAGGCTACCTCCGGTTCGCAACAGGTGAACATTAAATCCTCTGCCTGATCACCTCTCGACGGCGGAAACAAGCTGAAACCACTCGATATAACCTCAGCAGGGATAATCACATGGTGCTCTTTCACATTCGACCCCTGTTCTAGTCCTTTCACCCATTATAAACACTTGCAACGACCAACGACGTTGGGGGTTGAGCGCCTTGTTCTGGGGCCCACAAGGGTTTACCTTAGTTGCCAGGACTTGAACCCAGGTTTTCCAGACCCATGCCCACCTCTGTAACCACTAGCCTACCACTCCCCACTGTTTCTATTCAGCCTTTTGAAACTGTGTTCAAATCTAAAAGGTTGCTGTGTCTTATACACAACAACACACTAAAACCAAGTAAAACATACATGCAGATGTAAAAAGAAACAACAGAAGTTAAAATAACACAAGTTTATCACTGCTTTGAGTTGCTGCCTGTCTTGGCCAGAGCTTGATTTCCTGGTTAAATAAAGGTTTTCGAAGGCAGGAAAGTAACCACCAGAGGAACATAAACACAAGTTAGAAGCAGATGTTGTCCTATTAGGATGAATTCCCACTCGAGTTAAGAAGTTATTAAATAAACACCTCCTGCTTTTTCATTCGGAGGATGTGTTACTGGGTACGAGTCTGTCTCCTGGAGTGTACAAGACCTTCATTTACACACTTTGGTCCCAGACAGGCTCGAAACAAATGTAGCTTTCAGCATCAGTAACCAGCCTGGACACACAGCAACACACACCCCGAGGGCTTTTACATGCCGCATTGCTGTCACGGGGCTTGACCCCCGTGACCCCATTTGCAAAACGCTCCATCTAAACATTTCATTAACGAAGACGGACTCTGGTAAGAGTCGTAAATCTGTCCAGCAGCAGGACCACCCTGTGCACAAAGACATGCAGCCGGGCTGTGAATAGCAGCAGAGGTGGACGACATTTTCAGCAAGTCCGCTAATCATCTCTGGAAAGGATTTCGGTCTCGCCCCCGAGGGAAGGCAGTATCTGGAAAAGCAAAAAGGAAAACTCTGCCACAGCAATCACTGCTGATGTCATTTCTCAGAGTTACATGCATGTTCTCAGTCACAGATCTGAGATCAGATTACACAATCAACTTTTCCCATTCAGCCTGGAGAAATATCTGAGCCGCGATCAATAAATACCTCAATCTAAGAGCAAGTTTCTGGGTCTTTCATCATCAAGTCACATCCAAGATAGAAAGAGTCCCCAAACTTTGCCTTTGCTTTTCCGGGCTTGTACCACTTGAATCATTCATAATCCCCTTATGCATAATACACAGTGGATTTTCTGGCTTCGGCACGGTGAGGAGAAGGAAATGTAGCTTCTGATCAGAGGTGATAAGATGCTGAAAAAAAGCCTTGTTTTCTTCCTTTTGCAAGTTTCTCTCCCTCTCATTCCATCTATCCACCCTCTATTGTCTCTATCTATCCTGCCATGCTCGGCAACCCGCATGATCAGATACCCTCGGCGGCAAACAAACGCTTCTTTGTGTTTTTGTTGATCGTAGTTGAGAATGTGGGTCTAATTTTTAGAAAAACAAAGAAAATCCAACAAGAAGAAACAGTTTCCTTAAAGACTGTGGAGAGAATAGAGCAGAGAGGGGTGAGACAGCTCTCCCAGACTAACACAAAGACAGACAGACGCATGTATGAGCACATGCATGTGCATGGATACTGTTAAAATGCAAACGCACGCAACGGTCCATTGACTAAGGAAGCACTAGCAGTGCAGCAGATGGGGGACCATCTGTGTTAGCTCTCAATCAGTAGCCACATAGCAGCGCCACAGCGCACCTCATCCTCTGAGCGTGCACGCGGCTGTTTTCATAGGCAGAGGATTTTATATTAAAAAGGTGTCCAGGGTTGTGTGAAAGTGTGTCTTCACGCTCCCGCTTGTCATTGTGGTGACATTATTCAACCCTCGCCTGGTTCACATTCCAACAGAGGGATCAGCATGTCTGACCTGCAGGGGTTAAAGAGGCTGACCCCAAACTGACCCAGCAGGAGGGTTTAGTCACACCGCCTCAAAATGGCTACCCCATGTCAACACAATCAAGGGAAGTTAGTCTGTGGCGTAAGCGAGCAAGATATACGACCTCACAGTCCAGATAATACACACCTAAACCAGCCCCCGTTTAAAAAAATAAAAATAAGGAACAGATAAACTGCCCTCATGGATGTGAGGACAACATCCAGAATGTGGAAAGAGTAACTGAAATGAATGTCCCTCTGACACCTAAAACCAGCATAAAACACAGCTAATGTTTTATGAAAAATGTTCTGACTTAATGCAGAACCCAGTCATCAAGCTTCCTTAAAGAACTTCTGAGAGAGAAACGGAAAGGATGTAGTGAGGCATGGCCGAGTGCCTGTCATGCAGTGGTCGCCTCCCTGGAGATCAGCTCTGCTTCTGAGAGATGCTGAAACTGCATCCTGACTGCATTCTGCTACAATCAGGATTCAGCTGAACATCTTTTTACTTTCTCACCTTTCACCCCTTTTCTTCTGCTTCCTTTCTGTCTCACTTGTCCCCCCTTTCAGACTTTGACTGCAGTGACCCTTTGGGAATGGAATCGGGAGAGATAACATCAGACCAAATCATGGCTTCATCCCTGTACAACCCCAGCTGGTCCCCAGAGCGCTCTCGCCTCAACTACTATGAAAATGCATGGACTCCGGCAGAAGACTCCAACAAGGAGTGGATCCAGGTAGCACTTTCCTTTTTTCTTTTTGTATATTTGTCCATCAATGATATCCAACATCATATAATCGAATGTAAAACAAAATAAGAGAGGGGTCAATACAAATTCAAAGACTTCAGTCCTTTAACCATACATACTGACCCCTGTTCATCTATGTTAGATAAAATCGAGAGAAAAGTCGGGTATTTGTGCATTCAAAGGCCCATTCAGAAAAATTAAATAAGATGATAATCAGAACATCAATACAATGAGTTCTGGAACGTAAGGCCCAATCGTGAACCTTTAACATACATAAATATGTCTATTGTAATTTCCCTCATTGCTCCCCATGCATCCTTTACCTCAGCATGGTTGTTAGGCGATGCATCCACTGGAGGGCAGCATGGACGTAAAACTGCAGACTTCACCTGAACTTCAAAGCGAAAAAATGATCAGGTCGTATAGTTAAAGTCATGCTGTAAAGAAAGATACCAAACATGGAGATAGTAAATGTTTTTATATGGTGCATAAATGCAAAAATCAAAGTATTTGATAATCAAAATAAGCAAAAATACATCGCAGCTCCTAGCTCCGCGTGAGCTATGCTGCTCAACACTGCCCCCCCATGGCTGTCGGTGGTACTGCTCAGTTTCCTATATCTGGGTGCACATGTGCAAGTTGTCTGAAAACAAAGCAAACATTTAGTGAGGTTTTTCCAGACAGATGTTAATCCCAGGTTTTCCCCGGCAACAAAAAAACTAAAAGATTAGCACGATGCATATACCTGCTTCCTGAAAGGTAGTTTGAGCTTCTTGGGGAGACTACAGCTTGTTTTTCGAGGTGAGTCACCTTCCTGAAAGAGTCCAGACTTCTCCAAAATGACCTGTGTCCACTCTATCCACCTATCTCCCTGCATCTTCATGTCCTACCTGATAACTTTCCCTTTTGTTGATAACGGAGACCGCCTCAGGGGATGCTGGGATTCTGCATCCTGCCATTTTTCACACAAACACACAAACAGGCTCTGTCATATTTTTCTGTCTGACGGCTAATCTGCACAAAGCGATCATCACCCACCAAGGGAACTTTATGTGGGAAGATTACAGATTTAGTTCCTTCATCCCTTGATGGGGATAAGACTCATATCCTAAGCCCACTCACATCACAAACCCCCAGTGGCACACCCATCATTGCACTACCTACACGCACGTATGTTTGATATATTAAGCTGAAGCCTGCGAGCCTTATAAATGCTTAGATTGTTTTCCTTTTTTTTTAGTCTTTTTCTACCATATTTGCTTTTATTGCTGAAAGTTTTGGCCCAGGCGATTTCCTCCAGGGATGAATAACGGAGCTGACGTGAAGCCAAATATTTGCTCGGGGACGGTTATAAGCAAGCTTTTCCTTTATTATTGCAACAAAAATATTGTCCTGGGGGCCTCTGTTTCCCCTTCAAACTATCAGCGTGCAACGGCATGTGCGTGCAGGTTTATGTGCATTCTCCCATGCTCCAGTGTGTGTCTGTGTCTGCCGTTCTGGGTGAGTAGCAGGGTCTGGCAGGGTCCGTATTGTCCTGCAGAGGAGTCCAGCATGTGTCTGAGTGGATCAGGAAGAAACAGAACCTCCCTCACCACATCCTCCAGCAGCTGGACAGCCTGTTGCATGACATATTTGTCTCTATGAGAGAAAAGTCCATTGTTCAACGTCAAATGTGTGTGTTAAGGGTAAAAGCACAGACCAAATCCAACTTTTAAGTATTGATCTTGAGGATTTGACTCGAACATGTGCAGATTTTTGAGCTCTGATCAAATGAAAACAGAAAATCTGACTTCTAATCTGCCAATTCAAAGGCAGTGAAAGAGTCTGTGGTTTAACCTTAATTTATGTTTTCTAAGGAATGCAGCGCACTTGCGCCAAAGCAATCTGAGCAATTATCACAAGTGGAATTAAAAGAGTAGAATTTCTCATTCCTCTTTCATTAAGCCCGTCCGTGGTGTTGCAACAAGCCTCGTGGCATGTTCAAATCATCTCAGCGTGCAGTCAGAAGCATAGTAATCAATTCATTATTTATTTCATGACTGCAGCTTCTGCCAGACACTTTTATTATTCATGACAGGCGGCTTTTGATTCCTGGGCATTTTCCTTCACTCTGCTTTCCTTCTCCTCTCCTCAACATAATCCAGATTTGTCATCCATTTTAATGCTGCCTCATTCTGATGCATGGAGAGAATCAGCATGAGGTGCTGCAGTCTGTGCGCTCTGCATTGGCTAATTAGATTGGTGTGGCGCGGTTCGGCGTTGAGTGCTGGTTTAGCTAGGTCATTAATCAGCCCTTTGGTGTACACAGAGATGGACCGATGTCTTTTGAAGAGGTTTTGTAGCTGCAAGAGGGATAAAACAAAGAGGCAATATTCCTTGACAAAGGCCTCCTTGCTGAACTGTTTCACTCTGCTCTTTTCACTCCCTTCCCTGAATCTTCTTGAAAATTCAGCTGTGGAGATAGGGGCAAGGTTTGTGCATATTATCTGCATGTGTGAAGCGTTCTCTGGGGCTCAGAAATACGAGCAAGGTTCTCTGCAGCAGGTTACAGCAAAAATAAATTAGCGAACCAGACTAGCCAGTCAATAAACTGTCTCTTTCTTTATGAACTCACATAAGGCTGGTGGAAATACCTGCATCTGTGCAGCTCATTCTTTTCTATAAGGAAGGAACGGCATTCACATAACACTTCCTCTGGGACTTTAAGGCTAAATTACTAAGACTTTGTCAAAAATGTCAGAGGAAGGACCTGATGGCCACCGAGACAGCCCCATGGCATCTGAAGAACCCAATAAAAGACTGAATCCGTGTCAGGCAGCTGCCATTGATTGCACACACTCACAACATCAATAATTTAAACTGTCTTGGAGAGAATCTAACTTGTCAATACCTGAAAGCCTCCTTATTGAGCATCCCATAATGGGAATATACCACATATCTTATCCCATACATATCTTTAACCTTGCTCCAGTGGCTGCTGCCATTATCTTCAGTCTTCTTACCTGGATGTATTATCTCTGACTTATTTAAAAGTGTTTATAGATTTTTGAGTCTCTGTGTGTGTCTGATTACTTAGATTATTTAATTAATGTAATCAGAGACACATGTACACATGATAAAATGAGACAAACACACCATCTCTTTGATCATGTCATTATAAAAATAAACTCTTATCTCTCCTGCCTTGCAGATGAAAGCTTTAAATCTAACAGATTGTTTGTTAACAGTTAGTTTAGCTAGTTTATTTCCATCATTTGTAATTAATGTCAAGGTAAGGTTGAACATTTACAACCAGATTACATGACAGATTAGGACCCTGAAGTAGGGGTAGAGGCGCTGCATGGCTCGTCTTGACTCTGCTTCCATCCATCCATCCATTTTCTGTACCGCTTGTTCCCATTAGGGGTCGCGGGGTGAGCTGGAGCCTATCCCAGCAG
>JBAMHW010000020.1:22858845-22876298 GCA_037177495.1 Rhadinocentrus ornatus | reverse complement strand
TGGCTTCACAGGAGAAGAGTCCGGCTGCTGAACTGGCCTGCCTGCAGTCCAGACCTTCCACCAGTACACAACATCTGAAGCATCATGGAAGCAGGAATCCAGCAACCAGGTCCAGGACTGGAGAGCAGCTAGAATCCTGCATTTAGTGTCCAGACTTTTTGGAATTGGTGTTGTATTACTGCTAGCTGGGCCAAAATATTGCTTTAAATCGTTTATCAATCCAACTCTCTTCAGATTTACTGTAGATGTCAACACTTTTATGTACTTCAGTCTGAGCAGCCATCAGGATTCCCAATTAGCCTCACCACTTATTTCGTTCCCAGACACTCATATTCTCCTAATGAGATCCTTTTAGATGAAAAACGACAAAAGAAACTGAGGACACGTTTTCCTATTAGTCCATTTTTAGGTAAGCATTGACAGTTTGCTGGTTTGTCCATAAGTAGTAAGTCAAGAAGACGGTATAATTACAGATATTAAAGACACGTCTGCATTTTAAAGCAGCCCAAGCCTGATTGCCATCCTGTGGTTCCTCAACCAGCTCTGGCACATGCAGCTATTTACCCCGCAGAGACTATTCAGCTCCTGCGTTATTAAATGGGAGGATTTGCTTCAGTTTCTATTTGTGGATCCCAAGAAATCCAAGACTTAGTGTAAAAGCCCCCAAAGCTAGTTGACAAGAAACAAAAAGAGAAGATTTCTGTTTTCTATTCACTCACTTCTGGAGAATATGGTGGAACCTGTTTATGTCTTTTTACTTCTGGAGAACTCGAGGAGCCGAAATGACCAGCGTTCTGTGGCATGCAGATTTCTTGTCCTGGTGTGGTACCGGGCCGGACGGAGCATTGGCAGACAGCTCGACTCTCTGGTTTTAACATACTGAAGCTCTACTAAAATGTTTGGAGACGCATAAATCCTGGTTTTAATTTTTCTAAATATGTGCACACGACTGGAGGAGTCGTGTTGCTCTTCCTTGCACATGCAGATGATCTCTGTCGGCTCAGTAATCTCCTCCAGAGTCTGGTGGCCATCCATCAGAGCCCGTTCCCATCTTATGTCAGAATCAAAGCCCTCATCTCGCAGCGTCCTCCTGAGAACCTGTTCCACCAGCGCTCTGGCTTCCCTGCAACTCGCCTGCATGCAACGCCATTACCCCTCATTAACATCAGCTCAGCCTGTCAGAGGTGGCGTTAGCGCTTGTTAAAAATAATGTTTGCCTCTCCGTCTTAGAGAGGTTGGAATCCTTTGAAAGCTTTTCAGGATTGCACCAACTTGTGTTTTCTTCTGCTGTGGATGAAGGGATGGGAGGTAGGGTTAAGGTGCTATCACAGCAGTCAGAGGAAGCCCATTTGTTCTCACTAGTGGCTGTAAAATGACATCTGAGAGCAAGCGAGAGCCACCTTTTCATTCAGATGTTCAAAGCTCAGATGAAGCTAGCCACTTCTTAGGCTGTTCCTGCACCGGAAAGAGAACACCTCTAACTCAGCCAAGCAGCATCTCTGACAGCCACGCACACATGCATCAAATAAGGAGGCTCATTGGTCCACACCGCCTCTGGCTGCCTCCTTGTAAAAATGTAATAGTTCCTCAGTAATGTACTGCAGTGCATGATTACTTTATAAAACCCTTCATATTTTAAAGGCTCAATATTTGATTTCCAGCCTGCTTCCCTCTTTAATCCTGGATAATTTTGATAATGTGACTGCAGAGACTTTTTATTCAGCGTTCACTTTCATCCAATAAGCTTTTGTCTCCCATCTCAGGAAATTAAGTTGTCAACCTGTATCTTTGTCATTAATAGGAGTATTATTTCATTGCTGTTTATTAAATTCCAGGTAGCAGCTGTGGCCAGGGGTGATGATGATAGAGGGACTGTAGTGACTATCCAGCTCTATCCTTGTAGTGGCTTTGGGTGCGGAAGATCCTGGTGATAACACGCTTGAATAAAACAATGTCCAGACTGAAACACTGGTTCGGGGTGTGTTCCCATTTATTCCAGTACATCAGAACACGACTAATGGTAGTTTAGGTCATGAAAGCACCCGGTGTGATGTTGTCAAGCGTTACAAGATTGTTCTGAAGCGGTAAAAGAACGTACAGCCTCCCGTCACCCAACCACCTGTGCACTGTTACCTTCATACCTAAATACACTTCCTCTTTACCCCGCCACCAATGGCAAGAGGAAAAATATGTCACATGTGCCGTTCCAATATGGACAAACACCAGCACCTGAATCAAACAATGAATAGAAATAATGGGAGAGGGTTTTTTTTACTCCTCAGATCGTGTTTTATTCATACAGTCTGAAAGTCTTTTTCTCTGTGTTATTCGTGTGTTTTAACTGGCAAAATGTCAAACATTTAACTGGACGTGTCTCAGATAATCAGGCAAATGTGTTCTCTGCTCTTTGTCCTCAGGTGGACCTTGGGTTTTTACGGTTTGTTTCAGCTATTGGTACCCAGGGCGCCATCTCCCGGGAGACCCGGAAAATTTACTTCATCAAGTCCTACAAAGTAGACGTCAGCTCGAATGGAGAGGACTGGATTACTCTGAAAGAAGGATCAAAACAGAAGGTACTTCTCAACTTCTCGTTTCAGCCTGGAACCCTGCAGTCACATTTAAAAGGATTTTTTTTGCAAGTTTAATGAAGTGGGCTTGTGTGAGGTACTTAAGAGTGGTCAATATCTTATCTACAACAGACAGCGGTCACTTTCAGTTTGGACAATCAGGGCCTGAAAATCTCTGCTGCTCAGAAACGGGGCAACAACAGAACATGGCATGGCATCTAAAACAACCCAAACCTCAGAAATATCTTTACAGCGGGATCTCTAAAGAGGGTCCATACTGCAGATATAGACAGATTAAGTCAGAGTCTGCTCCAAACACAATAACATTTTTCAGATTAGAGGTGTTTTAGACGGAAAGAAGTTGTTCTGATCAGTGCTTAGCTGGGACCCCCCTGTCATATCCTGCTGTTTGAACTCAGTCAGCTGACTTGTATGCAACCTTGTTGCCTCGGAGGTCAACAGAAAGGGAAAAACCGACTACATTCTGCCTCCCAAAGCACAGTTTACCACAGTGATCTGTGTTATAATTAACAACACATACCATCTGTGTAAATGTGTTAACAGTAAGTTAAGAGTAACTACAGACCTGAAGTATCTTCGGGGGAGAACTGGGGGGGAGGCTGCCTCTGTTTAGTGTCAGACTCCAGCTGACAAAAGACCTGACAAAAAAACGAGTAAAAGCTGATTGATATGGATGGAGATGAAGGAGGATGTCATGTTTGAGCAGCTGGTGGAGGAGGAGATAAGAGATGAATGGGAGGTAGGGATGGCATGTTTGAGCAGAGCATGAAAGGCAGTAACTATCGACTGGTGGTCAGAGAGACCAGGTTTAGTCCATCTGGAGTTGAGCGAAGCCTCATGGGTTTCCTGTAGTCCCCATTTTACTGTGACATGTAAACACTTTAAGCTATTCTTGAATACATGAGAACGATATTTTTCTTCTCGTCAACTAACCATTCAATCAAGACCCCCAGGCCTGACTCTTTTATAGTCTCTCCAGAGTACACTGTTCCTTCTGTAAAGTGGCAGCTTAAGGGTGCAGCCTCATGCCCGGCTCCTGTTTTTCTGGCCTCTAAAGTGCTTTTGTGTGGAAGGGCATCATTTGCTACATGCTGAGCCTGCAGTTTGCCATCTTAGCGCAGCCATGGAAAAAGCCACTTTACAGTTAGCGAGTGGAGAGGAGACTTCGCGTGACATTTAAGAACGTGGACGACTTTAGAGATGGGTCCCTTAGTGACGTAGTTGACAGCTCTTACTGGAGGACGTGATGGTGAAGGGTTAGTGTGACTGTACGGCCTCAAAGATCAGCTCTGGAGGTGTTTTTGCCCATCCCAAATTAGCTTAGCAGCCATCTTTCCATCTGTTCATCCTACTTATCCCAGCTGGATTTCTCTTTTCCCAATAACTACTCAGTCAGGGAGGTCAGGAGACTGTGTGGTCACTTTTGAGATTCAATTACTGAGAATGAACTGTGACAGACTGCAGGCAGTTGTTTGGACGGGCGGTGGGCCTCTTCCTTTGGTACTAGTAAACTGTCAGCCGACCCCAGGGGAGAACGGTGACATCTCTGACCTTTCAGCAAGATACTGCAATAAAACCTAGAACAGATCTGGTAGCAGAGGACAGAGAAAGGCTATCTTAAGCTAATCTGGTGTTGTCAGTGTTGTACATGAAGTCTCAGGTTTCCCAGGTCTGCAACATACAAGGACTCTTCCAGTAAAAGCAGAAAATTATTCATTGTTTTCTCCTCTCTTGACCTTTTTACAGGTATTCCAAGGTAACACCAACCCTACCGACGTTACCAAGACAATGTTTCCAAAACCCACGCTGACACGCTTCGTCCGGATCCGTCCGGTTACCTGGGAAACCGGCATTGCGCTGCGTTTCGAAGTGTACGGCTGTAAGATATCAGGTTAGTTACAGCAGGGATCTTTGCTAATCCTCATACGAATAAGCATGAACTGCAGCTCAAATTCTGCCCACAGCTGACACAGAAAATACACGACTGTGCAGCACCTTGTTTCTGTCAGGGGGTGAAATCAGGCTCCGGTTCAGTTGAATCCTCCTCTTGCTTCTGCAAAGCGGCGCACAAATGAGGATTAGCCATTTATGTTTCCATGTACTTCATTCAAAATGAATGAAGTACACAGCTGGCAGGCAGAGACTCTATATGGTCCCGTCCCTCCTGCTGCTCCTCTTTAGCCACAGTCCCTCTTTAACTTGGATTTTTGCGACACGATCTTAATCTTTTGCCTTTTTTGTTGATGATGATGTTGATGAAGGGGCGTGTGATGGTTGAAGCACATCTGTCTTCATCTCTGTGGGATTATCAAGCTGTGCATTGAATTATAATTAGTGCTTGTCTGAAATGGTTTTTTTTAGCATATCGAAGAAAAAAAAAAACACAGCAGCCCCTCTATGCCTTGGATTACATTTAGGGTCAGGATTATTTGTAGCCAGTTAAATGCTCTCATATGTAAAGTTTTTCTTTTTTTATGTGTCACACATGCATGTCTGTTGGTGTAATTGCTGAGGGCACTGTGGGTACAGCGGGGTTACAGCTGGGGCGTGTGTTTGGGGCACATAATCAGACCACTGTGCAGAGCGTAAACACATCACAGGATGGGAGTCACCGCAGGACTCGCCGATGACGTCAGCACTGCTGGGTGCTCTGAAGACGCTGCCAACTCCTCTGCATGCAAGCTACCAGCACCATCAGGGGACAGAGACGCTGAGGCTGAGGGCTGCACAACGTTTTGTGACTCAGTCTTTTCAACACTGAACTATGATTCCCTGATACCACAACGTTAATAGAAAACCACAACAAAACAAATGGAGCTTTTTTAGTGCATTTTCACTTTTTTTTTTAAGTGCTGCCACAGAAATTTGACACAAAGCAGAGCTACATGAAACTACTCTCTCCACGTTCGCTCAGCTAAAACGTCATTTGTTAGGCTTTTATGGAATAAAAGGCATCCCCTGATTCAACTGTTATTATATTTACCTTATGACAGAGGGGGACTTGATCCTCTTCATCATGAGATCTATTCATTCTGCCTCCCGTTCAAAAGGACAAACCCAAAATTAATGACTTATATCTTCACAACTACCAGGGCTGTATGTAGAATCCTGGTCTCTACAGAACATATCAGATTACTGCAGACGAGTCAGAATCAAGACATGTGTTACTGTGTCAGAGGAAATTCACCTGGAACTCATAGAAAATAGAAATGGTCATCTCCTCCTTAAAGAAAAAACACATTACTTTCAGTGGAAGATGATAACTGCCCGATTCACCTAGGAATAAGTAAAGTCTGATGAGGAACTGAGCTGCAGTCAACGCTAAATAAGTCATTATAGTCTTGTAATAAGTGCATTCAAGGCATTCTACAGGTAATAATCTTAGATCCACAGCTGTTTGTGTTTCCACATGGTCGCGTGCCTCGGCTGAAAAACTAGTCATTAATAGGAAGATCAAAATCTCCCGCCCTGTTGTTTGTAAATACACCACGATGTATAAATGTCTGTGATGAACCGCTGATGCTCCACCAAAAATCTTAATGTGGTCTCCGTCGCCCCGCATCATCTCCACTCATTACTGTCCACAACCACCAACACAAGCACTGGTTCCATTGGGCGTGCCGCGGCAAGCTCGCCATCTCTCACAGCTGAAGTCCATTAGCATCTCCAGATGATGCAGGGAGTTCAGTCAAGTGTCTAAACTCCAATCAGTCTCCTCTCTGTCCCTCTTACACACTCACACAGTTTCAAACGCATGTATCATCCCACCTAAAAGTTGTCTTAGCTCTGCTCTGCCAGAGGCCAGCTCCTCTGATCACTTTCAAACAGATCTTGGCTAAAGACAAAAAAACCACAAGGGAAAATCCCCAAAATGAGGCATCTCCAACTGCCAGCACTTGTTGCATATCTATAATGAAGGACCAGAAAGTGGTCTCACAGGTTTGCATGGGAGCTGCGTCCGTTAACCCCTCAGAGTTGTCTGAATGAGGCCTTGTTCTGCAGCTCTGCTATTGAGTGCTGTGGCAGTACAGCGTACACTCTGTTTCACAGAGACACAAGACATGTAATAGTGCCTGGATTAATCGGTTTCAGATTCTGATTTAGTGTGTTGGGATTAGATATTAGAGGAAAAGTTGGAAGATTTAAGTCTCATACAAGCTACTAAGTGTAAGACTTTGTACATTTCTGTTCTTTCTATGCAGCAAATCTAATTTAGAAGAAGAAAATCTAGGTAGTAGCAAGGTGTAGGATAAAGGTGGGAAGTGTGCAAATTGATCATATAAGAGGGATGTCACCAAGAAGAAAAGGTGGGAACAAATAGGAGGCGCTATTAAAGATGCAAAACCTTCCAGAACAAGATCAGAGAGGAAGAATGACAGGGGAGGAAGAAAGTGAACGGGTAAAAACAAAGTTGTTCAAAGATGTGGTCCCACAGATGTTGACAGCTGTGAAGCAGAAGGAGGGCGAGTAGATGAGTGCAGCAGATAGAATACAAAGAGAATCGGATTTTGTGTGTGAGAATATGCAAGTCTATGGAGGGACGGGTGGAGAGATGAAAAGAACAAGGGCTCCCAGAATGCAGGAGGTGCAAGCACCAACCGAGAGGAGGCTTTTAATTGGCTGCCTGGAGACAACAGCTTCAGGCAGAAGGATTAGTATGCATGAGATCTGCAGAAAGAGGGAAACAAAGAATCGAGGGAGAGAGTAACATCACAGAGTTTAGAGAATATTAGTCCTCCATCTTCTGACTTTGGTCCTGAACCTCAGGCTCATCAACTTTGTGGCCCATTGCATGATGTTGATCTTTTCTGTCTCTTAGAGTATCCATGTTCAGGAATGCTGGGCATGGTGTCGGGTTTGATCACAGACAGCCAGATCAGCGCGTCCTCCCATACGGACCGGAGCTGGGTACCGGAGAACGCCCGGCTGCTGACCAGCAGGATGGGCTGGACCCTGCTGCCCCAGCTGCAGCCCTTCACCAACGAGTGGCTGCAGGTCGATCTCGGAGAGGAGAAGCTGGTGAAGGGGTTGATCATCCAGGGGGGGAAGCTTCGCGAGAACAAGGTCTTCATGAAGAAGTTCCGTCTCGGATACAGCAACAACGGCACCGACTGGAAGATGGTGTATGACGCCAATGTAAACAAGCCAAAGGTGAGATTCATTTTATTAACCCACCCATGGCAGAATTTTATTTTACTTTAATTTCACCTTTATTTAACCAGAAAAAAACCCATTGAGATTAAAACCTCTTTTACAAGGGACTCCTGAATTACCAAAATTACTTTACCAAAGAACTCGGTTCATTTGCAGTGCGAAAGCCAACGGAGTGAACCAAAGAGAGGAAGGGACATAGTAGATACCTCGCTGCCTCCCCTGCTGATCATTCTGGACAGATTCTGGTGAAACCTGATTAGGTTTAAACTCCAAAATTAAAAGCAGAAACCAGACTGCAGAAACTTGGTGTTGCTCCATTGTTTACTGGCGGTGAACAAGTCATTTTTGGTCCTGGCTAATTGATAAGCAGGATTTTCTTATTGGTCAGTGGATGTTTCAGGGAAATGTTGCCCTCTAGCGAACAAGTGTTGTAACTGCATGACATTACGTTTGCAGATGCGTCTTAAACAGACACTGTAAGAAAAAAACTAAAAGAAAGTGATATTCAGACACCCGGGATACCAGAAAACATTTTGAACGAGTTGGGAAAAAACTATTTAACTGTTTAAATAATACTTTTTAATGGGATCTTTTGTTTTATTTTAGTTTTTAATGTTTAATAAAAGATGTTTGCACCTATAATTACAATTTAATGAGCCATAAATATGAACAGAAATGAAAAAAAACTATAAATATGTATATAAATTACAGACGTTTGCTATTGGTTATTGGTTTTATAATGCAGTTTAATGCAAGGTTCTTGTATTTGGTCGGTATGTAATGCAATCAAACAATATGTTATCAATAAAAATATTATTCAAAACATGATTTACTGATCCTAGTTGGGAAATGCATCCTCAACCATCCTGATTTTAACCCAACTGTAGTTAAAATAAACGAGCAGTACAATTACAGTGTAAACGATATTATAATTGAATTGAGCAGTTTAACCATTTAGAAGAAAACATACAAAGTAATAATACATTTTAAAATGCATTATAAGTTTTTTTCAATGTGTCATTAAATTATATTTAGAAAATAGATCAAATATATAAAAAATAATTATATATTTTTAAAAATGAAAAAACTTATTTTCCATGTTGTTTTACATCATACATGTACGTTTTTCTGTAAACTTATTGGTATTTCCCCGAATTTAAAAGCATGAAAAAAAAAAATTATACAAAACGTGTGTACGTTATTACGTGTGTAATATTAAATATATTTTTTTATCATATCAAACTTTATTGATGAAGGACTTTTCATGTAAAAGCGACACAAATGCTTTACATAATAAAGATTTCATGGAAAACTGAAAAGAAACAAGCTGAACGTATCTTCAGCCCACACACCTGAAATATTGGGAATCTGAAAAGTCCTGCCTCTCTGCTGGGGCAGAGTTTTTTTTACCCGATAATGATGCTGGAAATGTGCCGACATAAATGAAAATCTGTTTCCCAGAACATCAGGTGACGCCACGTTTACTCAGTTTTAAGTCAGTGTTGCGCCTGACGGTTGTGTCATTCATTGCGAGTCAGTTTCACCTGCTCTGGATCACATTAGGATAAGCAGATAAGCATCTCTCAGTCCTTTCCCCGCTTCTTTATTCTTGCTTTGTATTCTGGAAAACGCACACCGGTCGACCCTCACGATGGATCGTGGCACCTCTCCAGAGAGGAAGGCAAAGTGGAAGAGTCGGGGGAAAACAGGAGAGTAAATAATGCACAACGTAGAGGTGTGTGTGTGTGTCTGAAACACAGCCCCACACACCTCCAGGAGGAGCTGCAACCGCCCATTCCCAATTACAAGTGTCCCTGACAGGGCATAAATCTGATCCAGATGGGCTGAGGCTTGATTTACGAAGGGGGTGAGGAGGATCCATATCCCTTCTGTCCTACTAAGCTGCCTTTCTCCCCTCACCTAAGAGGTTCCCAACATTTAAACTCACCAGGATTCTTCCTGTGATCACATCCATTAATCCACCACCATCTCCCTCCTTGGCAACTATCCCATATCTCTGGATGTTTCCACATTAATTCCTTCCCTTGCAGAGGATCTGATGCTGAAAGTTGCTTTGGACAGAGGTGTGTGTTGCTCTGTCTTATACCCCAGTGTCACACAGATGAGCAGTGGTTTGCATGTCAGCACAATGAGAGAAATCTGGTCCCCTGCAACTTGTGATGTTCGTGCTTTAGAGAACGCTTAAAGAGGTGTATCAGGAATATTACATCTAATGGTTCTTGTGATTTCCCTGCCAGATATTTGAAGGCAACAGCAATTACGACACCCCTGAACTGAGGACGGTGGAGCCTCTGCTGAGCCGTTTCATCAGGATTTATCCAGAGAGGGCCACCACTTTCGGGATGGGTCTGCGACTTGAACTTGTGGGCTGTGAGATTGAAGGTAAACAAGAACAACACACAGATTTCTACAAACTCAGCACAAAAACTAAGGAAGTTTGCGTTTAGTTGATTATTTCCCAACTTTAATAATACCAGTTGGTGTTGTAATATACAGGAAAGGGGATTTTGGTTCATTTTTGGTGGCACCACTCCCACATTTGGCTGTGTTGCTCATTCCACAGACGCACCATCCTTACAAGTTATACGTTGTTGTAAAGGTGAATAATCAGGCTTTCCAACCATATATAGAATAGAACATAAAGAATGAATCAGATGTTGAAACTGAGACATTTTACCCTTTCGTGGAAAATGCGAGCTCATTTAGAGTCTGATCTCTACAACGCCCGGAGGAGCATCTGACCACTAATGAGGCTAACTGGCATCAGGTCGGTGGCATGACTGAGTATAAAAGGAGCAAAGCTCAAAGAGTTAAAGGAAAGAAATAATCGACCAGGCGCAACTTTATTTTGGTGTAAATATGTTTCTCTGCTTTCTTTTCATGATCATTTGTGACATTTGGTGCTGACTCTTTCATAGGACCATGTTTTGCACCCTGAATGAAACCTTTTATAGCCAGGTTGACATTTTCTGCACTAAAAACGCTTTTAGCCTGAGTGTATCGTTTCACTCAGTGTTGGCGTGATATGATCACTTATCTGCCTGATAACAACCTCGGTGCTCACTCAGATCACAGAGCTTCCATTCTCAGACTGTGCATATGTATCCACACCTGACACGACCGCACAGCTGTCCAGCTCTTGCTCTTTATCCCTACAAGGGACAGTTTTTTTGTCTCCCTGCTACATCAAAGCCGCCCCTATAGCTCGCCACTTCCAGAGGGGATCAAATGAAAGCCCACCTGGTCTGCTGCTTGGATCAGCCGGCCCCCCATCGTACTCCTCACAGCCCCCGCTTGTCTTTTGTCTTTCAAAGGCCTGCACACACTTTGCTATGTTTGAATTTATCCCTATTTTTTTCTCTACCTCTTTATCTGTCTCTCTCTGCGCTGATGTAGCACTGAAACAGAGTGTGGAGCTGCTAGCCCTTAAGTGGATTTACATATTGGATTTCAGGGAGGCCCATTCTCTTGTAAGCCTCATGGACTCCCACCGGGGGCTTTAGTCAGATGATAATGCTTGTTTTCAGTGTTAATGCCAAACACACACACCTACTCTGAGAGACGTATGCACTCAGAGCAACCGCAAGCACCTTGCCAAGCATGTGGTTACAGGAAAGTACTGTATATACAGTCACACACATACAGGTGATTTTCTCTGTGTGTGTGTGGAAAGCCATAGCAGGACGGCTGAATCCTCATTTCTTTGAGAGGCTCCCCTGACGCAGCACTGACCCCATCCCTGACCTCTCCCACCCTGAATCTGACAGAGGCTGAGCGGCCTCATATTTCATCCAGCAGAGAGAGCGAGAGCAGGAACACCGGCTTGCACACACACTCGGATACTGTCGGTATTTTTCAGGCACTTTGCCCCAATCTGTCTTTGCCTCTGCAGCTCCACTTCCCCCCTCCATCTTTTTCTTCTCCACTTCCCCCCTCCATCTTTTTCTTCTCTGTCTGCACTGGGGAAGCTCGATCATTACTCACAAAAGCGCGCCGACCGCAGGACAACCGTGCAGCAGCGGAGCGTGGATTCGATTTTGGTTTTTGTCCACATCCAAGTGAAGCAGGGCCATAATGATAGCCCACAGTGGCCCTGCCTATAGCCAGTCCTAAAGTCTTTTTTTTTTACAACCCAAGCCGAAGCACCAAGCGTTAGCCTTCGGTCTCTATTTTTACATCTACACCTCCACATCTTGATAAAAGGAGGAATGTTAATAGTTTAGGCCCACAATGGATCCCAGTATCTGGCTGTGGGCAAACATACATATTTCTATGCATATTCTTTCACTTTTCTGTTTTAACTATAATCTCCAGACTTTTAGGTGTCTGAGAGCTTCTGAGGATATTTAGCTTTTTTTTCTTGTCATTTGTCCCTGGATTTACTGCAAATTAATCCATCTTAGCTTACCAAAGGGAAAAAGGAAACGTTGGTCTATGTTTGCTTAAATGTGACCATTCAGCCATAGCTGGCCCAATGCCCTTACATCTTTAACATAAATCCAAACGTCTGCTGTCTCTCTTCTTCGTCTTTCAGCTCCCACCTCTCCCCCCACCACACTGGCCCCCAGCACCACCCCGTCAGACGAGTGTGACGACGACCAGGCGAGCTGCCACAGCGGCACAGGTGATGACTACGACATGACAGGTGCTAACATCGCCTTCATGAGACTGCGACCAGCTTCCCCGCACTCAGTCTGCTCCCTCTCACTTCCTTTACTGCTGCTAATCCACCATCCATCCTGCGCACTCACAAGCCCGCATATGCATCCAGGTTAGGGCTGGCAATTAGCAGCACCTGTAGCCCAACCCTCACCCTTAACTCCTGGAAACTCACAGGAGAACGGGTTGTAGCAAGCTTTGCCTCTTTCCTAACATTTCCACTCACCTGCTTTGTCCTCTTAGCCTCATTTCCCAGTAACCCAGTAACTCCCTGACCCCACACTGCTGCCTGCACTTCTAATTAACCAGCAGTCTCCAACGATGAGCATGGCACCGTTTTAGTCACGTGTTTTTAAAGTGTTACATGGCTACTTCCTGGTAGATACACCAAGAGAGGAAGTTCCAAAGAATCAGTCAGTGGCATGTCTGGGTTAGCTAGATTTAACTAGCATGGCTAGTGCATGAACCTTTTCTTGTAAATCTGTTTATAAGGCTTGAGTAACTATGTTAATATTGGCTAACATTTTGTGATAGGTGGTACCACGATGCCAGAGACCACCACTGCTGAAGTGGATACCATCCCTGGTGAGTAAAGCAATTTTTTTCTTTCCCAAATATTTCTGAAGAGTGAACTTGATGCCTTCAAAGATAGCACACATGGATGATAAAATACTGTGAATATCTCTAACAGCGTGAGAGTTGTTTTGAAACTGTTTCCATGCTTTTATCTGGCAGCATACCTTAGCTGATGAATGCCAGCTAAAGGCAGCCCCTCTCCTCTGATGTGTGTCTCTTATTAAAAGTGAAGATATGGCCCTTACAGGCTCCTGCTGACAGGGTGAGGAGGGCTAGCTGATGATTAGCAGTGGTGCTCTGCTGCTGCAATCTCAGCATAATCACTAATCACTGGGCCGACACTGACTCACACAAAAAAGAACATGCACACCACAACACAAAACCGGAAAGCACAATGCAGATGACCAGAGGAAATTAGGTGTACTCAAGGGCCTCGTGCACAAACACACACACCAGTGTCTCCTATAGCAGGCTGATGCAGCAGCCAGCTGAGAGACTGTGCCCCAGTCTGACCTTGGCTAATGGGCCATAGGCTCCACCCAGCCCCGTTCACTCAGTCAGCTGGCTCTGCAGTCTGTCGGGACACCGGCTCCGATAATGGATGAGACCTAAGGTGTTTGCATGAAGGTAACCAACTGTCTTTGGGTCAAAACAAGAGCAGAACCGGCCCATGGCACAAGTGATCCAGCAGCCACGTCACAAAGGGGCACCCTAGAAAGAAAAGCTTTGATTATGATTACAAAAATACAATTTAAAAATATAAATGAAAATGGTCATGTGCACAAAAATCTAAATTTTATACTATTTTCATCACAGTTATGAGCCAACAAGGACAATTTCAGTTGAGTATTTTATTGGCTCATAAATAATACATGTTTATTTAAGTAAAGGTGAACACAGGAAAGAATGTGTCCTGACAGTAAACAGAACAACAAAATCTAAATTCTGCTATATCCGACCCAGAACAGAGAGGCTCAGACAGTTTTTGGATCAGGGAGGCCGTAGAGATACAGAAGCAGGCCCCAAGGACATGAACAGGCATGAGGGATCTTAGACCTTGTCACACACCTGGGATGTCATCCTCCACAGCAGTGGTTCCCAATCTGGGGTCCCCGAGGCTTTGACTGTTCAGCGCCAGTGTGATTTAAATAAAGGCCATGTCCAAAGAGAGATGAGTTGAGGTGTATTGGATTAAGTTTTTATCATCTGGGTGTTTCATTCACATTGAACCAGAGTTCTGGGAGCCTGAAAACTCTTTGCACCTTTTTATAAACGATACATGTCTGAGAAACGCCACAGTGCAGATGATTCGCTCATATTTTGGAGGGGGAAAAAAGTGGAACAAATAAGGCTTTATGTTGATAATTAGCTTAACTTTGGTTTTATCAAAGAAAGGAGTCAGCCAGAATGCTTTATTTATGATGAGGAGCAGTTAATGGAACATAAAACCAACACAGGGTGGGCAGGGGTCCACTGCTTTGTGGTAGTTGCATGAAGGGGGTCCTCAGGGGAAAAGGTTGGGAACCAGAGCTCCATAGGATTCCAGACAACAGGGAACATTGACTTAAATCTCATTTATTGTGATCACAGGCAGAATTTGTCCAGAAAGTTGAATCAGACGTTGTATGTATATAGTAAAATCAGACCAAATGTATCTCCGTCTCTTCTGTCCTGTTTGCCTGTCTGGTCTCTTACAACAAAAGAATTCCTCGAACCAATAGCAAGACTCTAACGGGGTGTATAAGATCCATCATAGGCTTCGTGGTTTTTAGACACCACTGCTCCACATCGTTGATGTCCAATGCTCTAACATTTCAGCGCTATACAATGAACCGTCTGATCCGACTACTTTAAAATTCTAAACAGCCGCACCTCAACGGGGCCGAAGTCTAACTCAGGGACCGATCCAGTCCAGTCTGCCACTAATGGATTCTTGCCATTACCGGCTTTTAAAAACTGTTATGGACAAAGATCTCAGCAGAGTAGGAACCTCCTGGAAAACAGTATTGTACTGAGTCAGGCCTGGTCGTTTTAATCCTTTCCAAATAAAATAAAATAGTCTTCCTTCTAATAAGACTACACAGCAACATCAAGTGACCCTTCCGAGGACGGCTACAGGAAGTAGCTGCAACTTCTTAAAGTTATTGTAAGCTTCCTCTTCTTTACTCTCTTGTTCTTCTTAGGGCCTCATAATGGCTTAGTCCGGCCCTGTTCAAGGTTATCAAACCTAACTAATCCCCAAGAGTGTGGTTCCCATTTGCATTCAGAGGGAAAAGTCTTCTTTTCCTTTTATGAAATGGCCAAGTGAGTCATATGGCTGCTTGTCTTATCCAAATCTTATTTAACTCAGCCAAAACCTTCCAATGATGGAACAACAACAAACAATTGCTGGGAAATAGGATTTCTATGTGTGTGTGTGTGTGTGGAGGTGGGGGGGGGTTGGAGTCTAAAATGTGGTTCCACATGTGAATTCCATCCTTTGTGTTTAATGAGTAAATAGCGTTAACTAATGCAGACATTAGTTAAAACCTTCCCATTATTAACGGAAATATCGGCTCATATATTTTGTTATTTGGAAGGAAATCTTGTATCTCCAAAGGCATAAAACCATGGCTCATAACCCAAACATCTCTCTCGCATGTGTTCCTCAGAAGTATTCCTTTTTTTTTCAGTTTGTAAAACAGCAAAGCTCCCACACAATTTCTGGCCTCTGTGGAGCTTCTTCAGCACGGCATGTGTTCATGGGGGGATAGTGATGTTGGAAAGGGGCCCCGCATTGTTGCCATAGCTGTCTTCAAATCTCAGGTCCCTGCTCTCATTAAAATCCTCATTTCTCAGCGGGGTGCAGTGAACGTGTCCGTCGCAACTGGACACCACGTCCGGACCCGGTCTTCCTATCCCGTCATTGTGCAGAGCCTGTTCTTAGCAAGTCTTTCTTTACATGCCTTACACACCTCATTAGATTCATTAGGAGGGTTAATTAAACACAGCTGCTGGTCCATTCGGTCTCATGCTGACATATGATGTGTCCAACTGATTCCTCTTCCTGAGTTGGCTGCTTTCATCCTCAACAAGTTGGACGCTTGAGATCTGCAATCGTTTGCTGCCCTCTAGTGGTTAAATGGATAAAAGCGGCAGCCATGATAATGATGTTATTTCATGATGATCTCTCAAGTCATTATTCTTGAGATCTTTTTCTTAAAGCACCCTTGCATAATCCAAACCCATCTTTGAACCACTTGCAGCTTTTCTGTGGTTTGCCTGCGACTTCGGCTGGGCCAATGATCCGTCCTTCTGCAGCTGGGTATCAGAAGATACTGGTTCCAGGTGGCAGATCCAGTCCAGCGGCACCCCTACTCTCAACACCGGACCTAACATGGACCACACAGGTGAGCCCCCTGCTGAGCTGAGCCATACAAAGAAAATGTTTCAGTTTAGACCAAGAGCTTTTCTTTGACAGTGATGTTCATTTATTTAACAGGTGGATTGGGGAATTTCATCTACACCTTAGCAACTGGTCTCCAGGAGACCGAGGTGGCTCGACTGGTGAGTCCAGTGGTCAGTTCCACAGATTCTGACCTATGTGTGTCCTTTTGGTACCACATGTTCGGGTCGCACATTGGCACGCTGCACATCAAACAACGGAAACAGACGCCGGATGGACCCGCTGACATCCTGCTATGGACAGTCAGTGGTCACCAAGGCAACCGCTGGAGGGAAGGCCGTGTTCTTGTGCCTCGCACCAACAAACCATATCAGGTACTTAAAAATACTCACGAGCTACGACACTTGTCTGTATGAATGAACCTTGTGGGAAAGAAAATGTAGCCTAATAGTCATTGTTTTGTTATTTTAAGGTGGTGATTGAAGGTGTTGTGGAAAGAAAGAGCTGGGGAGACATCGCTGTGGATGACGTTAAGGTGCTCAATGGACTCAGTATGCAAGATTGCAAAGGTGAGATTTTCTTTCACAGTTCCAGTATGTGTGTTTGGTTAATGATTTAAAATAGACTGAAGCTGATCAGAATTTCTGTTAAAAGATCCTGACGTGCCGACTGAGCCCATGCTGCCTGAGGATAGATTCAACGAAATCCGTAAGACATTTTATTTTGTTTCAATGTGATATTATACAACTCCAATTCCCAAAAAAGTGGGACGTTGTGTAAGATAAACAACATATCAGATGAAACTTGAGACATTTCACCATGTGATGAAAAATATGAGCTGAGAGTGAATCTGATGGCAGCAACACGTCTACAAAAAGTAGTTTCAGGGCGATGTTCAGCGTTGTGTAGTATCCCCTCTTGATGGAGCTTTAACCTGCATTTGTGGATTTCAGTGGTTTCTGGAAGTCTTCCTGGGTCCATGAAGTGGTTTCCGGAAGTCTTCCTGAGTCCACGCGGTGGTTTCTGGAAGTCTTCCTGAGTCCACGCGGTGGTTTCTGGAAGTCTTCCTG
>JBAMHW010000020.1:22832366-22843809 GCA_037177495.1 Rhadinocentrus ornatus | reverse complement strand
ATGAAGCAGCAGTACAGACAAAATGCAGAGTACAAACAAATGTAAGACATTTAACAGTTATGCAACACAATCACCAACATTTACAAGCACTAGAAGCGTAAAATATAAATCCATTATGATTAGCTATCAAATACAAAATAAGATTCTAAACCGCTACCCGATACAAGTACAACTAGAAACTAAAAACTCATATCTTTTGTTTAAAACTTAAAAAAGGGATGAGAGACCCCAACCTCATCCTGGCCTGCAAATCATTCCAAGACCAGGGCCCGAAAATGGACAGACTCCTCTTTCCTGAATGTGTCCTCACAAAAGTCACCTTGAACCTCAGCCAACTACTGGCTCTAAGACTGTAAGTGTTCTGGAGAGCGATGAACTTAGAACATATATAGGATGGTAACCTGCCCAAAATGGCCTTATAAATGAAAATATACCAATGCTGCATCCTACGAATATTTAATGAAGAGAGTCCAGTGAGTGAGTATAAAGTACAATGATGAGTCATAAAAACTGAACCTGTTATGTACCTAAGAGCAGCATGGTTAAGAGGATCCAATTTGGCCAAGGGCGTAGGACATGCAAATCTATAGATTGTATCGCCGTAATCCGGCTGAGACAGAAATAAGCTGGTTACGAGACGCTTACGTGAGGACATAGAAAAGCAGGATTTCAATCTAGCTAACATTTCATTCAGCTAACATTTTCGGTTGCA
Source organism: Rhadinocentrus ornatus (assembly GCA_037177495.1). NCBI lineage: Eukaryota > Metazoa > Chordata > Actinopteri > Atheriniformes > Melanotaeniidae > Rhadinocentrus > Rhadinocentrus ornatus. Next base: position 22,843,097 of record JBAMHW010000020.1, on the reverse strand, counting down.
TTTTAGTAAATGGAGGGTTTTCAAGCAAGTGGTTCAGTCTGGGAACTCTCGGAATATGTCCAGACTCTCACTTTACGGGACCGTGACAGCTGTGTTAGAACATTAGATGGAAGCAGGCTGGCTGATCCAGACACCTTACGGGAGCGGCATGAAGATCTTTGGGACTGGCGACGGTGGAGTGGCCAGACATCTACATGAACCTAATCGAGACACCATGTGTGTACAGCAAAAAGAAACTCAAAGCATATAAATCACTGGATGCTTACAACTACGTCATAAATAGCCACGTTCCAAAGTTAAAATACATCCATTTACGTCCCGATCTTTGTGTGCTGCCGTCTAAAGTTTAGCATTTATGCGCTTGCTGATGTGCTGATAAAAGCAAAGTTATAAATCCAACATGTTCCTTTGTAATGAACAATTTTGTTAATGGACTCGATAACAATCATTACCATTACATTTATCTACCTGATATAAAGTGTGCGCTGCAAACACAAGAATTGATCATCGTCTCTGTCCTGTCCTTTCGTCTTATTGCATTCAGCTGGCTTCCTAAAAAACTTTAATTTACTGCCAGGAATGTTGTTCCTCTTATTCTGGCACCCAAACACACAACAAGACGACATTTTTAAGAGCTCATTTCTACAGTGTTTTCTACGTGCTTTCCTCTGTTTTTGCCTCCGGATACAGTAGTGACATCACTGATTACGTAGGCCATGAAACGGTCTTTAAATGACTTCATATCTTGCATAGAAATATGCAACACAACTGGATCCATGATCTCTTTCCATCTGGATCCGTGTCATACAGGACTCACTTCACTGTAAATCTGTCAGACAAACACCGTTCTGGTGTGGAGGGCGGACTGAGTCCGCTGCTAACTAAGGAAAAAAATCCAGATTTTCCTAAAAATAAATCGCCAGAAATGGTAAAATTTGATTTATCGATTTTATTGGTTAATCACCCAGCCCTACTTTATCCGCGATTAATTGTGAAGTAAGCGTGACATCTCTAAATCTAACCATTAAGTACTAACTGTAGCAGTTCTACCTCCACCCTGAAAGCTTCTTCAATCATTTATCTTTTTCTGTAGAATACAATAACTTATCATTTCCTCATTCTGTGTTTCACTAGACTGCTTTTAAACTTCACGCTGAGCTGGTTTTTGCTCTTCACCAGCTGCTCTTTGTCTCTTGTGAGTTCAAATGTTCGTCTGGGCCATTTTTGGTGGTGTGCCTCTTGCTTCTAAAAACAGCCTCTAACAGCAGGGAGGAATGGTGTGGTTAAAACTGACCTCTGCTTGCCAAGGTCTGCTGAAAACACGAAGCTAAACATGCCATGTTGGTGGTAAACAGTGTCAGACTGTTGCAGACTGTGTTGTTACTGCGATTGTGAAGGTTTAACTGAGAGACTCTTTGTGTTGTTTATTCTCATGTCTTTGCTCAAAGATATAAATATGTTCCCGTCTGAAACCAAGAAGTCCTGTACCTTCATTCAGTAACAAGACCACTTGCTTCTCTTTCATTAGGACCTACAAAAGCTGAGCTGAAATCAATGAAAAGCTGATTATACTACAGTGGAAAACTGGTGGAGGGGTACCAGGCCGAAATGCTTCATCAGCTTCCTTTGTTAGATAAGAAAATGAAGGGAGGTGACAGGAAATGAGTCGCGACACGAGGGTTGGATATGCAGCGAAAGGTCTCCAGCTAGAAACCTTGTTCGTTTCTTTAATCTTTACAAATGTAGCTTTACTAGGACAGATTTTCTTTCCCAGTGTAGATTCTTAGAATCAAGAGGTTGGTCTTTTGTTGAATAAATTAGAATTGAAAATTGAAAATGGTTTTTTTATAAGAAAATAAACATTTTTATTGTTTGAGATAAGCTGTTAAAGAGCTACTGGTTGTGCTGGTATCTGAACTGGAGCTGAAATGATTCCTGGAGTTACTCCGCTGCAAAAGGTCCACAGTGCAAATGATTTGCTTTGATGCTTCACTTTAAGTTTGCAGCAAGGAGTTGATGGAGGAACCTGGAGAAAATAAAGCAGCAAAGTCAAATAAAAAGTTGTAAAATTTCTGAAATATTTAGCATTTCAGGCTAAATAAAAGTTGAAATGCTGCACCGTGTGCCCTGTGCCTCAGGTTTTCCACATCCAGTCCTCGGAGTAGAACAAACACTAGCTAATGTTTCATGTTAGCATTTAATGTAAATCAGTCTACTTGCTGGGCTGAGAATAAACTCGCTCATTCATTTGGGATTTTTAATGATTTGTTTGAACTGTTTCTTTCTTGATGTAACGTCAATGCATCAGAAAGCCTTTTCAAGACTACAATTAGGTGCAGAAGATTTTCTCTTATCCACACAGGGTCAAATTATTACATACCTTCACCAAATCTTTTATTAGGTGGTTCTAAAGATTTGTCTCTTAACTTGACGAGGCCGAGTCTATTAACTTGTCATTAGTGGTCTCGATTAACTGCAGCTGGTAGTTCCTCTTCTCCAGCATAAAAAAGGAAGTGTTTGGCAGGACTTGGATTAACTAATACTCAAGATCATAGGAACTTAGTGAAGATCTAAGAGGGAAAATTATAGATTACCCCAAGTTTGGAAAATCTCTTGGAGCCATTTTAGGACTTGTATATACAGATTTCAACATCATCAGTTTACCCAGGTCTGGAAGAAGATCCAAACTGCCACCCTCGCATGAAAGGAAACTGGTTAGGATGCTCAAGAACAACCCAAGAACCACCAAAGCTGGTTTTGGTGGTTGTGGTTTTATGGTCAGATGAGACAAAGATTAAGCTTTTTAGCCGCAATGACAGGAAGTACGTTTGGAGGAGTTAAGGTGATGCATTTGAACCTAAGAACTCTGTACCAGCTGACACACATGGTGGTGGTACCATCATGCTCTGGGGCTGTTATGCTGCCAATGGTACAGGAGCACTGCACAAAATGGACCAAATAAAAAAGGACTTTTTACAAATTCCTCAACTTCCCCTCAAATAAAGAGCTAGATGGTTGAAACTTGGACACAACTGGGTGTACAGGATGACCTCAGACACATCAAACCTGGTTATAGAAAGAATAAAGCTGGCTAACATTAAGCTTCTGGAAAGCGCCTTCTCAAAGCTATGACCTCAACCCTTTTAAAAGTGTGTGGACCATGCCGGGAAACTAACCAATTTAAATGACCTGTACCAATTCTGCAATGAAAAGTGTTCAAGTATTTAGCCAGAATTACACCAAAAGCTTGTTGATGGCTACAAAAAGCATCTGGTGGAGGTAAAACGTCCTACAGGACATCTAACCAAATATAAGATGGGTTGTATGTACGTATATGTACCTATATGCTAAATAAATCCAGGATCAAATTCAAACTCGCACACCAAGTTTGTGCAAGTATGCTGCAAAGACAACAATCCTGGAAAAAGACCAATTCAAATAAATGAAAATGTAAGTGAGATTCGTACCCATGATGGTGGCTATACGTGTGTCCCGATTCAGGGTCTGCACCCTTCGAAGTCCCAATTAACAGACTTCGAAGGAGCCTCCGAATCCACCTTTCAAATCTGCACTTCATTTGGCCTCAAATGAAGGAGGTTGGTGATGTATCCTTCGTGGCCTCTTTTCTCCCAGAATTCATTGTGCACAAGACAGTGGTGAATCAGCAGCCGAGCTCAGAAGAGTACATTTTAGATTTCAGTAAAGTTTTTAATGACACTTTAGTAGAAACGCTACAAAAGCAAGTACATTAAAAGCTGTTAAATGGTGACATTACAAAATCTGTAATATTTGATATTCGTGGATTTTTAAGGGTTAATGGAGTGTGTACCGGCTGGAAAACAACAGACCTCAGACTCAGGATTAACTGATTCAACGTCCTGTGTTGTTGCTACGGGAAACTCTTGTTGGCTAGGTAGGCTGTCCCATTTCACGAACGTTAAGTGGACTTTGAAGTGTGCAGACCCTGAATTGGGACACACTTTGTGTAACACATTCACAATTAATAATTCTGCTAATGATATGAACTGATGGAGGCCATAGTGCTGCTGGAGGAGGAAGAGGGTGGAGAAAGAGGAGGAGGGAGCTGGATAAGAAAGAAGAGTCAGGTCAGACGAGAGAAATCACATCCCAGAGATACAACTAAAGTTATAATATACAGTTGAATGTTTATTACTGATAATTTTCTATGTTGAAGTTTTTTATGAATATTTACAGCCAACAATACTTTCAGATTTTAAAAAAGAATAGTTACAGTTTGACATAAAAATTTTTTGCTTCATAGCTAGGAGGCCAGAGAAACCAGCTGTAACACAAATTTAACTGAAACCAGCAGCAGCAGAAAAGGGCGTTATGGGAGGTGTTCAACAGAAGCCAACATGTTAGAAAGACTGTGTGGTGACTGCTCTAGAAAAGGTTTTCACTCTCCAGACCGGCACGGCAAAGTTTGGTCTTAATCAGGCTTTGCCCCCACACCGGGTCGGCAGTGAAAACCTCCGTTTATCTGAGGAGGTTTGAAAACTGGCTCATAAATGACACTCAGATGTCTTTCATTACAGCCCAGACTTCACACTTAGACCAGAGAGCCTCCATTTCCTCGCTGAGCAGAGTCCAGCAATGTCATGGATGTTCTCAAGGGAACAGTAAAGGGATATCTGTCATGCTTCTTTTTAAGGCCACTGACTGACATCATGTTAAAAAAATTAGTTCAAACACGGCACACAGGCTTGTGTTTATTCAGCTTTCAAGTCTAGTGCACGTGAACCGACCGGCTGGTGTTTTAATTAATTTCTCTTCTTTGGTTGACTGGAATCATTTCACAGCCTGCCTCATTAGACTGATTTTTATCTAAAAGTGCTTCGGGTGCTAAATCCATTTCTGGTTTTCTGCAGATGTGAAGCCTTCTGTGGTTAAAGAGGAGCAAACCTGAACTATTTTCCTCCAATGCACCAGTTTTTATCTCTATTTATAGTCCCGCTGCCGCTGTGAAACGTATCTTTGACAGTTGCCACAGTCACAGGACCTTTTTTTAAGTTTACATGGAAAACATGTTTAATTGCCTTTATTCAATTCCACTTTAGATCTGGGGGTTGGGAAGGGTTCTGATTGGACAGGCACCCGACGTATTTACATCTACCAGAAGAAAACAAACTCCAGTTTCTGCTTCTTTTCATTTAGTCTACAACATGGAAGACCACATAATAAAAAAACATTTTCGCTCTGATGGTGATTCTAGTTTTGAAGCAGCAGCACAACACAGGTAGAGTACCGTATCGTCATGGCGACAGGACAAAAACAAGCATGAGCAGAACGACCACGATGAATGTAGACAAGATTGAAGAATTATTCAATGTGGATTTAAAATCAGAATAAACTAGTTTATTATTAGTTTAAGTTTATTCAGAATGTCCATTTTTATTCGGAATTTGGTGTTTACAAGGTTGTTTTAACGGGGATTTCATTTTTATTCTGATTTTAAGGAAAATTAAAACTCATGTAAACATAGCCATTATTAACTTTGCGTTACCTCCACTCTGTATTAATACACCTAAAACATCCTAAACATATCTAAAACCCTGTTTCCACCAGCGGGTCCAGGTCGGTACGGGGCGGTTTGGTTCAGTTTGGTTTGGTAAATCTAATTGTACCCTTACCTGGTGGGCAGCGGATCAGCCGGACAGTGATAGTCAGCTATGTAATTGCTTGATGTAATAATGGTGACGCCCTTTCCTTAAATAATAACGGAAAGGAGCGCGACACAGAAACTGAGGAGGAGGAGGATGGTGGACATCCAGCAGTTTGTATTTTCTCTTCTTAGCATGTGGCTATAAACAACAAAAATCCATCGTATATGTAACTCCACGGAGCAATAAAAGGTAGTAAGCTGAACTTTGCGATTCCTGTATTAACCATGTGTAAACATGGAGCTGCTCCTGATCTGTTTTTTATTGCAGACTTACAGGGGCAGTGTTGACTCTTACGACCAATCAACAGACTGTAGCGTGTCAAGCTCCACCCTTCTGGGTTGGATGGGAAAGATTGGGACACCAACTGAAGGGTCCAGTTAGGAGGTTAGGAACAGGGAAATGTGGATCAGTGAATGATTAATGATGTGAAGACTAATTCTGAGAACCATAATCAAACTGGGTCAGGTACTAAATGTTTTTAGACACAAAACTTGGCATTACCTCCGGCTCATCATCAGAATTACTTTCATCCCCTTTATAATGGCCAACTGAATGAAGTGTGCATAATTTGATTTGTACCTGTCTCAAGCACAGTGGCTCCTCAACCATTAGCTCTGGAGAAGCCGTATTTATTCTTGTCTTAATAGACTATTAATTAATCTCTTTATATTAATATATTTAATATTGTCAGGTTTTCAGTTGGTGTAGATTTAAATCTGCAGCATATTTGTTATTTTTATTTTTCTTTGTCTTTCATTCTTTTTATTTTACCATTAAATGCCTAATCTGGCATTTTTATCGCTTCAGCAGGGAGGTTTGACTGCTTTCCAGGCGTCTTCCTGTCAGCGAGATGAGCTTCCTGTGTTTTAGCTAAGAGAGGGCAGACTCTGCTCACATGGGGAATTTGTGGAGGCTTACTGGGCAACAATTCTCAGCTCCTCAGACTTTAGCCCTGAGCTCATCCTGTCACAGCCAGGAAACCCCACAAGATTCCCAATCTGGTCTACAGCTCAGCCTGACAGCTGCTTGTGAGAGCTGGTTCTAGTCCTCTCTGAGTCAGCTTTGCGAGGATCTCTGTGAACAGGATCAAGCACGACAGAGGACGTAGAAACTGTGTCTGTAATATGGGGAAATTTATCACTAAGATTTGATCTGGTTGCCCAATAAATGCGGTGTTTCCATACATGAATGTTATGTTCACACATGCACTTCAAAGTAGGGATGAGCATTTCAAGCAGAAATACTATTGGCTGATCCTGAGACCGTTTACATACACCGATAAATGTAATAATCTGACGCGTCTATATCCACTTCTGAAATGTGATATTCAACAAACCACAAGAAAGTGTAGCAGCTGAGTACAGCCAGGAAGCGTGATGGGGAAAAATCTGCGGTTTGGCTGATTGTTGTTCAGTTCGTCGCAGATGGCTGCACAGATTTTACCCAATTTCCAGCTCAGTCTGGCGTCATGCTGCTATTTCTCAACCATGACTTCTCAACCTACATTTACATACGTGCTTTTTACACCGACTCAAGATGTCCTTTTAATGAATGAATGCCTAATCGAAGACTCAGGTCAACACCAGACCTCATCCCTGTATAGCTACATAGATGAAGAAGAAGTCTGAATTTTGCCATTATGGGTGTCACATAAACCTCCTCGTGTGTTCAAATGGAAAGCAACATAATGTAAGTGTTAGCAGAAAGTTTGGAAGAATTGCTGCACATTTGCATTTCCATGTGTGACCCATACAGACTCTGTCAAGAGAACGTTAGGGCTCCCGACTTTTAGTAATTGGAGATCCCAGAAAAATCAGAAATGACATGTATGACTGCAACGATTAGTTGATGTTGTCGACAATAGTCGATGAATTTACCCGTCGACTATTGTCGGCAAAGGAAAAAAATGCTACAGAGTGAGACATCGTCTTCTTTTTCTATCTCTGCTCAGAGTTGCACGTGCAATAAAGTCCGCCAGCGGAAAAATATGGCGGCCGACCAGAGAACAAAACGGCGGCAGAAAACGTGAAAAGTCTGGGACAAAATTTACAAAATAAATTAAATGCATGTGAGATTTGTAAAGCGGAACTTGCGCAACACGGAAGTACGTCCGCAATGCTCGAACATTTAAAGTCGGACTTACATAACCTCACGCAAGATTTAAAAGCTGAAAGTGAAATAAGATCCATTTAATAATTATGAGATACATAATCCGATTGATCGACTAGTCGATGACTAATCGACTATCAGAATAGTCATTATCTGCGGCCCTAGTGACAAATTAGCGGAGCAGCCTTACTTTGAACTTGGCCTTTTTCCAGAGTTTGTGGATTGTTTTGTTGCTGCTGGAAGTTAAAATTTAAATACTATTTAAAGTTAATTTGTTTTGGTTGCAAAAAGAAACCATCTCTGCTTAAGAGATTTTCTGACTATGAACATTACACAAAGCTGTTTCGAGACCATATTCCCCCTTTAGAAGTGTATCTTTAGCCTCTGCCAAACACAAGAGGAATGTTGGCAGGCCGTGGAAAAGCACATGTGGTTTAAAGCAGAGCAGCAGTCGGCTCTCTGAGGCTACTGATACAGCTGGAATTCAGGCTTCACATACTGTCCTTATTAGATTATTCATTTATCAGAACAGACCTCTTGGGAAACACTACGGAAGATGCTGTGAAATACCAGAATGTATGTTTTTATGTTGAGCAGCCTCAGAAAGAAAACAATTAACTTTTAAAGGGATTTCTTCCTTTTCTAAATGAAAAGTAAATAGCAGTGAAAACGCTGCTGGTGAATCAGCAGCCGGAAGAAAAACAAAGGCAATACAGAAAATAACTTCTGTCTCTATTCAATCTAAAAAGGAATTTAAGTTAGAGATGTACTTTCACGCCCCTATGAAACTATGAGTATGAGGAATTATGTTGAGTCCCAGTCTTGGACTGTATATAAAAGATGGGTGTCTGAAGAGCTGAATTGAAGCTCATTGGGCGGTTCCCACCGTCGCCATCTTGGCAGCGTCACGTGTGTCGTCATTCCCGGAAATTCCAAGTATGGGCGAAGAGGTGGAGCTGAGTAGGGGACTGTGAAGGTGGGGGTGGAAGATTGATGCACATCAAACTCCAAGCTGCCTGTAGCTAAGAGCTAGCCCGGAGCTAACCATATCTAACCAGCTAACAGAGATAGGTGGGCCAAAGCTAAGGCGTGCTGTTAGCCGGCTAAAAACCGCGGTTGTGCTACACTCTCTCTTTTTGCTGCATATATTGGATATCTGTCAATTAAAAGGATACGCTCCTTTTGTGCCGAATTTCAATATTAAATAACATCTAAACGGATGAGTTAGAAATTACAATTGTCATGCAGGTAAACTTGACCTAAACTTAAACCTGTTAATCCTAAAATGGATTTTTGTACCAGGCTTTAAACATGTTTATTTCTGCTGTGAAGTTGGTCTGTTTAACATGGGAGTCTATGGGGATTTACTCTGTTTTGGAGCCCCTAGTGGATGAAGGGTGAACTGCAATTTTTTGCACTTCCGCATAGGCTGCACATTTTACCGCCGGAGGTTGTCGCTTGGTGCCAGTGCATAAGCTTCCTGGAGTCGATTAAAAGTGAACCATTTTGATTAAAACTGGAGCCTCAAACCCTCGAGATTATCGTCGCTTAATAAGTTGCACAGTTGACTTTATATCAACACATTAAGGTCCAAATACAGAACAATGCTGATGTATTTTCACCAGTTCTGACTAATCCTCCGTTGTTTCGAAGCATAGAGACTCTTGATTCAGCGTTAGTTCACATCTAAAAACATTAAAGCACAGAAACAGCCATTTGTTTCTTTCTCCGAAATAAAAAGTATAAACAACAAAATACAGTAGTTTTCTAAATTTCCTGTCATCGGTATCAAATTAATGTTTGGACAATTGCATCTTTTGGGAAGAAATAGACAATGCATGAAGTTTTCTAGTAGCCAATGAGTTAAATAACTGCCTAATTAATATTTAATGAAGGCGTCACTCGGTTTGTCTGTAGTCAAGAGTAGCTGATGTTAAATAATTCAAGACAGCCATGTTTCCCAAACATTTTCAGTTTTAAGTGCCACTTTCTTTCTGTGACTTGACCTTTGTCTTAATGTGGGGTTTTTTTGGATAATTTTTTTTTATTAATATTTAGATAAAGAAGAAGAAAAGAGAGCAATAAAACCAATGTACACAATGGTAACATAAAATAAAAAAAATATCCAACATTGATTAAAGATATATGCATTATAAAGGATACAGAAAAAGAACAGACTGGGTCCAGAAGGTGGAAAAGTAAAAGACAAGAAGAACTTACACCCTCAATTCAGTAAAGCTTAAAGATCCTCTAAGGTCTGTGCCCAAAGTTTATTTGTGTCGTCTTCAGCCCCATGAATGTGTGCAGTGGACAACTCAAGACGGGCTGTATCATAACCTAAGCAACCATTGTCCCTGGCGAGCAGAGAGTGCTGCTTCCATCCAGTAGCAAGCATCTTCTTGGGAGCAGTAAGACCAGCTAAGAATACACGTGTCTGGGATTTATGTAGCTGCAACTAGGCCCGTCACAATAACAAATTTTGCTGTGCGATAAATCTTCTCAGAAATTATCGCGATAAACGATAATATAGCACAAAGCGATAATGTTGTCATTTTGAGACCAATTTCAACTAATATAATGATAATGCCATATTAATGCAAGTACACCCTTTCAAAGATCAATCAACTTAAATTTCTAAATAACATTTTACACTGGAACTGGAGGAAATTTTAAATAAAAAAACAAAAACAATAAATAGAACAGACTCTCAGTCTAATTAACAATGAATGAAAACCAAACACAACCAAGAACAATAAGTATGATGGATAATAAAGTCTCTGTTCTGTAAACAAAATTGGCCTTCCTGAAATATATATAAAAAAAAAATTTTTAAACATGGGGCTCAGACAGGAACAACCGGTAAAACTGCCAGTTAGTACCATATATGTATTAAAAAGAAATAGAAAAAATCTACTGCGCATTGTTGCTGTTGTAAAGC
>JBAMHW010000020.1:22814180-22824950 GCA_037177495.1 Rhadinocentrus ornatus | reverse complement strand
TTCAGACACACAGAGAACTTTCTGCTCACTGGTTGATCTTTGGCTGCTCCTGATTGGACGTTACCGTCAATCTAAGCACTCTGATTGGTGGAAAGTCTGACAGGAAGTGGCTTCATCATCATGTCCAGGTCTAAATAGAGGTCTCTTAGTGATAAATGTGATAAATAATGCTGTTATCATGGATCATAGTTGATTTACCAGATAGTCTCTGAATAAAACTACATTTAGTGGCTGGATTGTAAACCTCCTGGACGTGTAACAGATCTAGATCTGTGCATCATGGGTGGTGGAGCTCACGTTTCTCCACAGTGCAGCAGCTGTATTACAGTTTACTGTCCTGGTCAAGCCGCTTTCAGACTCAGGAATGTCTGAGGAGCTGAGACCGTTTTAGTCACGCACCACAGCGTCTGCCACGCATCGACTGATAGAGGAAAGCCTATAAAACACACGGAGTCGCCGTTAGTCACAGCTCAGGTGTGTGTTGCTGTCTGAGTCGTAGAAGGACGAGGACAGCTAGATAAACTCATCGTTGTGGAAAACAGTGATGGTCCATCTTGTAATAAGAGCCGTCTGTTAATTTATCTGCACTCCTGTTTTCAGTCTTTTTATACATTTGACAACAGTGCAAACAGAGCAAGAACATCAGCACAATGATTCATGTGAGGTTTAGGGTTACAGAATGAGTCGTGTTTTTCTCATAAATATGTGTTTTTTGTATAAATAATTCATTTTCAAACCTTATAAATCAAACTGAATTGTTTAGTGTTCGACGAGTTCTTTGCAAAGCATGCAGTTCTGATTACAGTTCCTGAACCTGGTTCTGGTTCCCCACTTATTACATCATTAGTCTAATTATTAAAGATTTACAGCAATAAAAAAATAAAGTAGATTTCATATTATTTAATTATTTATGTTATACTATAATTTATATGTGTATGCTAACAAATATTTCATCATTTTATTTGGTGCCTATTTATAAAACGTGGCATAACTGAGCACATTTTAACTGTAAGTAAACAAATAGAAATATTAAATAATATTGCAAAATAATTACAATTAAGTGTATAATAGTTATTTTGTGCATTAGTATTTAAATTAGAAAATGTCTAATTGACAACTGAAAATGTCGGATCTGAACTTTTACTTAGTTACTCGCCATAACTCATTACACATAGAAATGAGCTGATTGGTTCACACCTCAGAGGTAGTCATGGAAACCTTGACCCAGAGGTAGTCTGGGTCAAGGTGTTCTAGTTCTATTATCACTTTACTAAGCATTATGCGAAACATCCTCCAGTATTAAAATTTTAGTTTCAAGCCATCAGGCGGGTTGTTTAAAGCAGTGTAACGCACTGAAATTAGATTTTTACAGAATGGTATTTTAGTAGGTGAACCAACTTATTTTTGTAGACTGCTTTGGGACTAGGACTGTTGGTGGTTTGCTGTTGTTTCTGCTCAGCTTTAAGAGGAAGAGTTGGAGCAGAGTTTTTTTCCTCTAAACAAATGTTTGCAGGCAGCTTTCAGTGAAACTCAAAGTTGGATTTTTTCTCATCAGAGGTGTGAAGTGCCACCCAAAAGGCCCATTTATGCTCGACGTAGAAGTCAGGCATTCGTAGACAGACGGTCAGTTTCGGCCGGCTTCTGCGTCGATTATGTGCATAATTTGTTTTGTTTTCAGGACGCTAAGCAGCCCATTGCTTGATGCAGAAGACAGAGCAATACCACCGGAAATCGAGGGGGCAGTGCTGAGCAGAATAGTTGACATGCGACCAGCCAAAGAAACAAACCAGAGAAGAAGAAAAGGATCAGGATAGGAACAAAAAAGCAGAAGAAGAATGAAGACGAGGACAACAACTGTAGAAATAGCGCTAGCCTTTGCGGTAAAGATATGCGAGTGTTTAGGGTGTGTTTTGAGGCTGGAAACAACTTTAAAGCAACGTCTCAAACAGACGTCAGATCGCGGGAGTGAACTCTGAACTCAGCACTGCCCACTAGTGGGTGAACTGACTGAACAACCATGGCAACTCAAAAGACGCATATAAGTATGAGGACGGCGACACATGACAACGTTGCAAATAGACGTCCCTATTTACGTACGTAAGGTATCATGTTGGTGCCTGGAAAACCAGAGATGTGCTCCTGTATGACCAGGCCTGTCTCGGCACGTTGGATATAAAGAGTTTGAACTTACAGTTTCCTTACCTGGTGCCGGTCCCTGAACCAATCCACTCACTTTGGGTTCCTATCCAATTCTGATATCTGAAATTGGATACATGCCGTTACCGATATATTCTGATACCAAATCCGTTTACTCGAACATTATTATGATCATGCCATTGCTGTTATTGTGTAAGGTTTTATCACCCACCACTACGTTCACACTTCAGGCCCACGTGGCTTAGTGTACACCTATATCCTTTTCGTCCTGTCTTTCTAGTCATTTGGAGATCTTCCCGATTCTGCTGCCAGACTCATGGCACTGTCCCAGATCCCTTTTTTTCTGAAGGCCTTAGAGAGCCCTTTAGATCTTGCCATCAGGACACCATACACTTCACCGGCGAAAAGCATAGCTGATCCTAGTCGGTGCTTTACACGAGACAGGTTCCACATGAGTGAGGGAGGAAGCTCAGCCTTGGTGCAAAGCTCTAAACGTTGGGTAATGACCAAGAAAGTAAGATTGCAGACACAAGCAGCTGAAGTTGGTATTCCCAGTCGGGTGGCTTGGCTTATTTCCTGAATCTAGTGAGATGTTTGGAAACCTGGACAGACTCTCGGTAGACCTGACAGGGGCCAGCTGTGCCTGTTGCATATGATAAGAAATACTCCCTTTAGAGCAGTTTTCCTCCAGTACCACTGCTCTGCATGTTTTAGATGTTTCCATGCTTTCACACGCCTGGCTGCAGAGAATGGCTCATTACCAGCTTTTAAAGAGCTTAATGAGGAGGCCCATCAATGTGAATCCAGGTGTTAGAGAACGAAAACATATAAAACCTGCACTGGTACTGGAGGACTGGAATTGAGAAACACTGTTAGAGTAAAAATGCACTGATTCAATTCGTGGTCATTATTACTGTTATTGTTAAAGGTTTCAAGGCTGTAATAAACTACACATTACTGCGTGATAGGAGAGAAATTCTAAACAAAATCTATCCAACTTAAATCTTTTCCAAAACATTTTGTTTAAGGTCCAGGAGAATGTGTTGAAAGGGAAGCAGGATGTATGTGAATAATCTGAAAACACCAGACAGGGCTCTAGAGTGCGATTAAAGATTTGTGGAGTGCAACTAACTTTTTTTTTTCTCTCTTGGTTGCACTGGTGCACCTAACATTTCACAGGTCTGGTGAAGGACTAAATGTCTGTCGCATATCCTGTGTTCATTCCCTCGTTACCTGAGCTCAGAGAAGAATAACACCGTAAAAGAAGTTCAAGTTTATTTATATAGCACATTTTCTGCAACAGCAGTTGGCCAAAGTGCTTAACAATAGAACAAATAGAACACTCCACAGTTGAAAATAAAACACTACACAATAAAACAGTAGTACAGTGGTCCCTCGTTTATTGCGGTGTTACGTTACGCGAAATGACAACCTTATTAATTTTTCACAATTAAATACATGTTAATGCCTAATTATCCCTCCTTGGGGTGTTTATAGACCTTTTCCAAACTATAATGAATATTATTAACATTCTCACACGCTATATACACTCTCAAAAACCTACAAATATTTAACGTGAGTTACTTAATAATTAGTCACCCCGTAAAATATATTCCAGCTTCTCTGCTGGCGCTGCGTCCCCGCCCTCGTCTGTAACGTCGTTCAATCAAGAAACAAAGCACAGTGGGCTGATTCCTGCGATTAAATCTGGACATGGAATGGTTGAAATAGGATTTACATATACTTAAATATGCAGGGCTGCGTACAAAATAAAATCCGCGAAACAGCGTGACCGCAGAAGATGAACCGCGATATGGCGAGGGACCACTGTAATCAACAGAACAAAAATCAATAAAAATAAAATTATAAAACTGGAATAAAAAGTAAAAACACACGAATGTCAAGCTCAATTTTGTTCAAATGCCAGTGCAAAGAAGTGGGTCTTGAGTAGAAACTTAAAGCCAAAGCAGCTCTGATGTGAAGGGGCAAGCTGTTCCACAGCTTTGGAGCAGCAACCGAGAAAGCTCTGTCACCCTGGATCTGGGTCTAGCAGACGGGACCTTCAGAAAGAGCGGTAAAGAGAACCTCAGAGTCCTGGCTGGAGCTGCTCCGACAAATACGGGAGCTTAAACAATTAAGACTTTAAAAACCGGTAATAAAATCTTGTACTGGGTCCTAAAACTGACAGGAAGCCAATGCAAGGAGGCGAGCACAGGGGTGATGTGATCATGTCGTCCCTGTAAGCAACCGAGCAGCAGCGTTCTGAGCTGCAGTCAATGCCATAATACAGAGACATGATGAGCAGGTGGACGACCTTTCTAGGTCATGCTTGGACAAATAGGGCTTTAACTTGCCAAGCTGCCTCAAATGGAAGAAAACGCTTTTGACTAAAGAATTAACCTGCCGGTGGAAGATGAAGGAGCTATCATTGATCACACCAAGATTTTTAACATGTTCGACAAACACTTACACTACCACTTAGGAGCTCAGAACTTCCAAAAACTACAATGTACTTTTTCCCCTTATTTAAGTGGAGAAAGTTTAATACATCCAGGCTTTTAGGTCACACAAGCAGCTGAGATTAGTCAGAGAATCCCCCTGTGGGTGGACTGAAGTGGGTCTTCACCTCTGATTGGCTCTGATCCGCAGCTGTGTACCATGTTGTGCGTTGGCTTAAAATTAACATTGGTGCATATTAGACAATAGACATGGAAGCTGGAATCGATAAGGATATCTGTAGATAACGTGTTGATGTTAATTAAACCTACAAATGATAAGGGAGGAATTTTAATCCGCAACACAACTCAGAAATTGATTCGTTGTTCAGCTGTTCAAGTTCCCGTGATGGACATGATGTTGTCGGCGTAACGCTGGGTCAGGAGAAATGCTCTGTACTTCACCTTCCTGAAAGAGTTTTAAAAATCTGTTTTTTGGCATGTTGGTGTGTTTTCCAACACGCTGACAGACGTGTGCTCACCTGTGTTGCGCACAGAGTGACACATGATTATGGGTAATTAGCAGACTTGTGCAGAGCTCGTCAGAGAACCATTTAATTTGAATCAGGTGTGTTGTAGCAGGGAAATATCTAAGACCTGCCGGATAGATGTCCTTGAGGACCAGGGTTTGGAATCATATTTATAGAACCCACCCCCTTAGCACTGTAGTATTGATGCTGCCGTGTATTTAAATACAGAGACAGAATAACAAAACCTGGATGTTTCTGGCCATTTGAGCAGCCAACAACATGATGTGTAATGTTAATTCTGTGAAGCTGGAACTAAGTCTACTTAACATTCATGCTTCAAATAAAGACCAAACTGTTTTTAAACCTCATAGTTTAAAAAGCCAACAATGTCTTTTTTTTCTGTAATGAAAAAAAAATCATTAAAATGTATAAAAATGATCTGCTGAGAGCGACACCTATATTATTTCTAGTCCACCTCTACTTTGCTGTTAACTTGTTTGGAATAAGGTTTAATGCTCCTTTCTTTTTTGGTGTTAAATAA
Organism: Rhadinocentrus ornatus; assembly: GCA_037177495.1. Taxonomy (NCBI): domain Eukaryota; kingdom Metazoa; phylum Chordata; class Actinopteri; order Atheriniformes; family Melanotaeniidae; genus Rhadinocentrus; species Rhadinocentrus ornatus. Next base: position 22,819,287 of record JBAMHW010000020.1, on the reverse strand, counting down.
TGTTAAAAAGAAGCAAATAATGTTTACAGGTGATGAGTGAACGATCTTTTTTGGTCCAAACAAGAAGAAATGACTCTAGCTGCCCTTAACTTGGCCAGCTCTGTGTTTCATGGCCGTGTTTTGTTTGGTTTTAACTCGGCATTCCTCCGTGGCAGCTGCTAAGCATCATGGGATTGAAGACGTTATTTTTCTTTCTTGACACCTCCCTGGAATTTTACAGCCTTACTTTGCATCTGAATGATTCCTTGACCTAGTAAACTGAGCCGAAGACAGAACCTCAGCAGCAATAAAGAGAAAATATCTGTGTGGTTTTATCTTGAGAATGTAAAGTAATTATTTCCTTTGATGTTTGGTCACAAAATAACACAAAATTATAACTAATTAAAGCTTTGGAGCTTTATATTCTTGTTAAAACAAAATTGGGATTAATGCAGATTTTTTTAAATCTCAAAGGTAATACAGCACGTAGTGCCAATTCCCAGCCATCTGATCTAATCTGGGGGCTGTAGACAGGCTGTCTGGCCTTCTGTGTCTATATAAATGAACACTTGTCACACAGGTATTCAAGAATGCACCATTCAACACTGACCGTCAGTCTCTTTTACCAACAGGGATCATGGTCTTTTAACGAAGCCTCAACAAAAAGCCAGCATCAGCCAGTGGTTTAGAAGCAAAGGGAGACATTTTAGTCACTTTATCGTCATCTGTATGACTTTAATTTGAACCTCTTGCTTTAATATTAACTGTGGTAAACTTCAGCTTCTGTAAAATTATCCCATGGGTTTGTGATTTATGGCCACACACACACAGGATGTTAGCTTTTCATTCCAGATTTTAATTTGGTTTTGTGAACGGTAGTCTGTGTCGGCTGATAAGTGTTAATACAACAGGAGTTGTCTCTTATGAGAAAAATCACTTTTGGAGCTACTTTTTTACTGTTTTCTTTTTTAGAAATGAGAAAATTCACAGTCTAGCTTGATTGGTACTCCACATGGATAATTAGCATAGCATTTGGTACTTATAATTACATTTTCAAAGCTATGTCTACTCTGTACTTAGACATTATTCAAACCAAAAGAAAAGTCTGTTTATGATCTACATTGCAGGTAACTCAAAGTTTACGGTTTATTTCTGGTCCTATCATCCTGTTGTCGACTCTGTTAGTAAAGCAGTGAGAGCTCAGTTCACTGGCAGCGGTAGAGGTTTGGGATTGGTCAGTATCCTGACATGGGTGTAGAACTGGGACTCTTGATTGGACTTCTTGTTGAGGATTTGGTTTTGGTCTTTAATGCTATACCTGTAAGAGGTATAATCTCAGTTTTGTAAATTCAAACTTTCTTAGCTTCTTAGGTACACCGTTAGCTTTAATTATGGCGCCATTTCTCAATCCCGGAGCCTGGGTGAAGTTATTAAAACCTACAGAGAATATTTTAAATCAGAATACGACTCAGAAATTGGCAGAGCTGCAATCGATCTCTATTTAATTTATCCTACATTGATTTATAAAGACCAGTGATAATTTAACATCTTTCTACCTCCCAAACCACATGGACAATGTCATGCAGTTTCAACAGCTTCTCTGTAGGAGCCGATATTCCCAGAAACAACCACTGACCAAGAAGAAAAACAAAATCCAGATCATTGATTGGCCAGGACCAAACAAAACATGGAGCAATGGCAAGTTTCTGCAGTCTTGGGATTTCTATTTTCACTTTGTTCTACAAACCTAATGTGGGATTTACCAGAATCTGTCCAGTATGAGCAGCATGAGACCGACATGTTGCGCTACGAAGTGTCCTCTCTGTGGTTCACTGGATGGTTCATTTGCATTCACACTGCAAATGAACTGAGACCCCTGGTTTTCCAGCGGACCAGAGTTTGCTTCTTTGGTCTGCAGCAGAGTTTGAATGTGCGTTCACACTGACCCAAATGAACCACACTGTGCATAGAAGTGGACCAGGGTTCGTTTAAAGTGGAACAAACAGCACCAGTGGAAATACGCCCTAAGAAATGAGCTTTAGAGCTTTTTCTATTTACTCAGAAAAAATCTAGAAGTAATGGTTTCAGTAATATTCAGCCGTACTCCAGGTCCACGGACTGTTTTACCCTGCGTGTCGTTTATTTGTCTTCGCTCCAGCACACCTGATTTAAAATAATCAGTCAGCCATTTGTCAGGTCCTGGAACGAGGATTAGGAGATCCCATGTTCGGGAACAGCACTACCGGTTTATTGTTGATAAGATACCTCTGTAACTTTTTTTACGTATTTCATCATTATCACCATGAACTGGAGTTGTTGGGTTTGATCAAACTGGTCAGAAACGAAAATGACTAATTTAAAATGTTTTTCCAAATATTAATTTAGAACCAATAAGAATCGTAAATATCGCTGAGCTGCATGTAAGCATCACCAGTGTGTTGTAGCTGAAGTTCATTCTCACAGATGCGCCAGCGAGGTGGTCCACTGGTCACAAATCAGCTTCTGAGAGCAAAGAGCGGTGCTACAGTCCCTCACCCATTAGTAAGTCATGAGCTTTTTATAAGCATGGCCTGTAGTCAGGCAGGAGATCAATAAACATAAAAACAGGGGTCGCTGTCAAGGGAGCTGAAGGTATTTACAGTAAAAGGTTAGTGAGGGAGGGGCCACAGTTGGAGCTTATGTGTGTTTGTGTGGATGCATGTTTGCGTGTAAAAGTAGACTGAATTGAATTAGTTGGCTGTTACTCTCTCGCTGCCTGAGAAAAGCCAAGCCCCCATCACTGGATAATTTATTAGCTCCAGTTATAGCCAGGCCTTTTACAGATACCATCTATTATCTCTGGCTGACTCTTTCTCACTCATCTGGACCCTCTTTTGTGAAATGATAAATTTAAGCATTCACGCTAGCAAGCATACCCCCAGTGATTTAAACCAAAACGTAGTCCCCTGCAGCAGTTTGGTGTTCTAAACCGGTTTGGGTGATAAATATATTTGCATGTGTGTTTTTTTGTAGATGGACCTGAAGCTGATCTTGATGACATTTTTAGTCTTTTATGCCTGTAATGCACAGAAAGGTAAGATTTTTGCTGCAACATCCATCTTCTGTCACGTTAACTAGTTCTGCTTCTGACTGACCCTCTTGTTGTCTTTGTTTTCCACAGAGGGGAATGAGTGCATCAGTGCAACAGCACGATACTGCGGACAGTGCATCCAGGCTGGAGCCAAATGTGGCTGGTGTACAGACCCGGTATGTGAGTCTGTCAGCTAAATTCAGTGCTGAGGGGGCAGTTTGATCTCATTACAGCTGGCAGTGGACGGTTCTCCTTTTTAAAATGATTGGTTTTCTCGTAGAGGGATTGGTTCATCGTTTAGCCAGTAATGGGCTGGACACACGGGAGGCGACGTCGTTCCTTCTCCATCATTTTCTATGGAACCTGCGTGATGAGGCGAAAATGGCTGCCCTCCTCCAGCCAAGCGACAGGCGACATTCGTGCATGTGTAAATGTCGCGCTCGTTCACGTAGACATGCACACGGGGCTTGCGACGTTTTTGTCGCTATTGCATGGCAGTACAACCAATCAGTGAGGGGCTTCATGGACTGACCAATCCCCTGAGAGAAGGNNNTATATGTATATATATGTATATATATATGTATATGTATATATATATGTATGTATGTATATATGTGTATATATATATACATATATATATATATATATGTATATATGTGTATATATATATATATTTTACTATTACTTGATATCCATGAAATGAAGAAAGTAAAGCGTTTTAATAGTCTGTGTAATCTCCCTTTCCTGATGCTTTTAGGATTTCCTGAAACAGGGTGAAACTGTGTCAGCCCGATGTGATGAGGTGGAGTCTCTAAAGAAACGGGGCTGTGGCGAAACATTGATTGAGAGCCCACACGGTGGACAGAAAGTCCTCAAGAACAAGGCCGTTACAAACCGCAGGAAAGTTACGGACCAGAGCCGCAGAGAGAAGTTAAAGCCAGAGGACATCACTCAGATCCAGCCCCAGAAAATCACCCTCACCCTCCGATCCGGTGCCAGTACATTTCACTAAAGCTGTTCAGACGTTTTTACCTGTGACATTTCAGAGTTATCATTATTGTGGTGTATTTCATGCAGGTGAGCCCCAGACGTTTCCCTTGCAGTTCAAGCGGGCTGAAGATTATCCCATTGACCTGTACTACTTGATGGACCTGTCCTACTCCATGAAGGATGATCTGGAGAATGTTAAGAACCTGGGAACCAGTCTCATGTTGGAGATGTCAAAGATCACTTCTGACTTCAGGATAGGTAAAAATTATTACTTTTTTTAAGTGTTCAGTCTAATCATTCAGTCTAATTAAGCATATAAGGTAATGGTAAATGGGTTTAACCTTCACACTTTACTACTTCTCCATGAGTTTTGGTTTATTTCTATTACAGTATAGGAAATGTTTAAGGTCTGGGGGCTGAGGGGAAAGTGATGAAACACATGTATGGTGGTGTTCTATAAATAACTGGAAGCAAAGTTGACAAACACCGGGTGCAAATTTGTCACAAACCTCTAACCACTTTCCTTCTGCACTTCTCCAACTCTTATCAACTTACAGGGTGTTCAGCTGTGGGGTTTTTCTTTAATCTTGTTTGCATAAAGACAAACAAACCAACCATTTAACTTCTATGGTAGACACAGACACTAGCCTAAAGTTGTAGCACACACCAACCTCATGGTACCATCCAGTAGAAGCAAGACGAACAATAACTATACTCACGGTAAATACATTTATGCTCAATTTCCTAATGAACCGTTTGCATATTTGTAAAACGCCAACTTCAGGATGGTGTTGTCCTGGTGGGAGGCCACGCAGTCATGGGTGAACGGGATGAAGAGGATGGGACTGAGGACACACCCTGTGATGTGCCATTGTTAGTGATGATGCTGGCTGAAGTCCTGTTCCAGATCCTGACAGACTGAGGCCTGCCGGTCAGAAAGTCCTGGAGCCAGTCCCAGAGGGCGGGGTGTAGTCCCAGGAAAACAGTTTGTGGCGGGGGGGCAGAGGGGTCGGGGTCTTCCTACGCCCCCGCGTCCTGGGACATGCTCGGGGGTGGAGGGGGGATGGA
>JBAMHW010000020.1:22793188-22803292 GCA_037177495.1 Rhadinocentrus ornatus | reverse complement strand
AGACATCTACATGAACCTAATCGAGACACCATGTGTGTACAGCAAAAAGAAACTCAAACCATATAAATCACTGGATGCTTACAACCACGTCATTTATGGCCACGTTAAAAAGTTAAAATACATCAACTTGCGTCCCGATCTTTGTGTGCTGCCGTCTAAAGTTTAGCATTTATGCGCTTGCTGATGCGCTGATAAAGGCAAAGTTATATATCCAACATATTCCTTTGTAATGAACAATTTTGTTATTTTGGACTCGAAAACAATCATTAACATTACATTTATCTACCTGATATAAAGTGTGCGCTGCAAACACAAGAATTGTTGATTATCGTCTCTGTCCTGTCCTTTCGTCTTATTGCATTCAGCTGTAATTGTCTTAGTTTTTTTCTGAACTGGTTTCCTAAAAAACTTTAATTTACTGCCAGGAATGTTTTTCCTCTTATTCTGGCATCCAAAGACACGACAATATGACATTTTTAAGTCGTAAAAACACCTGAAATAGCTCGTTTCTACAGTGTTTTTTACCGGCTTTCCTCTTTTTTTGCCTCCAGAAATGGTAGTGACGTCGCTGATTACGTAGGCCATGAAAGGGTCTGTAGATTTTGTATTTCATTAAGTAGGAGGTTACCCAGCGACTCAGTTTTCAGTCTCAAAGCAGTCCACGTGATTCTTATTCTGAACATCATCTGATTTATTTCTCATCTTCCTTCTTATTTTCTTTATGCTGCTTTTTATCTGTGCTGATGTTCTTTCTTCTCTTTTGCTGAATTACTGTGTTCATCTGCCTGTAGCAAGAAAACCCCATTTACAAGAGTCCAATCAATCAGTTCCAGAACCCAAACTATGGACGTAAAGCTGCTGTCCTTTAAGTTTGTATTTCATCTTCCTGCATGGCCTGTTTATGTGTGTTCCGGTTTTACTCACTTCCTACTCTGTCCCTTTGTTTGAGGGGTTTCTTTAATGACTTATTAAGTAAATAAGAAGAGTGAGGGTTCCTGCGTATGTTTTAAGATGACTGCATGAGTGTGCTGTGACAAGCGATGCACCAGAAAGCTCATAAACATGTACAATTTTTGGGTGGGAAAAACAAAAGAAAACTTAGATTGTTGTGGTAAGTATTTTTATCTTTATGAATATGACTGTTTGGTACGTTGCCACACCAGCATGGTTGTGAAGTGGTATGAATAAAACCCAATTTCCAGAAAAGCTGGGAGCTGTCCAAAATGTAAACAAAATCACAATTCAATCATTTACTTATCTCATAAATTCATATTTTATCTCTAGTAGAAGATCAACAACATATCAGATGACAAACTGAGATGTTTTACCATATGATGGCAGCAACGTGTCTGCAACAGGTGAGTAGCATGACGGGTATAAAAGGAGCATTTCAGAGAGGCAGAGTCTCTCAGGTGGAAAGATGGACAGAGCTTCACCAATCTGAGACAAACTGGATCTAAAACTGTGGAACAGTTTCAGAAAAATGTTCCTCTGAAGAAGATCCCACCATCTGCAGAGTAAAATATCATCTACAGATTCAGAGAATCGGGAGGAATCCCTGTGCAGACGGGACAAGGTTGTAGATGGATCTTCCACAGTTTTTAGATCCAGTTTGTCTCAGATTGGTGAAGCTCTGTCCATCTTTCCACCGGAGAGACTCTGCGTCTCTGAAATGCTCCTTTTATACCCGTCATGTTACTGACCTGTTACCAGGTAACCTGGTTAGTTGTCTAATGCTCCTCCAGGTGTTTCTGGTTTGTACCAGTTACTTTTCAGCCTTTTGTTGCTCCTGTTCCAACGTTTTTCATCAGATTCACTATCAGCTCATATTTTCCATCACATGGTGAAATGTCTCCGTTTCATTAGCTGATATGTCGTTTATCTTCTACTGGAAATAAAATTTGGGTTGATGGGATTTTTATATCATTGAATTCTGTTTGTATTTACATTTACGCAGTGTCCCAGATATTTTGGAACTGGACTTGTACGTAACATGTTGCTTTGGTGAAGATGTCCAACAGAAGCTGAAGGCTTCATGGAGTCTGGTATTTCCACTGTAACTTTAAATGTTTCTCTGCTTTTTCAGGGAGAAAATCCGATCTACAAAAGTGCCGTCACAACCGTGGTCAACCCCAAATACGAAGGCAAATGAAGCGAAGTCTGCGATAAAGTATCAGCTGCAGTATTTACGTTTGGTTCGTGGTTGGTGGAAAAATGTTTCTTGTTGTTTTATCATTACGATGTATCGTTGGGCCACTGCTTCTGTTATTTTCACTTACACACATGATTTATATGTATTTGTTGTATTTTAGATGTACAGTATACAGTCTGTGTATATACTTGGAAGTAGCATATTTGCAAAAGTTGATGCAATTTTTCTTCCTGCCAATGGACTGGTTTGGGCAGAGGATTACATTTCTTATTTTTAACAAGACAGTGTGGATTTTATGGATATGCAACATGTGCAGGAGCTTCTTTGTTCTGACTTCCTGTAAGGTTCTCCTGATCCAGACAGAACCTGGTTCACTCGCCCATCATGTCGTATCTGTGTGCTTAGAAAATATCTGCAATAGGAACAACTTTCAGCTTCAGGTGGACAGCGGTGGTAAAGCAAATTATGCAGTGGTTGTAAATGTACTTTAAATTGAGAAGAAGCCCGTGTTCTCACTGAATGTCTGTCTTGAAGGAGTTTAACAAAAATTTAAGGCAAATATGAATTATGATTATTTGTATTAATAATATACTGATAAAAGGGACTTTAAACTACTGGTGAAATGAAGAAATTGTAGCGATGATGAACAATCAAAGAATTTAAATGGTTACAGTTACGATGAATTAATATTGTTTCTGCAGTTACTTTAATCTCAGGTTCCCATGTCGAGAACACCAAAACTACGTTTTCTGTCTGCTTCTTTGGTGACTTGTAAACACATTTTTGTGAGTCTGTTACGTTTAATGTTTTTTTCAACGGTAAGACTGAAACATGAGTATTTGTAGGTGAAATGTGTTGTCACCCAAATGCCTCAGAAATACCACACACACTAGCTTTTTTACAGTGTTTAAAAGTGCCTTTTATTTCAGTACCATGCGCTCTTTAAATGCTGTTTGAGATATTTATTAAATACAGAACAAAAAAGGGTGGTTTTTTTGTTTAACTGTTACAGATTGATGTGCACTGGCAAGAAAAAGCTTTCAGAACAAAGCTAATCCGACGCCATCGCAGTAGATTATCAATAACTGACCACACAGCTGCCATCAGGCAGGAAGTAGGGCACACCCTGGATGGGTCTACAGTCCATCTAAGACGCCAACAATCGTGCAGTTTAGAATCCCAGGTCGACCTAACATGCATGTTTTTTTGGTGGTGGGAGGAAAAGTACCCACATGTGCACGAGGAGAACATGCTGAGATGTGAAGCAAGAACCTTGTTGTGAATGGACACTGGTAATCGCTCCGCTTTCAGCAATATATAGAGCTAAACTTTAAAAATTAGATGTTCGTTACTTCATGATGCATCTGGAGTTTCAGAACTAACGAAACAAAATATTTGACGACAAGGGCGGAGTATGTTAAGTGTTTGAAAAAATGAAGACTTGAGATTATCCAGGCCAGAATCTCGGTTCGGTGAGGACCTTTCTGATCTAATGTTTAAAATAAATAACTGGTACTGAAGTTTGTTTTCTATTTAATGTGAATATAAAATATTTATCAAGATTGTGTTCATAGTTTTTCAGTTTAATCCCCAATAGAACATAAAAAATATCAGTACAATCAAAAACAACTGGAGGAGCGTTTCACAGCTATTTAGGTTAATTGGCAAGAGGTGGGAAGCTTCCACATCTGTGAAGCTCCATCAATGCTAAGAAGTACCTGGAAGTTTTAGAGCAACATCTGCTCTCATCCAGACTACGTCTCTTTCAGGGAAGGCCTTGCAGGTTTCAGCAAGACGATGCTGAACCACATCCTGCATCCATCACACCAGCATGGCTTTACAGGAGAAGAGTCCGGCTGCTGAACTGGCATGCCTGCAGTCCAGACCTTTCACCAATACACGTTACAAGGAAAAAGGGATGCTACACAATGCTAAACATCACCCTGGAACTACTTTTTACAGACGTGTTGCTGCCATCATATTAACTGTCAGCAAAATTGGCCCGACTATATCGAAATAACCTTTTTGATATAGTCTGGCCAATTTTCTGAATTTAAAAAGAATGGAGCAAATTTAGTGTGTGATAATAAAAATTAAAACGCAGATGCTACAGACACGTGACAGTTTGTCATTCTGTTGGGGTTGCAGCACTTAGTTCAAAATAAGGAATAAAAAGTTCAATTTCATGAACGTTAAGGATGTTTTGCAGGCTGTGGGGGGAAATATATATAAATAATTTTAAATCGTTATACTGAATATCTGCTGTGGTAAAACTAAATGTTCAACTCTGCGTTTATTACGTAACGTGAAGTCCAACCGGAAAACCCAGTAAGTCATACCGGAAATGGTTGGAGTGAGACGTCTTACCGAGAAGCTGTCAAACTGTCTTTACTGATAGCTGTAAACAAAGCGCAGGTCAACTTAAAAAGGCTAAGTTTTGGTCCGTCGGAGCTGTTTATCCAGGATCAAAACAGCTCACATAAAAGGGAAAATGGAAGACGATGTCCTCACCACGCTGAAAATATTGATTATAGGAGAAAGTGGTGTCGGGAAGTCCAGGTAATCTGAAGCTTTTCTCTAGGAAATTGATGTCGTGGCTAACCGCTAACGTTAGCTAGCGAAAATTAGCTTCGGTAACAACCAGATACTAAAAGAATTAAGAAAAAAAAAAACACTTTTGAAATGCATTATAAACTCAGAGTAAGATCAATGCGTTTTCCATAGACAACTGGAAAAGTCGGGCCACGATAAGTGGGAAAAATAAGCTTGTAGTTTGCTAATTGTCCAGCTAACAGTCGCTAGCTGTGTGTGACATCATCTTTGTTCACCTAGATGACTGAAGATGTTGCAATCGGGATCAGTTTCCACCGTGTCTCTTCGAGTTGGATTGCGTTATGTAAATCGGAATATTGTTAAAGTTTTAGCTACTTTTTGCCATTATAATCAATATTCTTTACAACCTGAAAATATCTTAAAATTCTAAGGAAGTTGTAAAACGGGGATCACCAACTCCGGACGTTTTGGGCCCGTGTCCTGCAGGTTTTAGATGATATTTTTCCCCCGCTTCAAAACATCCGACATCAGTTAATGCACCATCACTGTGTGAGGTTAAAGTTGGTGCCCCTGCCAGAACAGGCTTGGACAAGTCTGTTGGTCTTCATGTGGTCCAGACTGAAAGAATCCTGTTTACCAAGCTCAGCCGTCAACCATCACAAGGCTAACAATGAGTACAGCCTGTCTTCACGGTACAGGGATAATGAGTTGCCCAAAGCCTTTAATAAACTTCATGACAAGTTAAATTTCTAGCCAAGAAAGTGTGATGACCAGACCTCAGCTTTTTAACTAGAATGTGGTTAACAAAAGACTGAATGTGGAAAGGATATAACGATGCCCCTCATTGTTATTCATTCCGAGATATGACCTGTTCTCCTTTTTGCCCCTCTTCTTCTGCCAGACATCAGAAAAACATGTTGCCAGATGTCTGTAGCCTGCAAGTTCATCATCCAGACCATGGACATTGTTTCCAGATATCAGTTTTCTATTATTACTAATAAAAGGTGTTTGCTTGATACAGTAAACAAATTAAGATTCTGATTAGTCACCGTTATCTTATCAACGGTGGTTGGAATAGTACACAGGTATTTAATGGTTCCCTGCAACTTGAGCAGGGCTTCGAATCATCTGGGAGATGTTTGGGTGGCAGAGATTAATTTTAATACCCAGAATTTATTTCTATCTTGGCTGTCTCGGTGCATAGCTTCCCTGCTGTGTTGACTTGAAACGATAAACACTCGCTGCTCCCTGCTGACAGCCCATGAGAAGAAACATGGGACTTTAGCAACAGGAATGAAATGAGCTTATCCTCATTATCGGTGATCTGATAAAGAACTTTGAACTTGATTAGTCATAGTTAAGAAATGAACCCTGCCCTCTAGACTACATGCAAGTGATGATATCATCTGGAGCTTGTATATGTAATGCAAGTGAAGGACAAAGTGATAAAAAGATACAGGTGCACAGTTGGATGATTCTGGTGCTGCAGGGTAAGATATGCGAGCCAGGTAACCGGAAACCAGGCCACTCATGTTAAAAAATGGATAAATAAATGCTGATAATGAGACCGAATCTTCTTCTTCTTCCTCTTGCCAACAGCCTCCTCTTAAGATTCACTGATGACACATTTGACCCGGAACAATCAGCCACGATAGGTGAGTAAAACATCAGAGTTCATTCAGAAAACACAACCTTTGGGATCTACTCCGTGACCAGCACTTTTTTTTTTATTATAAAACACACATATTTCTCAATGCAGTCTTTGTTAAAACCACCAGAGAAGAAGAGAATCCAAAAAGAGTCTGAGAGTGAAAAGACTTTTTGTCACGGTCGAGGGATGATTGCTACCGTTTTACTCGGCCAGCTGGCTTCCTTCATGGAGTCAGCTCTGCCTCTGACTCAGGTCTCTGAAAGGTAGATCTTCTAACGATGGTCTTCAGAAATGGATATATTTATAAGAAACGTCCTTGTTATTACCTCTGTTTGGTGATGGTTTTGGACCAAGGAGACCCCTGTGTCTTCGTCTACAGCAGGCTTTATTTGCACAGATTGTGTATGCTGTGACCCAGAAGATCCTGTTTCTTTTTCATCAGGCAGTACCCGAGAGCCTAGTTAGATATGGAGTGACAGCACAACTAAAACCTAAGCTCAGCAAGTTGGTACACACCGCGGTGAAGATGATGAAGAGGAGAGAATATCAAAGCGTCTGTTCAGAGGACTGTAATCGATCCATCCTCAAACCAGAATATCAGCTTCTGCCGATTGGCTGACGATACTTGTTTCACCGATCTAGCCGGAGAACCTCAGAAAAGCCCGAAGACCCACAGCTTCGGTCTGTCCCGTCCCATCCTGTCGTAACTCGGCGTGGATGTCGAACATGCAGCTAGCCAGCATCGTCCTATTGCCTGAGAGACGTTTTAGCTAAAACACAAGCCACATCCAGCGTTAACAAACTTACCAGTCCTGGAAAAGTTCCACTTTCTGGACCACGTTTCAGTTCCTCGCTGCTCAAATTCTGCCTCAACACAAGAACAAGTTATATGAATATTTACTCGCCTTTTTTCTTTCTGGAGAGGGTTTGATGTTGTCGAACATGTTCATTTTTAGGAGATTACTTGATTTTCTTCTCTTCATCGTGACGGACTCTTTGCTGCTACTGTCAGATTAACTTGGTTATTCTAACAAAACTAAAATCATTTGGTTTGAGTAATGTTTACACGCTGTCCTGCTTCAGTGTGCAAATAGAAATTTATTCCGTCAGATTTCTTCTACTTTTTTAATGGCTGATATCAGGAAGAAAACTAGATTGTTGATGTTTTAGTTGCTTTTTTTTGTTTGATTTGAACGGAAGTGATTGCTAAATCAGCTGTGATTCGGACCCGTATTGATCGCTGGATCCTGAGTTGAATAAAATCAAAATCAGATTGTGGCAGAAGTTGTGATTTTTACCCTTATTTATACTTTGTTTTACATTTTTGGTGACAGTCGCTGTCAGTCTGATCAGATTGTCTTCAGTTGTATTTCTAACACTGATGTGGCTCAAAGAAAACTGGGCTACAAAAACAGACAAGAATTATTGCAAGAAAGCGGGTTAGAGGAGGTAATGAAGGGTAAAACCATTTCCTCTGTTGACTTCTAGGTGTTTGGATCTGGGTGGTGCCGTCGGTGTATTTAGATCAGATCACGCTGTAAAGGACTTGTCCTGCTTGGATCAGCACGGCCTCGACTTCCACTGGAAGGGGCAACTTGTTTTGTTGTGATATTACAAACAGATGCTCTCCTGTACGCTCCAAGGGAGAGGCTGAATTTGTGATGACTTACATCAGCAGAGTCCAGGTCCAGGTCATGGGTCAGGAAAATGTTTGGTGTAAACTCATCCCCACATGCTTCTGGCAGTTTCTGAACAAACATGTTGGACTTGAGGAAGATCTGGTTGTTGGGATTGGCTGTGCATGTGTTTGAGGTTTTTTCACAGCTGGTGGATTTAAATTTTTTTATTGACCTTTTTTTAATTTTAAGCTATGTTAGGTTAATTGATGACTAATTGGTGACTCTAAATTCTCCCTAGGAATGAGTGTGTGCATGATTGGTTGTTTGTCCCTATCTATGTTGGCCCTGCGATGGACTGGTGACCTGTCCAGGGTGTACCCTGCCTTTAACCTGAAACACTGCTGGGATAGGCTCCAGCTCACGCCGCAACCCCTAATAGGAACAAGCGGTACAGAGAATGACACATGACATGACCTTATTTTATCCCGACCTGGACTGTTACGCCGTCCGTTTGTGGTGGAGATCATTCAGTCTAAAAGGCTTGGCTCGGGCATGTTGCCAGTCTGGGTTACTTTAAGTTCAGAGACATGTGTGGTAATGTATGTTTTGACAATTCATCATCAATAATTAAAGTCTGTCAGCATGATGTAATATTCTTGGCAGTAATTGACCAAACCTGTAAGAGTCATCATGATACTGGACCCAACCAGGATGAGGTAATCATGCCTGTTTGACGGACTGGCTGAACTTTCATTGTCTAGGTGTCGACTTCAAAGTGAAGACCATTTCCGTGGACGGCAACAAGGCCAAGCTGGCAATATGGGTGAGTCTACAACCTCCGCCATCTTTAAAAAGCTCTATTTCAACATTTAGTTCCAACAAGCACTTAGCCCCTGTTTGTCTGGTTGTTTCCACAAGTCACCAGAAGGTGGCACTGATGTATCACAGTTGGCTTCAGTTTTTTCTTTCATTTTAATTTAACCTTTATTTAACCAGAAAAGAACAGAGTGTTGTTTCCAACTGCAGCCTGGCAAACAGCAAGGCCTTTTTAAGGAGAGGAAAACCAGGCTGTGAAATAAAAAAAACAACGAAGAATCTAAACAGCAGATTAATTAAACAAATCTTTGAAATATTCACTTTTTTTTTTCATTCATAACAAGAAAAAAACAAACAATCAAAACAACAAAATTTCCACACCTGAATCAAAAGAAACAGAAAGAAGAAAATCTTATATTATCTGCCTCCCTCTCACAAAATAATTTAGCCAAAAACAGCTGCAGGCCAGCATGCCACTGAACACATACAGTACTTCACATTTTACACTTTATTTATTATCCACAAAATACTACAGAACCAAACATGACAACACATGTACCGAGGCAGCCAACAGGAAGGGGCAGCAACTTTGCTCTTTAAAAGTAAAAGTTAATAAGCTGCCTCCAGCTTTAAAGTTGTTCCAGTCTCTGGCTGCAGCCGACCGAAAGGACCGCAAGCCTAAAGAGGGTTTGGTTTCAGATGCTGTTTGCAGAGCAGTGGTTGTTTGCAGAGGATGACTTTAGTAACAACTGATGCAGGAAAAGAGGGAAAAAATCCAGGAGAGTCTGTTGTCAACGTGAAGTTTTGCAGCAGGTATGTAATGATGGCTGAAAGGAGGACAGCAGAGTGAAAAACAAATCACCTGAACATTTATTCTACTGGGGAACAATGTTGACAAAAAGTTTGAGAACAGTTGGTTTAGAGGTGTCACATTAGGCCTTCTTACCAAACCACGACTCTGTCCTTGTGTAATCTGGAGAGGACTGACACTCTGCTGGAGTCTGAGGAGGAGGAGGAGGAGCTGACGGAGTAAAGGATGGTGTCATCAGCGTAAAGATGGATGCACGAATCCAGTCCAGTTTCTACGTTGCTGAGCTCTGATTGTTTTGCAGGACACAGCTGGACAGGAGCGCTTTCGAACCCTAACACCTAGTTATTACCGCGGTGCCCAAGGAGTCATCCTCGGTAAGCAAACCTTCATCATTCATCACACCTGACCAATCACACACTCACCACACATCACCTCATTCCCCTTATATTAGCACAAGGACTTTATCCTTCAGTCCTGGTCACATCTACAGCCTGTCCGTCCT
>JBAMHW010000020.1:22758764-22769842 GCA_037177495.1 Rhadinocentrus ornatus | reverse complement strand
TATGGGGCTGCTTTAGTGCCTATGGCCTGGGCAGCTTCCACATCTGTGAAGCTCCATCAATGCTGAAAAGTACCTGGTAGCGGGGATGCAAAATCACCCGGTTCCAACTTTTGTCTTGCTGCCATCAAATTCAAGTAATTTAACAGGATGCTTGACGCCAGTTAAACACTTCTGCAGCCGCTTGAAAGCCAGGCTTTTGCGGGTGTCAGCTGATGTCTCATTAGGGTAAAAAAAGGAAAAGAAAAACTTTTGTTGGCATGACATCAAAGGTGTTTAAAACATTCTCATGACCATTTTTTAACAATGCTACCTTTCATCTGGGGATTACATGTGTATTTGAAAAGAGATACATCCCATTAACTTTTGTTTGCACCAACAGCAGTGAAAGTACCAGTTCTCACCCCTCAGACTGCTTCTCCACAAGTTCTGAAGCTTTGCCTTGATCCCTTGTTGGCAGCCGTCTTCTGGCTCGGAGCGACTGCACCTCTGGAAGGGGGTCTCGTTGTTTGTAACAGCTGTTTAGTCAAGCTGTCTCAGGAGCTTAGAAGAAGGCAAATTACCATGATTTAGGCTGTTAGGAAACAGCTGAGCCTGAGGCAGTTAAACTGCTTCTCCAGCTCCGTTACAGTATGTGAGACTGTTAGAGGGACCAACACATGGGATCCAGGGAGGAAACTCAAAGACTTATACACAAGCACTGCATATGGGGGGACATATTGGCGGGAAATAGAAGAAGATTACTAACCGGTGTTTTATTGGGATTATGTCCATTTACAACGAGGAGGAAGAAACGATATGCACAGTTGGAATTAGTGTAAGCATCGTCTTGCTTCCAGCACGGTGCAGACATCTCGGCTACGGTAGTCATGAGTGTAAAAATCTGACACCAGGTATCAAAGCAAAGATTTCCTGCATTCCCTCGCCCCTCGAACCGATTCCGGTTCTGTTTCATGAAGCTTGTGTCTCACTCTGCGTGAGAGAAGTTTACTCTGGCAGCTCGACCACTTACGCTCATCCATTTCCAAGTCCTATCAGGTCAGAACAATGTGCATAGCCACACATTCTGCTCTCACAAGTTCAACTGACCCTTTTTGTATAAAACTGGCATGTGTCACACGTTTTCCTCTTCACAAAACAAAATGGAGATGATATCCACCTGGAAAAACAGCCGGCATGTCCTCATTTGGCCAGAGTCAGCGTTTACTTGTGGTTTGGTGTAAGCATTAGCCTTCTCCGTCTTGTTCTCGGTGGTTTCTTTAGAAGTTTATTATGAGAAATGTAGACAGGAAATATTTTTAAACTGCCTTGGGTTAACTCAACAAGAACGAGACGCAGAAAATGTTTCAGAAAAAATAGATTTGGGATGTGTTATGATATTGGAATCAAGGAAAAATGATCTGATAAAGGAAACGATACATAATGAAAGAGACGTAAGATAACAGGTGTGCAGCTCTTCCTCAGCCCTGGCTAATGTTTTCTTGTTTTGTCTAGGAGAGGCTATCAATATCATTCAGACAAACTGAACTCCGTAGGGGAGATATATGCTGAATTGTATCATGCAATTAGTAAAGTAATAAGGCTTCTTTGGCCTTTTGTCTCTCATGTGATTAGCTCCGGTTCACAGAGGCCTGAATGGCTCGCCTCTTCAAACACCCATGAAGTTACAGCTGATCCAAAACAGTCCCGATCCTGAAATGATTGCAAGGCCGGACCGGCTTTTTAATCAGTCAATTCTTTCAGGAATCCAACAATTAGGCCTCGCAGTCTCGCTCATATTTGCGTCCAAGGCCAAAGGGAAGTGAAAGACAAAGTCCTGGCTTTAATGAACGGGGGCTCCTCAGAGCATCCTTCACAGCAAGGTAACTAATTACTTCAGCATGATAGGAGTCATATTTCCTCATCAAATGGGAAATGATTTTCAGAACATCTGCGTTCTTGGATTTCCTTCTGTGTGGTTTCACCCACTGTCAGAGCAGTCGAGTTCCTGGCGGACGAAATGGCCAAGGTGAAGTCTGGAGTCTGTCAAGCCGTGGACCGAGCCAAGCAAGTATCTCCACTTGTCTGTCTCCTGCTCCGAGATAACCGTGCAGATCCGTGACTCCTTTCAAATCTTTCAGCAGCACACAGAGGAGGCTCGGATGAAAAAAAAAAAAAAGAAAAGGAGGGAGAGAATGGAGAATCTGTAGGAAGCGTGGAATATCACTTAGGAGTGGAAAATGTTGCTCAGAGGATCTGGGGTTTGGCCAGTGCTGTGCAGAGAGATGAGAGGTCAGAAAAGCTGATAGGATTGTTTCAGGAAGTGTCATTGTGAGCAATCTCATCTTTAAAAAAAGCTGAATGCTGATTGGTTCTGATCAACAGGACCCAGGGGCTTCCACTGATGTCCAATCTGAGGCTATCACTGCTATCAAAGCATGTTTTTATATCTTTTGATTTTGTAGTCTTGCTTACTCTGTTGCTATCTTCATCGCTCTGCATTTTCCTGGTATGACGGAGGCCTTGGCCTCGGCTTTGTGGCAGAGCTCAGGTAGCGATGACATGGTAGAGCCATTAATACAAAGGAAGGAAATGGGAGACTGAGCCCTGAGGGAAGGGACACACCTAGGAAGTGTGAGAGACATAAATTTAGTCTTCCCTTGGCGTCCCCGAGATACCAGACTGCACAAAGACCTGATTGTCTATTGATGCTGTCGTGCAGGAGCCACATCACCACAATCGTTCAAATGATCTGTGCAGACTCAGTGTTGGCATTTTGCTAAAACCTTTATTGTTTGTTTCTGACCCCATCCTTGATCGTCAATTTTCCTTCTAAAGGTGGCAGAAATACATAAGTGATGGCAAACACTGGGGCATAAAACTCTGGTGTGGGGAGCGTGGTTAACCTCAGATCACTGCTGGGTGCGTTCAGCTCTTTCAGCTGTTTGTTTTTCTGACGTCACTTCAAGGATGTAAAAGTTGGATGAAATGAGACACAACTCTTCAGACTGAGGTCACTTTGAAAAAGGTCGGATATGTGTCAGATTTAGTGTCACACAGGAAAGTGGCCTGGGTCAGATTTGAAAAGCTGGATTTGTGCTGTTCAGAATAATAAAGAGATGTGATTTGGGTCACGTATTAGTAACAAAGTCAGGTTTGAGAAACTCTGCCTGCAGTGTGAACGCAGCCCAAGTTGTACATGTGTTCGTGATAAAGTAGCTTCCCGATGATCATGAAAAGGGATCATCTGTGATCATAGATCTGTACAAGTCATCCAAAAAACTGATGAGGTGACCTCAGTTCCAGTCCAGGCCCTGCAGGGTCAGTATCCTTCAGGTTTTAGAAGTTTCTCCGGTGTGTTACAGAAGGGAAACTTCTAAAACCTGCATGACTGCAGGTTTGAGGATCCCTGGTTTAGAGTGCAGCGTATTGTATGCGTTGAAAACAGGTCAGCTTGCAGCTTCCAGGTCTTTGGATATTTTACGGCAGGGGTGTCCGGTTCTGGTTCTCACGGACCACAGTCCTGTATGTTTTAGATGTCTACCTGCTCCAACACACTTGATTCAAACTTAATGGCTCTCCTCAACAAGTTGTTGTCAAGTGCTGCCCAAAAAGTTTTACCCACTAATCTGATCCAGGTGTGATGCAGAAGGAAACGTCCAAACGCTGCAGGACAGGGGCCCTCGAGGACCGACTTTGGATATCCCTGTTTTACAGGTATGGTAGGGCCAGCGCTGCTGGTGTAATGTGCTCTCGTGCTCGAGCATAGAGCAACAGCATCCTGTTGCCGTTCCTCATCTGCAGTTACCGCAGAAATTCAGCGAGAAGCTCCAGAATTGTGAAAAAAAAGCAATCACAAACCGACTAATCACAAGCAAGTACTTCTGTGTAACAGCAGGGGCGCACTTCTGGTCTGGAAGAGGTGCGCATCAAGCCTTCGCAGACCGATGTGGAGCACACGGCGGTGATGTCAACCGTCCATACGCAGGTGGCCGCGTGAGAATAAATCCAGCTTGAGTCTTCGCCCTCACCCAGTGTTTCTTAATCCAGGTCCTCGGGACCCACTGCCCTGCATGACTTAGACGTGTTCCTACTCCAACACACCTGATTCAAGTAATGAACTTCAGGTGTGTTAAAGTAGGGTTACTTCTACAACATGCAGGTCAGGGGGTCCTGAGGACCTGGATTGAGAAACACTGCCCTAACCATAGGCCATCACAATGACTAGCTGGGTGTCACAAAGCTAAAAGTAAAATTGAAACTCTTTCTTTACTTATTGAACTAAAATCTGCATCTAGCTAAACCAAACAATTGAGTTAAAAATTTTTAGAATTCAAAGGCTAGAAATCTGAAAATGCATTACTAAGTTGGATGGATGGAAATGATTGTATGTTGTTTGCAAGAGGTGTTTACTTTTTACTTTACATATATGTCCAGTATGTTTTATGACTCTAAAAACTATCTATGTATTTATTTATGTCCTGTATTATGCTGTAAATGTAATCCTAATGATTCAAACTGCAGGCTCCAGCACATAGTTTAATCTTCTGCATTGGACCAGAGGTTCCATCAACCAGGACTAGAAGCGTCCCCACTGCAGAACTTCGTGTGGTCCGTCTGGTTTTTCCTACAAAAAAGCAAAGCTGTGGAATTCATTACTGCCTTAACTCAAGAAAACATCTGAGTTTAAAACCTTCACCTCAAAGCTAATGTCTTGGCTAAAAACAAACCAAAACGGTACCCATTTGTAAATAGCACACACACACATAAAGTTTTATGCAGGTTTTGTATCGTATTTTATTGTAGTGTAGAAAGACCCAACCAGAGACAGGCGTTGAGAATTAGCTCTGTTTGCATGACAGCTACAAACTTTTGTGACTATGTACAAATGCAATGTCCCTGTCAAATAATTCTAATAAATAAATAAATTATTGCACCCGTTTAATAATGAAAATGGTCATTTTATTCTGAACCGTGTGTAGCACAAATTTTTGTTCTTCATAAATAGAATTTAAATTAAAAGCTCACATTTATCTCTGCAAAGGATTTTAACTCTTCAAATAGTTGTCGTGTATTTCCTGTGTGCAGGGAATAAAACATTTTCTATTGAGTTGAGCTGTACAACGTACTGAGGCTTCACTTGCTGGGATCCTCAATCCTCCAGGGCCAGTGTCCTGCAGGGTTTAGTAGTTTCCCTGCTGCAACACACCTGGTTCAGACTCAAACTTGTGAAGAGCTTGATGTCAAGCAGGGGAAAAACTTCTAAAACCAACAGGAAATCGGCCATCTTGGACAAAGTCTGAGGATCCTTCTGTGAAAATGTTCTGTGGACAGATGAAGCAATGCACAACAACAATTTGTTTACAGACGGTGAAATGAAGCTCATAGAGGACAGAAAACATCCTAACAGGTAATCCAGGTGGAGGGTCCGTAATGTTTGGGGCTGCTTTCTTGTACCGGAGACCTCAACCACATCACGGGAATAATATAATCTGAGAATTAGAAGGATTTTAGGACGAAATATCTTAAAGAACATGGGTTCTCCAGCAAGATCTGAGTCCTGATCTCAGTCTGATTGGAAATCTGCCATCAGGAAGAGGAACGCTGCAAACATTCAAGAGCTTGAATGAACTGCAGAGGAAGAGTGGAAGAACATACTAGCTGAGAAGTAACTAAGGAGGGAAGAATTTACTGTCCATGTCATTTTTTATGTTTCCTTGCTGAAATTAGAACTTGGAAGTTGAAAAATAATATTTTTATTTGTTAAATTACTTTAGAAACCCGGTAATGAGATTCTGATCATATTAATTTGGTCCATTTTTATTTATTTCTGAAGATATTGAGCACTTTATGCAACAACTATTGTTGAGCAGAGGCCTAAAAAATAAGATAAAACTTGTGCAGTAATAAATAAATAAATAAATAAAAGATGCCACTCGCTTCATTCAGATGTTTATTCATTGCTCTGTCCAACTGTTTTTATAAAAGATATTTTTACATGAGCGCAAATCAGACAATACAAGGAGATATGTATTTGGTCATTGGATTGAAAATCCAGTCTCCATCAAAACAAACAAAAAAGAAAAACTCAATTTATATAACTTAACAATAAAAAAACAAACTATGGTCACACTTCCTTTGTTTTGACAAAGTCTGTAACGATAATAATTTATAAGTTTAATACTGTTGCTTCCATTTGTCAGCGTGGGTTTGTGCTGGAGAGAGAACCAACGTCACGGCTGTTAGGAGCCCCACGAGCCGCCCCGAGGTTCAGAGGTGCGACGAGAGACCCGAGGCCTGGGCTACCCCGCCTGGATTGGGTGGATAAAAACACCAGGGGCAGCATTTCATTATACTAACAGAAATACTAGTTGTCTTTTTATTTGACTTGTCTTCCATCGACAACCAATAAGTATAAGTGCAGCTTTTGTTTAACAGTTTGCACATTCAAGACGAGTAAAAGAAGAAAGCTTCCCTCCCTGGACCACAACAAGTCTGGGTGTCGTAAAAAAAATAAAACAAACTGCACAATTTATGAAAGAGTGTACATTTGGACACACATAAACAGTACCTTGAAGATATACACCAAATTAAGTCAGCGCAGAGAGCCAACTTACGTTTATTTCCATCGATCCAACTGGAGTTTCCCGTTTGTTCACCACGAAAGTTTGAAAGAAGCCGTAGCGAGGCGGTAAGAAAGACATAATACTGAAATGGAGGTTTAAAGTTGGGAAAAAGCAGAAAATCTTGTAAACAGTCATTTGAATGTAAGCTAAACAGCCGAGTACGGAAGCCCATTCCTGCCTCTTGTAAATTATAATATGATTTATTAAAGTCATTATTATGAAAGAAAAGTTATAATTATGACGTTAAATCTCATAACTATGAGATACTTTGTCATTATTTTCATTTACAGGCAGCAGGAATGTGTTGAGAGTTGCTTTTCTTCTGTTCCTGTTTTTGTTTTTTCGTCTTGTTCTGTGCACAAGCGTGAAAAACCCTTACTGATAACTCCGAGTGAAAACATCCCTTTTTAGGTCAGCGCATTCTCCCGTTGAACCTGCAGACGTGTCTCCAGCTGAGCGCCGGTGCACGTTTCAGCCACTAAAAGCTGCGATAAGAAAGGAATCCTTCAAGGCCTGGGTGATGATGATGATGATGACGAGGAGCTGGCTGCTTATCTGCACATCCATGAAGGCCTGCCAGAGAGCAGAGTTCCACCAAGACAAAGCAGCGTGGCTCTACAGTCTAAATGAAGACTCCAGTCAAAATAAGCTTTTAGCTAATCCAAGCTGAGTGTGTATCTGTGCAAGTGTGTGTTTTTTGAGTTCATTGGTGCCTCATCAAGTCTTTAAGGCACACAAAACAAATTCCTCGGTGTCGGCACGACTCATTGAACACACTCAGTGAGTTTTCCGTCTAAAAATCAAACAAAGGCACTTTGGCAAATTCAAAATTAGAAGCATAAAAAAGGAAAATTTTAAAAAGTAAAAAATAAGTTAACATTAAAAAAGTGTTGCTTTTTAGGAAATGCTGCAACACTCTCAAAATGATGATTAAGGCCTCTTTGAACTTCAGTCCGTCTGGTGTCAGAGGGAGTTTATTTGGACTCCAGCGAGCGAGTCTGCTGGCTTGCATAGAGGGATGGGAGGACGACGTCAGAGCTAATATTTCTGCATCAGCGGCACTTTTACAGTCTTGATCTCTGCTATATGAGAGGATTTCTGGATGATGCAGCTGGTTGTCCCGGAGACGGCGTCCTTCCCCTGCGCCAAGTTGGTCAAGGCCATGGCGGCGTTGATCTCCTTCCAGTACGTCTCATCTTTGCCCTTCACCTTCTGTTTCTGCGTAGCCGTGACGCCACCGCTGACGATCAGAACACGCAAACGCACAGAAAGAGAAAGAACACAGAGAGTGTTAGAGGTCAAGATCGGCTCACAATTGGTGTGTTTTTATCTCAGCTGCGAGGTGAAACAAAATCCACTCACTTTTCACATTTACTCGATCCATGGTCTGTGGTTTCTGAAAGCACAAGCAGGAGAAAAGGGTCAAATCTGCAGCTTTTCTGGGGTCAGTGAGAATTTATTAAAAGCTTGCAGGTCTTGGAAATTCTCTTCTGTACTATGCAAATATGTGTTGCTCTGTTTTCTTTCTTCACAAACAAAAAAACAAAAAACGGATGTTTTCAGGAAGCCGTCAAGCAGCAAAATGTGACTAACAGGGTTGAGTTGAAAGATGTTTCTGATGACTCATAAGCTCCATTCTCTAATATTTAGTTGGAAAACAAATGGACCCGGGCCAACGTGAGAAACGTGTCTGAGGAAATCAGATTGAAAATGACTAAGCGTAAAAGATGTAAGTGGGAAAGAAAGGCAGCAAAGTGAGTCAGAGAGGGAAGGATGGATGCCTCCTCCTCCTCAAATGGGAGCAATCTCTATCTCATATGCTAAACATTAGCCAGGAATAGCAAAGTCATTAAACAATGAAAGCAAACTTCTCCTTAGAGCAGCCAGTGTGTTTACTCCAGCTTGTTTTCTGTGGATCCTGTTTAAGGTAAATATGATGACTTGGTCTTAGCATTTTATAAAGTATTAAAATAGAGCCGAGCATCTGGATTTAAAAAGCCCTGTCTTTAAATTAAACACAAAACCAAAACCCGGTCAGATTATAACCCTTGTAGGTCATTTTCATGCCCTTTCAGGTAGTTTTTGGTCTCCATTCTGGTTTTGTTTCCTCCATATGGGATGTTTTTTTTCTAAGAAAGTGTTTCTCTTGAACAACTTTGAATTTCCAAGTTCAATATTTATAAAAGGTCAACACAACCCCGGGGAACAAATTTAATACCATTTTGGGTCCTTGGAGAACTAAAAAGTCCCCTCCAAAGACTGCTACAAAACAATAAGATTAATATTGTTTTTCTTAAATTATTTAAATTATTTAAAAAATGTTTAAATGTAAATTTGGTTACATATCACTATTTTTATGAAAACATGTTTCCCATATAATACATATTAGGGTCATTTTGTTGTTGATTTTTATTTTAAAAAAAACATAAAAAATGAAAAGAAACAGCTCCCGACATGTGTTTTATAGAAAATACCTAGTTTTGTCAAATTCTTTTCAATAAAACAGTGACAACACGTGATCAAACGAGGATTTGAAAGGTTAAAATTGTTAGAATAATTACATATTTGGTTATTTTGATAAGAAATGTTGGAAAAATCTGAGCAAAGAAAGTGGAAAAAAAGAATCTGTAATGATTTTATTGCAGTTTCTGTGAGAGGACTTTTTGTCTTCTAACGGTGGTCAATCGTAAATCTGATGCTGGATGAAAAAACAAAGCAAAATAAACAAACAAACAAAAAAAAAGAATTTTATTACTAATTTTTTGTACATACAGTATCATCTAGCTTATAGAAATGAACTATATTTTTTATGAGAAATGCAACAATATGTGATCAAATTGGTATTTAAAGGGTTAAAATAATTTAAATGAATTAATGATTTGGGAGGGGGAAAAAACAAAGTGAAAAAAAATTTATGTTTTTTTTATTTTGCAGTTTTTAGACTTTTTTCTTTTAATAACCAGATAAAGCAGTGAATTATAAACCTGCGGAAAATAAATAAATAAATAAAAATAAAACAATGCATCATTTCTGTTTTTGCTACTGAAGTTCTTGTATATTTAAGACTGATCTTTAAATAAAATCCCAACCAACCAAATAATGTTTAGAAAGTAACATTTTTTTCCACACAAAAACATCAAAATCATGTGATCAAAGTGGGATTTAAAGGGTTAAAATAAATTTAAAGAATACATATTTGGTAAATTGAACAATTTGTACAAAAGAAAAGAAATAAAAAGGAAAAAAAAGTCATGTTCATGAAGCAGTTATCGGGAGAGGACTTTTGTACTCTGATAAACTGAAGCAACCTGGACTGGATATAGACGACTTAACTTATTCAAAGAGTAACTTCTCTTCAAATTTCCGTCTAGTCGTGAGGTCTAAAGTAGTGGCGTCTCACCGGGTATGCTCCGTCTCCCGTAGAAACACCCTTTCCCACATTTCCTAATAAAGTCAAACCTGAGCTGCCGTTTTAACAAGCACCACTGTGGCCAGGCCTTCCTCAACGTTCCCTTCTGCTAATGAAAATCCTCATTTTCACTGGAATTTCATTCCCATTAATTCAAGGAGGGACTGTAAAAGGTTTTTCAGGGACACTGTGCTAGAAGCGTCAGCAGCAGATGGCCTAAAGTCCAAAATCCTCCACCGTCGCAACAAGCACACACACAAGCTGGTTGGACTTTGTCCCCTCTAACCTCACTTTTCACTAAAACCCTCCACACATTTTTCAAATATCTGGATCCAGAGTTCAGGACTCTGTAAGCCTCCATAAGCACCTAATTACCCTACGCTCCTTGCTCGCTTTCCCTAGATTCTATGACCTGTGTTGACAGTGCAGGGTCTGCGATGCATGGGGCTAATGTGGGCCTGATAATGAAATTTCCTTAGTTTTCCAGTTTGTTTTGTAATAGGTGTATTCCACAGAGAAGAGACAGACTTTTTAGCCACAATTTTCATCTGTTCATCATTCTTAGAAGAAGAAAAGGAAAGTCTGAGCACATGTGCGCTGGAGATGAGGGCATGATAACCCAGAGGTAAAAACAATGGGTGAGATTTTAGGTTTTAGACTTTTTTAGCCACAACTCTGCGGTCTCAGAGTTTATCAGTGAGTCTCTCTGCCCTGCTCCCTAATCCTCCGTCCCCTTATCGTTCATCCCCTGTTGCAGAGATTTTCTGTAATACTGGCTGATCCAGATACTTGAAAGTGATCATTTTAATGCAGCTAATCCCAAATAAATGATGCTTTCTGTTTGTTCTAATAAAGACTGACTCTGAGTTGTGTTGAGAAAAAGGTTTTTCATCATTTATCTTTACTTTCACTTCAAATTTTAATCCTTCCCGACAATTTTTTCTGCTTGATTGTGTGTCAACTAAACCCAAATTCCCTGAAATCCACTAATGCAGGTTAAAGCTCCATCATGCAGAGAAGAAGCCAGATGTGAACCGGATCCAGAACCAGCTTCTTCCGTCTTCTCT
>JBAMHW010000020.1:22698860-22716258 GCA_037177495.1 Rhadinocentrus ornatus | reverse complement strand
ACACCTCTTTCTGTAAAGTCCTCTGAGACAACTTTTTTGTGATATAGGGCTATACAAATAAACTTGATTTGATTTGACTTGTTTCAGGGAATTAAAGAGCCATTAATCACTGTGGATTTATTTGCTCGGAGAGGCTTCAGCTCCATGTTCTGCCTTTTGGAGGAAGTTGCATCTCCACGTTGACAAGCTCGGTCAGCCACTCATCCCTGGTTCGTGCTCTTCCAGTGACCCTGAAAGCAGCTGGTTGTGTTTAAACTTCAAAGACTGATGAAGATTTTTAACCACGGATTTTCAGTGTTTTGCAAATTTTCAATTTCTGCAGGTGGCTGATATTTATAATGAAAGTCGACGAGTCTGTGGTTGAGTGCTGAGCTTCTAAGCTATGTGGGACCAGGACAGCAGGATCAGAGACCGGGAGACATACGAGACGCAACGATGACGCTCTTCTTCTGGAAAGAACAGAAGGCTGAAAAGGCTCTGACAAGACTCATATCTCATTGTCACAATGTGCCGAGGAGAGCAAAACAACAGGTTTTATTATTTAAAAAGAAGTAGAAAACTTGTTTGTCCCCAGGAATCCTTCAGTAAAATGTTTTATAGTTGGTGCTGACGAAATGCCACGAGAGGGCTTTGGTATGGAGATGATCCCAACAGGCCAAAAGACCACATTTTACTTTTTTACTGACAAAAATAATGAGCTTGTTTATAAAACATATTTTACTATTTATAATAAATATCCCAACAAAATGTGGAATTACTGTAAGTAAAGGGTGGAAAATCAGGGTTTGAGTTTATTCCTGCTGTGGAGACACAACACACTATTGTGTTGGAGACATTTTTTATCCACTTGTGTTAACAGTGGCTGAATTTATGGGGTATTATTGTTTGGGATTTATACAGAACATTAGTGCAGGCTCAGAGCTTGTCCATGTCGGGGCTTCAGAAGTGAATTATTCTGTTTGGTTGTGTGTTTTCTGGCTTTCAATATGTTCATATAAGTACAGAAGGATACAACTTGTATCAGAGAAGGCTGGGCATGCACAGCAGATGTGGGTGATGTTTAGATTGTGGTCTCTGAATGCTTGGGGGTCTCCGATCTTTCTTTTTTCTTCCAGTTAAAAAAGCTCAGAGCGAGAAGTCTCTCAAATGTCTTTACTTCTTCTTTAGCTTCAGTTTTAGCTGGGATCTTTTATCCTGAACTTCTAGTTTACATCGCAAGCTCATACAAACACTTAAGGAACACTTGAATAATTTCTCAGATCATTTGATAGAACATATTTAGAACACTTCACTATAGTTTTAGCTTTATAGTTCAGAAATCCTATAAAAAGACTCAATGGTAGTTATCTAATGAGCCTTTTGGCATCCTTGTTTGCCTGGGCCAGCAGTCGGATGTTGCGGACACAGCGGGCGGCGGCTTCCTGGACCTCCTCGTTGTCCGAGTGTATCATGTGGATCAGCATCTATGGGAGTGCACAGAACAGAGGCTGAAGCTGGCAGCTGGAACACATTCTTACAGAATCATTGTTTTCCAGAAGTGGACTAATCCACCTTTAGAAAAAAAGAAAACAACCAGCGCCCAGATAAGAAGTTGTTTGTACAAGTGGCAGCTTTACTGTGTGGGACAGTCTCAAACCGTCCGGGCACGAGTACCTCAGTGTGTAAGCATGTGTGTGTCCCGTTCCAAACCATGCCTCAGCAAAGGGGTTACAGCTGCATGCACACGTGCTTCTGTAAGTTTGTTCCGATGAAAGCCGCGCAGGGCAGGCGCAACATTAAGAACCTGAGCATGAACCACACCACTCCACAGCCTTTCCGGCGCTCCAAAGGTCAGATCATATCCGACTATTAGTGGCTTGTGTAATGGGTCTTGTTAGATCTTATTGCAGAATGTTTTTGGTTTCTTTGTGCATTCCAGAAAACTCCAGCTTTGGAAGTATATTCTTTTGGTTGCATAAAATTGGATATATAAAAGATTCTCATAGCTTCAAAGAGCTGCATATTAACAAAAAGGAACAGACTGGATCTACAGAATACCACCGAGTGGCATGTGTTTTTAGGTTGAACATTTTTTTTATCTGCAGCAAAATCACTGCATTATGTTTGTGGGCAGCTGCGAGGCCGAATCAAAACAAAAGTAAATGCAAGCGTAAATACTCTGGTGCAATGGATGATTCTAAATTTGTTCAATGTGTGCTATGTGGTAAAAATCACAATGATGTGCCACTGAGGTTTCCGAAGCCACACTTGCAATTATTTTGGATAGTCTTGTTTACATCCATAATGAACCAATGGCAACATTACATCCCTCAACTAAGCGCTTAAGGCTTCCCTCCTCCTAAACATAACAAAGCCTTGATAAATCTGCTGCTGAGACGTCTACAGCACTGTTAAGCTGCATATATCTGGATCTAGTTCTCCAGTGAGTGAAAAAGGATCTTGTAAAAGACTTCTGTAGCAAACAGCATGCTTCAGGAGGCTCACAAGTCACGTGTTTAAACACCATGTGGACAGTTTCCCTGGTTTCAGTGCAGCAATGTCACATCCCTGTGGACCACGAGCAACACAAAGGACAATATGTCGAGAGGAATTTACATTTACCCACAATGCTGTCAAACAGATCCCTTCATCTCTTCTAAACAAACTTAAGTTTCATTTCATTCGGTGTCGAGGCTGCCCGACTTCTTTCCATGTTACATGCAAACCGGAGACACCACTCCTGAGAGGCAAAGTGAAGATGTCCTCAGGATTTTCCGATAAACAGTTAAAAGAAAACAGATGAAAAACGAGGTGGTGTGTGTGTGTGTGTGTGTGAGACTCTACAAGCTTGAGTCTAGTTCAACACCCTTCCTCTTGATTATAGTCACTTCATTTTGTGGAAACAAGCAGTCAGCGTGCCAAGTTGTCAGCGCTGGTTAATAAAGTCGAGAATTATTTGTGACACATTTTATATCATTTATTTAAAACAGCATTTGTAACAGCTGCGAAAGGAAACGTACATCTACAGGCGTCAGAAAACATGCAGCTCTCTAAACAAGTGTCTTTTGTGAAAAGAGAGGATGCCCGAGAAGTGCCAGAGGCAGCGTTTTTGCCAACCTCATAGCACGTTATTCAGGCGTCGCCAAATAAGGTCTCCCAAAGCGCAAAGCTAGGCTAAGATAAGCGTGTCTCTCTTTACAGCCTTTTTCTGGCTCGCTCTTTCCCTCCCAGCTGGGATCTGCAGGAATATAATACAGCACTTGTTAGATATTCCCTGACGCGGTAACATGAACACTTGCTCAGCGTTTGAAACCCAAATCAAGAGGTATTGAGGGTTTTGCACTTCAGAGAACTCTAGTGAGTCTTGACCTCCGTGAAGAGAAGCCGGGGACCGTGTCGGGTGTGAGAGTAGGCACATTTTATCGCATGTGCACAAACACACATATGCACACTTGCTATCGCTCACCGAGGTGTTTGATGTTCTCTGTTAGGATTTAACTGCCTGGAGAAGCTCAGGTTGGAGCTCCCCTGTGCCCAGTCTGACGGCCATTACAGCCCCATCCTCATCCCAGAATTCCCATGTTTTAGACTCAACTGTGGAGGCAAATAGTCCAAACAGACAGCAGTGTTTAGCTGGGTCGAGGGGAAGTCAGTGAGGGTAAACAACATTCCCTGCAGCCTCCAGTGAGCCAAAGACTGTTCAGCTGCTTTTTCAGAGTCTCTGAAGAGGAAGAGGAAAAGGACGGAGCTTTCAAATCAGTGTCTTTGAGAGAAGTTTCTTACTGAGTCTGTTTAACCCTGAGAACATGGCATAAGGGACAGAGGCTCGCAAACACTGCGCTCCATGGATTCGCAAAAACATGGTAGTCATAACAGAGATGAATGCTTCATCTGCTCAGCGTACCCACGACCTGAAGTCATCTTTCATGCAAATAAAAAGGAAACTTTGGAAGTAAACCTGTGATGCTACACTTGGGAATATTTCCTGTCCTCACATCTACACAACATCCCTGCTTGCTTTCACTCCCAAAGTTTGTGCGAACAAATTAAAACAAACAATCTTCGTAGCGTGGAAGAAATGCACTGGTACGATACGGTCCAGGACCTGGCAAAAGCCACGCGTTGGATTATCTTCAGACGGAAATTACCAATAATTACAGTCCGCAGTTTGTAATTTTCGTCAATTTTCTTCACAAACTTTGCTTATGAAAGAGGCTCTTTAGCACAAATAGCTGGCTGAAGCTGTCTGCACAGATTTATGGTTTCAGCAAACAGTCCCCAGTCCTCTGGAAGCAACGTGAAGCACGTTGAGAAGGACTGTTGATGTAATACATGACACAAAATGAAGCACATCCATATAAAAGTGTGAGATACTAAGAGTAGATGTCAAATCAAACCAAGAGAGCAATCCATTTCCTCTGAGAGACAGCTCCACGGTTCTTTTATTGAAAAAGGAAAGATCTGATCTGAAATGTTTAACCAGTAAAACCAAAAGACAGACGGAGGCTTGTCTTTGATATAAAACTGAACTGATTCATGGCTGAAGTTTTAAAACTCCCAGCATAAAAAAATTAGTCGACAAAATTGATGTCATGGTCATAGTAGAATAAAAACACTGGGACGGTTATCTAATGTGTTTTCCAGCACAAAACACATTCGTTTGGACGCCTAATTTCCCCTCTGCGTCTTCAGGGACCAGGCCGTGCACCGGTAAGTGTGCAGGGGGAGAAACGTTGGAGACGGAAAGGCCTTTACTCTTTCTGAAACTGTATACTGCACATGGCTGAACATGTTTTCAGAGCTTCTCAGCAGCACAGAAAAACTCTTTGAAATACAGTTGTAATAATACAAGAAGCAGCCCAGAATTTACGCAGGGCTGTAAATTAGACGCGGGACCTACATCAGCCCTAAATAAACCCTCTGCAATCCATTCAGAACCATCGGAGATATTGTTTTAACACATTCCTCCTGGCAGCTTCCTGTACATCATAAAGCACAGCGTTGGAGCAGCATGGTGGAGCTACGATGAGGACATACGTTTTGTAACTTGTATTTCTATTTAGAAGTCAAATAAGGTACAAATCAAATCTACAAAAACTGATTTATTCTGCAAGTCAAAACATTTTATATAAATGGTCCGTACTTATATAGCACTTTTATCCAAAGCGCTGTACATATACATCACATCCCCCCATTCACACACACACGCACGCACTGATGGCAGAAGCTGCCATGCAAGACGCTCACCACGACCCATCAGGAGCAATTAGGGGTTCGCCGTCTTGCCCAACGGCACCTCGACATGAACTCGACTTGGCCGAGGATCGAACCGGCAACCCTGGTTACAAGACGACCGCTCTACCTTGCTGAGCCACGCCGCCCCGTGTGATGTGTGAGGTTACTGTTTACACTGAGACAATGAATGTATTTCCTGTGTGTTCGCTTAGTTTTACAGTTTTCCTAAGTTAAGGTTTTAAAACAGTTTCAGCTTTGGCTCTTTCTTGGCAGACCGTTATCGGCCGAGCTGTGCTACATGTGCTACATGTGCTACATGTGCTACATGTGCTACATGTGCTACATGTGATTGCTGCATCGATGCAGAATGCTCCACGTCTGCATCGATGCATCGTAGAGATGATTAAATTCAGCACTCCTAATGGAAACTCAAAGTTTTCTTACAGAAAATGATGAAAACACGTCTCTGCTAAAGGTTTGTAAACATTTTCTTTATCATAAAACGGACTTACCTTTGTGGAGTTAAGTGAGCTGCTCTGGTCTTTGTCAGCTCTGTCTGTGATTGGTTAGGGATCAGAGGAATCTGAGTAGGTGTGTTTAACGTGGGACAAATGTTTTACACCTGTAAAACTGACATATAAATCTAAATCTTGCAGAATTAATCTGATTAATTGTACTTGTCGTTAC
Source organism: Rhadinocentrus ornatus (assembly GCA_037177495.1). Classification (NCBI taxonomy): domain Eukaryota; kingdom Metazoa; phylum Chordata; class Actinopteri; order Atheriniformes; family Melanotaeniidae; genus Rhadinocentrus; species Rhadinocentrus ornatus. Next base: position 22,710,357 of record JBAMHW010000020.1, on the reverse strand, counting down.
ACTTACTAGTAAGTAAAAAAAAACTAAAGTTTCTGTTTTAGCTTGATAGATATGGACAAGCGCTCTCTGTAACAACTCTTCTGAGGTCAGGCAGGTAAGTATCAGCATCCTCCGACCAGACTGGCTCAGACCGAAGCCAGACAGAACAATGAGGCTGACTGTGTGTGTTTCCATGTCTGAGATTAGAAACAAATGCAATGCTGGTGCAGTTACGTGGCCCTTGGTAATTAAGCTCTTTAAAAGTCCAAAAATAAATTATGGAGTCGTGTTGCAATTCTTAACTGGTACATTAATAAAGGCAAACACGGAGACAGATTAAAAAGGGTGGTATGTCTTGAATTTGCACGCGCACGTACTCAAAAACTAGAATGTCAAATATAGACATGAAAACTGAGCCCCATCTTGTCATGGCTCACACTACAAAAAGCATTCATCTTAACAACTTTTGCAAATTGGACATAACTCTTTTGGAACACCCAATGTTCAGTCCAACTAACCAATTATGGCGAGTGTTAAACCACATGCACTGTAGCAGCACATCAAGCTAAAGTGCACCATTTAATGAACATGGGAAAAAAATATTTGGCTGCAATGGCAACTTATAATTTATATCGCAGTTGTTATTTGGGGAGGCGGTTTAACACACCAGTGGCCACAAAAAAAGATTTCTCATGTGAAAGTCTTTCTGTAAAACATGGTTAAATTAGAGAATAGGATCGCAGTATTTCCCTGAAATGCTGAAGTATGAGGTACGGGAATTCTCTGCATCCCTATAATAGACAAACACAAACAGCCTGTGTAGGTGAGCATGAAAATATCCTGACAAGCTTAGATGTTGGACAAAACTACACTTATTCCTTTACAATAGACACCACTGGTGGATGTAATCCAGATGAGAAACATTTATTATTTTTGAATGGTTTTGACTCCTTGGCCTGAAGCGTATCGCTGCTGCATTCTACACGGATGTCCAGGAATAGCCCTTAGTTACAGTTACCCCCAGCTACAGCCCTTTGTGATGGCATCTCGGGCTGCACCGTGGAAATGGCACTTTGCACACACCATGTTGTTTGCTTTTCTGAATTCCCATGACGGCTTGAAAGCGGAGTCATGTTTCCGCCGCAGAATAAAACCCACTTTGTTTCTGCTTCGTAGGTCAGAAGCTCTGAAAATAGTCACAGCTTTTCAAAGTTTATTACTGTTTTTCACACATCAGGAGACCAAAGCAGTTCCCTCAAGGCGATTATGCTGGATTTGGTTTCAAAAGCAACCAAATATACTACTAGAAAGTTTGTAAATTACCTTAAAGAAATGAATAAAAAATAATGAGCACCCAGGAAGCCAAAGTTTTGCAACTGACCTGGACCGCTCCTTTCTCATGAATGATGATGCAGTTGTGGGGGTCTTTGGACAGCTCGTACAGGGCCATGACTGTGCTGTTGAGGACTGAACGGTCTTCTGATTTTAAGTAACGAGTCAGAGGTACCACAGCTCCAGCCACGCGAAAGCTCTCCCTATTCGAGCCCCATATACTGCATTGGCAGATGGCCTCAGCTAAGTGGCGACGGAGGCGTTCATCAGTCTGTAGAGAGGAGAACAGGTTACTGGATCCCAGAGAATCTGCAGTTACTGGACCTCATTCACCAACAGCTGTTATGAACAGGTTTGTCCTTTAGTCCTCCTTATGGACTTCTAACATGTTTAGATTGTGGCATTCATTAGTATCCTGGATTTGTTCTTAGGTAAGAACGAAATTCTACCAACACGCTTTGTGTTGCTGTTTTCTGTTGTTCGATTCATTAAATTCAATCATAAAATTACAGGAATGTCTGTCAGATTTCTAAAAACAACTTTTGGGAATTAACTTAACATTTAGTTATTTTACAATAAATAGTGAGGAATAAACTGTCCTTGCAAATCGTGTTCGAATATCCATATTTTTCAGGATTAAATTTGATTGCAGGTCCAACTAAAACCTGCACATGTGCATTAAAGCACTGTCACCAGATCTGTTCCCTCAACTGGAAGAATATCCCTCTGTAAATGTCCAACTCACCTGAGACTCCCAGATCCACCTGCTGAATGTGCTCTTTAACAATAAAACATTTACATAACAATGTATTTCTATTACGATGAGGTTCTTCACCGTATGTCATGATCTGTGTTTTTGGTGTAGGTTTTATAGTCTTGTCATGTTTAGTTCTGTTCCCTTGTCTTATTTTAGTAATTCTTTCCCTTCTCAGTTCTGTTCGGCTTTCTGCTTCCTCTTCATTAGTACACCTGATTTTGATTTGCTCACTCACTTCACATGTTTGGATGTATGTGTGAACTTCTTGGTTTTTCTTTTTCACATTGCCAGTCCATTGCAGTCTTAATGTGTCGCAGTCTTTTTGCCATGTCCTGTAGTCTCACAGGCATGTTTTCTTTTTGTAAGGTTGGTTATTAAAACCTTTATTTGCATCCGTCTGCCTTGTGCCCTGTAAGCCTGCATTTGGGTTTTCATCCACGCTTCACACCCTGACACTGTGAGATTATTTATAAATAAAACGATTAAAAATGAGGACAAACAGGTTTTAATGTACATTATATTTTTCATTATTTTCTTTTAGCATTAAGTATATTTTTCCTCGTCTGCACACAACCCTTCAGTCCCATCCTTTTAACTTTAGAGTGATGCTATTTGTTTAAGAGTAACGGTACAATTTTGGGGTCTGAATCTGATGGAAAGGGTTCGTAAAGGAAATTTTAGTGAATGAGGCTCGGTGCTAATTCCCATTATTTTTGCAGAAACGAGGAATTAATTGAAATAATTGCTATGCACATGAATATTAAAGGCTAATTGTCTTTGGTGAGGTGGTCTTACCGTATTAGTCAGCTTTGCAAGCAACGGGACGGCCTCCAGATCAGTGAGGATTGCTAGGCTGTCTTTGTCTTTGGCTATTTTGGTGATAGCAGCACAGATGCTTGTTAGCACTTCATTGTTTGATGACTTGAGTAAGTTAACGATCAGCTCCAATCCACCGACGAGCGACCGCACCAGCTCCCCTGCATCCTACAGTCAAACAATCTGTTGTAAGCTAGTGCTTAGCAGAAATTATGCTTATCTTTACCAATCCCATCTGCTGACACTTTAACTTGTCATATGAAAGATGAAACAGAATTTTGATCTTAAAAGTCACATTAAACAGTTTCCATGCAGTGCAGACTCATGCCTTCAGGCTTTGAGTTCATGGCACCAGCCTGCACCATGAGACTTGGAGCCACTTGTGGGGCATTTCCACAGCCGAAGAGCTGGCAGAGACGCTGGCTTCAGCATGGCTTGGCACATTCGGCCACTGTTTAAAGTCACAACTCACCGTACTGGTAACTGAGGAGGGATACATTAATGTGGCTGGGTCTGGAATGTTAACTGCTTTGAAAACTAAAATTTCCCCCCAAAAACATGAAAACATGGATCAAAATCTCAACGCATACTTAATTTGGGTCAGTTTAACATCAAGCTACATGTCTAGAGCTGATACATGACACAGTACTCTAGACCAGATACTATTAACCATGGAGCCACGGCCCACGTTTGGGCCTCCAGCGCCACCTTGGCGGTTAGATTTGAAGCTTTGAACCACCTGTGGGCTGCAAGGGGCTTAGAAGTTATCAGTCGAGAGCATGAGATACCACTGTTAGCCATGAGACGCTAAGTTGCAGCACAGCTTCCCACCACTTGGTGGCAGTAAAATTCTGTCAGCTGTTTAAGAAACTCCAATGGGCAGAAGAAGACGTTTAGCCAGCCTGTAGCCAAAGTTATGCAGAATAATTTAAAATAAAAAGAAGACAAAAGTGGTTCAAAACTCCCTAAAAGTCAAAAATCCAATTGATTCACCATTAAGTGGCATTTAGAAACCAAACATTCAACATTCCTGGCAAGCTGTTGAAAACATTGTCTTGCAACTCTTTAAACAATGAAAAAAAGTTAAATAAGTTGTTTGTTTAAATGTTTTTTACCTAAATAAAAAAAAAATATCAATCTTATTTAATTTGAAACTTTAATAATTTTATTGATCAAATTTCCATTTTTTCACATCAGTTTTTTAATGCCTCCTTTTTATGTTGTAGTAAAATCTAAGTATTAATAAATAACAAACCTTGCTTGAGCTTTTAATTTTGCACCCGCTGCAGCCTGATTTTATTCCATGAACTGTTAGCATGTTCGGCATCTTGTTGTATGTGCACGTTCACACTTACATGATAAATAAATGTCAGGTTTTATTACGTCATGTTGCGTATTTAACAAGGTTTTAGCTGTTAAACTGGAAGTGGATTTGCTTTAGTTATTTAATACAATTAAACCAATACAGTGTTGATCTGAATGGGTCCTGGACCATTTTGAACTGGAAAAGTTGGGGCTAAAGGTCAAAAAGATGTGATAAGAACCGCTGATGTATTTCACACCAATCAGTATTTATTAAGCAGTTTTTTGGTTTTTTCTTATTAAATAAATTGAAGATCTGATCAGATATTGAGCTTTACAGTCTTACTGCAGAGCTACTGTGGGAGGGCTAGATGTAGTGCTGCATTCTCCTCTCAGACAGAGCGCGCACAGCTGAGGTCAGGCCATGGGCGGTGTATGGGCCCTGTGATGCCGAGCCACGTGCAGTGTGCCGGCCAGTAGGAGGAGGGGGGTCCACAAGCTGAACCCCGATACACAGGAAGCTCCTTCAGGGGAATACTGATGACGGCCGGCTGGGAGTCCTTACGACAGAGGAAGCTCTCTAAACCAGCAGCTGCGACAGACTAGCCAGAATCTCTTTCATGGCTTGGACAGGCCCCAGTTCTGAAAACTGCAGCATTATGAGGCTGAACACGGAAAGACCCTTCTCACTAGCTTCCCTCTCTCCTTTTCACCAGGATGAAATGAAATAGAAAACACATTATCAGCTGTGTGGGATCTCAAGCTGAGGGGAGAAAACTGAGCCCACAATGGCAGCAGCATGACCTGTGACCATCTTCTCCTGCATCAACTGCCTCTGCATCAAGGGAAATTCATTTCACACCCTGAAATGTGCCACGGAGGGTCCTACCTCCTTGATAGGAAAACAGAAGTCACAGAACTATCCACTAGCTTTGGGTATTTTTATGGTTTGAGATATGGTAGATAAAAACTTGCAGAGGCTGACTGCAGTCTGCCTTGATCTGGGTCTAGGGAGAGGGGCAGGTTTGTATAAAGCATCCAGCAGATACATTCATACCATGGCTTTTTCATAAATCCACAATTGAACCACTAACTTAAACCACATGTTTTCTTTTTTTATACATATAAATATATAAATAACAACTGCACCAAAGTGTATCAGGTTCCTCAAGTCGATGGGCAAAGAGCTGTAGTTCGCTCCTGTCATTGCCCCCCCATCATAGAAAAATCACTTAGAAAGCATGTTCGTGAATTTCCCTCAGAATTGGCACAATGACATCCAGACAAACAATGTCAAACTTAGTTAGGTCTCACAGTGGATCTGTGGCCCACCCACTCCCTCCATATGGTCACCATGCGTAATTGTTGTTCTAAAAATTCCAGCCTGTTAAAGGGAAAAGAAAGTCTTACCCCCGAGACACCTGCTTAGGTCCAGTTTATTTGTAAAAACCTAATCAGACTGCACTACTGACAAGCTGTTTACACTAATAACAGCAACGGTCTAATAAATGATTATGTCTGTTGCTGCAACAGTAAGCTAACGGTCTGAAACAACAGCGTGGAGGAGCACCATGGAGTTAAGATAGGGATGTAAGTTTAGTAACTCTGTATCCCGTGTTTGTAAGTGTAACACGTACAGGTACAAATCAGATCTACATGGATTAAAATATAAGTACTAAACATCGATTGCACATTTTGTTTACCTAAGTGAAGTCAAAAGGTTAACCTTTAAAACCTAAGTTTTTTTTAAGCAGAATGATGGTCTGGCTGCCGTGTGGTGCTGGACTAATTTACTCTGCCAAGAGGAGCCTTTTGGACGTGGGGCTCCTCTTAAATCTTAAATGTTATTTTTTATTATTATTTTAAAATATGTTTTTGCTTATAACTGCTGGACCAAAACAAGACAAAAATATATATAAAAATATTAAAACAATAAAATCAACTATCACGCTGGGCCAGGATTGGCTGTGATTTACCAAACTTATGGAAAAGTAGCACTACGACCATCTGACCAAGGCCAGACTGGCTGTCTTAGCTCCTCAAATTTAAGTCGGTTTGTGGAAACTCAAAGTTTTCTTCTGGAGATGAGATGACACAACTATGGGTTTATTAAGTTTTTATTTCTCTATGGTAGAACCGACTCACCTATAGGGAGATATGACGGCTGTGCTGGCCTTGGTCAGCTCTCTCCATGATTGGTTAGGGATTAGAGAAATCTGACTGGTTCTTCAGTGGGTGTGTAAAATGTGCAACTAATGTTTTGTACTTGTAACACGGCTTGTATTTCCTGACCTGCAGAATTAATCTGTACTTGGAGATTTGATTTGTACTGATACTTGGAGATCCTGTAACTTTGTCCAACTCCTACAAGTTAGGCCAGCTAGCCAAACATGTGGTCTTGTCCTATCCTTTACATTCTGAAACCTACTTTATTCATAAAGGGAGTTTAGCATAATGCAGCAATCCTCAAACAAGCTTCACTTTTCATCATCATCAACCTTTGATTTTTCTATTTTAAGCTTTTGGTCTAACTTCAACCAAACTTAAATCAGCGGACTTAAGCCACCAACAACCATTTATTTTTATTCAAGACAGGGACCTAGAAGCTCTTCATTTCACATTATACAACATTATATCTAGAGATGTGTAGTATATTTATCCATGTAGACACATTTAGTGTTTTCATTAGAAAAGTGGGTTTACAGAAGCAGCCTGGACCCGGTGCTCTGTGCCTGGATTGTGTGCCTCTGTAACAAGTAGCATGTTGAGGGGAGATTTTCAGCGAGGAAATCAGACGCCATGCCACAGGATATTACTCAGTCTTTATCCCTGCCTGCTCCCCAATCCCAGTGTGCCAAGGAGGCTTCTCTGCTTCATATTAGTCCAAGGTTCATGTAAGCCTCCACTGACACAGCTCTGCCCCTGGAAACCTCCCAGCAGCAGCAGGTTGCAGGGAGAGCTTTGGAGACAAGCGTGGTGATATAAGCAGAATTCTGTCTGAAGAGACACGAACCTTGTACAGGCCGCTGATTTACAGGTTATTCATATGCTGTTGGAGGTTTTCTGTGAAAGGACACCAGGCAGGTGCAGATGACTGATGCGCAGAGATTGAAAAGAACGAGAAAAAAACCCTCCTGCACTTTACTTTACCTTTGCATTCTCCAGGAAAGGACAAAGGGCCCAAGCAGCACTGGACTGAACATCTGCACAAGGGTTCTTCAGCAGCGACCACACCAGGCGGACTCCATCAAGCTGCTTGATTATTCTGACGGAAGGAAAAGAAAACAGCTGTGAGAGGAGAAGAGCAGAACTTTATGATTAAATGATGAAAATGCAAATCAGGCTTGTTCATCTGAGATGTGGAGCATCAGCCTGGCCAGCAGCAGGTCAACATAACCACTTCCAACATAGCAGGGATCACCAACCCGGGTCCTTTAGAGCCGGTGTCCTACAGGTATTGAAATTTTCTTTACAGCAACACGCCTGATTAAAAAAAAAGGGGGGGGGGGTTTGTTGTCAAGCTCTACACTAGTCTGTTAATGACCCATTTATTTATTTTCAGTCGCGTTCACACTGCTCCAAACAGACCGGACCAAACAGTGCCAGTGTGCTCGTGCTCTGGGTAACCACGGCATGGGTAACTTCAACATCCGTGAAGGCTCCATCAACGCTGAAAGGTTTTAGAGCAAATCCTGCTCCCATCCACACACCTTTTTCAGAGATACCACGACACATTCTCCCACTGAAATGTGCTGCATTGTGAAGCATGAAATATGATAACAGACAGAAGTGAAGTCGAACACGAAGCGTGAATGGGAAAGAATTCAACCTAAAAGACTTTAACATCAGTTTCAACAGGTCCTGAGTGCTTATTCAGAGTTATTAAGAGGAAAGGTGATGTAACACAGAGGTAAACATAAACCTGTCCCAGCTTTACTTTTAGCAGAAATCAAAGTCAAAATGAGAGAATATTGTCACCCGTCCATTTGGATTTTTTAACTTTAAATGTCCCAGTTTTATTAGAATTGGTTTGAACTATCAAATAGGATTAAAGCATCCATCAGCTTCAGAGTTGGCTTTTCATTACAAGTCACCTTTAGCTTAGCATGGTTTCTGTACTCTGAACCCCACCCACAGTCTGCTCACTCAGATCATCCTCCATGGAAAAGTTCTGCAGAGCCAAGGTCAGAGGTTAACTCACATCTGCGTATAGAACTTCATACATGGATTTATAAATAGACACTGTGACAAACTTACACTTACACGAGCTAAAAAAGAAAAAAGGACTGCCTTCCAAACCAAACAGAGGCAGAGACAGGTCGCTCTATATTTCATAAAGTCTGAGTGAAGTTTACTTAAGCATGAGCTTTATTTCATGTTAATACATGACTGTTTTCAAAACGGCAGTCAGGCTCTGAGAAGTCAAAGAATTATGCCACAGAGCTCCCGTTGTCTGGTATAACTAACATGTAACGTGTTCTCCATGTGTGCTTCCACCAACAAGGGCGACATTGAATGCTGTCATAATTACTTAAACACTCCCTAATCACAGTATCTCCATGACTGGCAACGAGTGAACGCTCATCAGGGACGTCCCCTGCGCCATCTATCTTCCGTTTGCACATAAATCAGTCTAGAGGGATCATAACATCAGATTCCAGTCTGCAGGGCCTCTTAAATCAGGACCAAAAACAAAAGTGAAGCGTCATATCATCCGCCAAAACAGCTCCATCTTCCCATGAAACAGGTATGAAACAGATTAGCAATGAAGTTGCAGCTGACAGTGATGGATTAGAGAAGCAGACCACAAACCTTGGAGGCATAAAGGACGTGTGTGCTCACTCTTGTAGTTACACGGGATTCATTGAAGGAATTGCTACATCATTAAACGCACACTGTCTGCTGGTTGGGAATGAAAACAAACATTCAGGGAAAACTTGAATGTGATCAGCGTCAGTTTTGGGTTGTGAGTAGATATGGATAAGCAGAATAAGAATGACAACTAGGGAAGAAACATCTTAAAAACAAAAGATATGATTATTAATTTCAGGAGGGAAACTTTAATCGAAGGTCAGATCACCGATGTAGAGCAATCCTACAAATATCTGGGGACTAATAAAAAAGTGAACTGTATATTAGAAAAGTCAACAGCATCTGTACTGTTTAAGGAAACATTCTTATTTTCGGATTGAGTGAACCATGACTGTGTTTTATCCTGCTTTTATTGAATCAGGCACCTGTTACATAGGAAGGTGGTTGGTTCTTGTGGTTCATTTTTGTGTATAGTGCAGATTTATTAGGTGCTCCTCCTGTTAGGTGGTGGCCTCTTCCAGCCAATCAGTGCCTGGAAGGGACGTATAAAAGGCCTGAGGATTTACACGCCTGGGCCTTTTGGCCAGTTTTGCCACTACAACATGTTTCTTTTGTGTGGGCCTTAGGTTTCTGGTTGTGTCTGTTTGCCAAGGTTTTGTTGTGTGTTACAATCTTATGTTACTCTTTAGATGTCCAGAATGGCCTTTTAGAGAAGCGCTGCCATTTTGTTTCCTTGTAGGTCGTTTTCTCCTGTTTATGTTGAAGTTAGGCTAGTTGAGCTGTAGGTTTGTATCTTAATGTTTTTGTGGTTCTTTGTATTTACTTGAAAGCCCTTGTTTCAAAGAAGGTAGTGGATGAATGGTTGCTCGCTATCTCTGGTTCACCATGCTGGTCTGGTTTCCACGATAGGATTATCCTTAAAAAAAACCAAGTGCCTTTATGGTCCTCTCCACCGATTCTCGACTGTCACTTCTTTTACCAGCATCCCTGTTCCAGCAGCTAGCTTCTTTTATTATGAATGATGACATCATCCTATACAGAGTTAGTTTTATCTCTTTTACTCCAGACCAGTGAGGTATTCCATGAAAGACAGACTCACCCGAAAATTCAGATTTAGATTCAGATGCACCATTTTTTACTTCAGCCTCAAGTTGTTCCAGGGATGCAGCTCAGCCTTATTTAATCCTACTGATTCAAGACCGACTAGTATAGCGACAGTGCAGCACCATAGATATCTAACAAAAGGAATGGATGAACGAATGAAATGAAGTGGACGAAGTGGATGAAATGAGCGAAACTAAAGGCGAAATCATAGCACCGTTCTTCTTATCATTGGATTAAACACTGCTGACAGAGCTCTACAAAGAATACAAACATTTTCACCAAAGCCAGGCAAAGCTGCAGCTATTACCAGAACCAGGGATCTGCTATGGCAGAAAATACCGACACACTGATTGTGTTTGGTGTGAAAGTGATCCATGATCATTTTATCCTGGGGGCCTGATGTGAACAAGTGGTGGCCTTGTGGTTAGAGAGGTGGATTAGCACCTGAAGGACCTGAGTTCAAGGGACCGGGGCTGAAGTTAATATGGGTTTAATGCAGAGAAAGAATTTCTCTATTGGGATTAATTAAAGTATTTATTGTTCTTCTTTGTTCCATAAGGTTCTTTAAACTCTGTATAAAAGGTTCTAGGCTAAATAAATAACCTGATCTTTTTCATTTTACTGATGAATAAACTTTAAAAGTGACTTTGTTGCTTTATTATCAGTTTAGATCAGTGGTTCCCAACCAGGGGTCCACAACCACCATGGGGGTCCCCCAAAGAGCACCAGGGGTCCCTCAGGCATTGTAGATTAGAGCCATTGTGATTAATGTCCACAAATTATCCCTATTTTAAGGGGGGGGAAAAGTAAGATTGTATGTTATTCATTTAACTTTGACTTTATCAAAGGTCAGGAGTCAACCAGAACACATTATTTATGGTGAGAATCTCACTTTTGAAAGCCTAAACCTGAGCATGGTTTCAACACAGGGTGGAGCAGGGGGTCCACAGCATTTTAGTATTTGCATGAAGGGGGGCCCTGAGGAAAAAAGGTTGGGAACCACTGGTGTAGATAATACAGTTCCCCCAGCCACCCAGCAACCCCCAGCGGCAGGGGAAGAGAGCAGGAGAGAGAAGAGAGGAGACTCTTCCAGTTCCACCCCCCATGAGCTAGGGCGTCTTTAAGCAACGCTGTATTAAATCACCCCTCCCCACCAGGCCCCTGCCGCCCCCGTTCCCCCTACCCATTCCTTTGTCCCTACGGACACATCGTAATCCCAAGAGCACCTGCCCGGCACCAGATCGGCCCGACCCCAATGGCATGCCCAGGGCGATCAAGCACCCATCTTGAACATCCTGTGCAATACGTTCTATGAAGAACTTTGTATTGTATGAGTTGTAAATTTGGGCTGTCTGTCATATTAAAGGCATTAAGGCATATTTGTAGCCAAAATGG
>JBAMHW010000020.1:22663843-22681806 GCA_037177495.1 Rhadinocentrus ornatus | reverse complement strand
AGCTCATCCGGAGGGATCCCGAGGCGTTCCCAGGCCAGCCGAGAGATGTAGTCCATCCAGCGTGTCCTGGGTCTTTCAAATTAATTCCATTTAATGAATTTAGTTAAATGTCGAAGTGAATGGTAAATGGTCCGTACTTATTTAGCGCTTTTATCCAAAGCGCTTTACATATACATCACATCCACGCATTCACACACACATTCATGCACTGATGGCGGTAGTTGCCATGCAAGGTGCTCAACCACGACCCATCAGGAGAAATTAGGGGTTCGGTGTCTTGCCCAAGGACACCTCGACATGAACTCAACTTGCCCGAGGACTGAACCGGCAACCCTAATGCTGGGTTTACAACAAACCATTTACACAGTCGCAGACTAAAAACAGAAGTCTTGAGGAAATCTTAGGAGTCTTACTGATGTCACAGCGCTCCCGTGATCGTTAGGTTTAAGCTGGTAATCTGCGCTGCTTCATGTCAATCTTTCCCTAGTCTTGGGTCTGTCGCAGTGACGAAACACGATCAACAACCAATAGATGAGACATGGAAAAAAAAGGCAAAAACAGACAGAAAAAAAGGAAAAAGACGAACAAGAAGCGGTGATGAAACGTTGTAGGTGGAGCGGATGGAGATTAAGAAGTAAATGTCTGCTGTGGATCATTTATGTGTTCCAGTATGATGATCTAATAAATTAATAGAAACTCATTCATCCCTCCAGATTCTGATGAGTCGGTGTAACACCTGGTGGAGATGCAAAGGCGCACTAATAATGATCCTGGAGGGAAACTCTCCACTTGCTTGCTTTGCTGCGGGTCAGCCCTGTTCCATATCAACTGTCCAACATATCACAGAAAATGCTAAAATAATCTAGTTGCAGTCTCGTAGTTTGTGACCCTACGAGATTCATAGTCTTTGTCAAATCTCAGTCTGAGACTCTGAACATTTGTCTTTAGATGTGAGCTGGTAGTTTTCTAGAGTCTTTTGCAAATCTTCTCCAGGTCTTCTGATGTAAACTCAGCATAAGGCTACAAGCCAACCGCTCTACCTTGCTGAGCCACGCCGCCCCCAGTGGTCACAATAAAGGTGAACAATTTTATTATTGTTCTCTAAGAATTTATTGGATAAAATGCAAAACTTTGAGATGTAAAGTTGGAAAAAGTTTGAGCTTCCATGAACTAACGCTGCACCACTGGGCTGATGGATGAGTCTTGTTTAGTCAGACAGAAGCCAGAAAAGCTGGAAGCGACACGGGATTAGGTGTTTCTAATTAAAGCTTCTGAATGAAAAACTCGTCTAACTTGCGTTTTACAGTCTCGTTGCTGGACTGATAAAGAAAACTTGTCATCATAGATATAAGCTGCCTCCTTTTCCGGCTCACCACATGAGGCTTTATCACTCCAGGAAGACGTGTACGTGTGGTCGGACATGCTCACTCACCACATGTTCTCTCCTTATATAATTGCCAGTCTGTGTAGGAGAAAGGTGTAAGTGTATTGTTTGCTTCAGGCCCAGGTGTGTTAGTCAGTCATAGTAATGTAAGATTGTGTGTTGGAGCATACATAGCCACGTTCTCCATGCTGTTTGAAGACTTCCAAATGGCCCCAGTGGCAGCAGCCAGGAGATCCTTGTTGTCTGCTTTACCCAGCAGGGAAACCAGCGGCTGCAGGCCTTTGCACTTTCGCACCAGGTCACGGGTTTGTTTGTCCTCTGCACACTGAGGACAGCAGATGGAGGAATATATGTTAATTCAGCTGCAGTCCGGGCCGGAGAGGTGAGGTCAGATAAGAGAGGAAGAAGAAAGTCAGGTACCTTAAAGATTGCACTGGCACAATGCATTTGTAGCTCATCACTGTCACTGCTCAGGTTTTGAACAAAATCCTTGATCATCCCTTCAGTGTGAATAATAACCCGGCAGTTTTCCTGTGGTAACATCAATTAGTAGATCACATAACCATGATCACATATTTAATTACAATATATACAGACATCATCTCTTTTTTGTCTGTTTGTCTTTCATTATGTGGACGGATGGGTGTGAAGCAGTTGCTCTGCCTTCAACTAAAAACCCTGAGCCTGAACAACCATCATGGAGACGTCACAGATAGTTTAGAAGCTCATCAAGCACTCAGTAAAAATGCTTTTAAATCAACGTTACAGTGAAACCAGGAGAATCTGGTGTCCATCAGTTGCATTTTTTTAAATAAAAATGTGGATATTTTACGATTACAGAGCTGAGTAAATACACATATTCCGGGAATTTAAACAAGAATATCTATTATGTCATTTCTCTAATTTACCAGGCAACAGTCTTTTTTAAAAAAAAACTAACATAAATAAATAAGGCTCAAAGAGGAATAAACAGTGTGGCATAAAATCATGTTAATAAAAAAATACTCTTCATGCATTTCAAAGATGGTTTAAAAAGCATGCAACTTTTAAAAGTAGCATTTAAATAAACTTAATTTATGGTAATAAGGATCATTTAGACTCAAAAGTTAAACAAGAGGAGAATCTGGAACATGTATGTTCCTAATTATAGAGATGCGTTAATACAAATTCCTGAAACTTTAAGAAGGGTGAGAATATTTATTATATAATTTCTCTAATTTTGTAAATGAACTTTTTTCAATAAATAAGACTTAAACAGTAATAAATAATGTATTTGTTGGTAATTCAACAGAAACTGGCCTGGGATATGAAACTACATTAATTCCTGGTACTGAAGAACAATTAGCTTGATTTGGATCAATGTAAATACTTTATTACCTTCAAGTAACATATTATTATGAAAGATTACTTCATTATCTGTTTTTAACCCCTAGATGCCCTTTTGTTACAAAGTTGCTACGTTCCAAGTCCGTATTTTTTTCCTCATCTTATTTTTTATCTATTATTTATCTATTTATTTTAATATTATTTTGTCATTATTTATTTTTAATGACGTATTAGTGTTTATTAATTGAATATTTAGTTGTATTTTGTTTCACTATCTTAATTTTAGAGCTGATTCGAGCGGATTCATTTGGCTGCTTCACCTTCGAGGCACATTCCTGTAAAGTGCCCACGACGGGAATAAGCATGTTTTCATGGGGAGACTTGAGCAGGCGTCCCAGCAGAGGGATACCCCCAGCCTTACGAATGGCCTCCTTGTTCTTGGTACTCCTGCTGCAGCTCCACAGCGCTAGGGCCCCGCAGCGGGCCACCTCCACATCCTTTTCCAGATTCGTGCTCAGGTTGCCTGACTTCGGGGCGCAGTCCAGCAGCTTTACCTGAGCAGAGAGAGGCCCCCAGACTTTCGTGTGGATAAACACAAACTAACAAAATAAGAAAGACCATGTGTACTTAAACATAAAACCTCCATCATCACATGCACAAAAATTCAAACATCAATTTAAGAACTCAGAAAGTTTGCTTGCGAGGTTGGGGTGATAATGGATAGTTCCAGATGGGAACCGCAACTTGTTGGCGGTGATTAAGAGTGTAATTAAAATTCTATTACCACATGGTCTGCAAGCATGAAAACACAGAGATGCAGGGAGTGGAAAACTGTCAGAGGAGGCCTGGTAAACCCAGTGTGGCGGTGTATGGCCATCATTCAGGGTTTTAATCCATAGCTCCTGACTGGTGAGACAGAGCAGGCAGCGCTATTATACACTGTGCAGTTCAAAGGTGGTCTTGTAAAATAGCGTGAAATTAATCTGCCTCTGTGAGTGACTTGCACATGAGAACATCCGATTTAGGGCTGAGGAAAATATACAAGCCATGGAGGCTTTAATCACAGGTCCCTCGGTCAACAAACATGAATGCAGGTCAGAGGATGTAGGAGACATTCTATCTGTTTCACCCAGAAGCCAAAGAAAAAAATGGATGGTCACTGTCAGAAACCTGCTTTGAAGTGCGGCGTGGAAAGGGCAGACTTGTTTGTGGTTTACACTTTAAACAAAAAGCCATATTAATATGGATAAAAAAAAAGAATTTTTTTAACTAATACAGTTGGTTTATACTCACCAGTTTCTTAATACCACCATACTGCCTGACAGCTCTTCTTGCTCTACGAAATTTGGCCACATTAGCGATGGTTTCTGCAGCTAAGGCTTTCAGCTCCTTAACTGACGAGTCCAGGATCTTCACCATGCTCTGCAGGCCTCTCATGTCTACGATGGTCTGCCGCATCTGCATGTTGTGGCTGATCTTTCTCAAGATTTTTAGTGATCCAGTCTGATTACACAAACATGCAGAGTAAAGAAATAACAGTAAGAAAGATAAAATTTCAGGTTTTTACTATAAAAAAAAAAGTTAGGCCAGAATGAGGTTTCCATTTGTGCAGAAAAATAGGTTTAACTGTTTCCACCAGATAAAAGCACCCACTCATGTCACACTAGTGAATAATTGCTACCGTATGTCTCTAAAGACACACTCCCTACCCACCACTCGTGTTTCTGTAACTAAAACAAGGGCTGGCACGCGTGGCCAGCTCAGTTTGTGCCTGCAGGCCATCCAGGTCCGGTTCTGGCACAGCCACTTACTTTGCATTTGACATCGTCCGTATCCAGCAAGTTAAGGAGGATTTCAAGGCCACCTGAATCCCGGATGGCCAGTTGGCACGTCTCCTGCATCAAATTTAAGTCCATCATGGCGCAAAGAGTGAGCACAGAGGCTGTCTGATCACCTCCCTGAAATAATAATACCCAAGAAAAAAGAAGACAAAATATTAAGCAGACATTTTGAAAAAAGAAGGGAGGATAAAAAACCCAACATTCAGGTCCTGCAATCTTTCCCTCCATAATTCCACTCTTGCAGGGATTGTTTTGTTGTTACCGTATCCTTATATGTGTTTATCTTTGTGGTGGTAAATACTTAGGGAGAAAAAAGCATCTAACAAAGCACTGTACTATTACAACCTCGCCAGAAACCATTAGATTCCCTTAAGTCAACTACTATTAGCTGTGGAACCCTAAAACTAATAATAGGTTTGCATTTTTAAGGCGCAATATGTTTTTACAGTTGCTATGAAGCATGCACACATCATTTTAGACCATTAGCAACTTGGTAACTGACACACTGTTCAGTCAACAAGTAGGAGAAAAATCTGTTCTTTGATTTAAACCCATGCGTCTCTGCACATATGGAGCAGGAAATTGAACTGATTATGTTTTATTGCCTCTTAACTACAATGTGTTTGCTGAAAAAGAAAAAACACAATAGAGGGATTTAAAGTGAGGCATGTGTGGTCAAACACCACACAATCCTTAGTTTCTGCTGTAGTTATACAACCTGAAACTGTTTTATTGTTTTTCTCTAAATTTAGTATTAAAATGCTTGTTTTTGTCGTTTTCCAAATTCTCCTCACAGCTAGAACCTTGCGTGGATTACATGCATAAATCCACATAATGTCCTCGTGTGGATTGAAGCTGACAGCATTATGGCTGCCCAAAATACCAGCCACATGGTTGGTGTTGTGAGGCGCTAGTACAGTTCAGGCAGGCAGGCAACACACACACAAACACACATATATATTTATATATACAGTTGCAACCAGAGGTTGACATGTACTGTATAAGGACACAAACATTGACATACTGTCTGAAGTTAAATCAGAATAAACTTGTCCTGTTTTAGGTTAGTCAGGTTTACCAAATTTATTTCTATTTGTTAAATGTTACAAGAATGCGAGAGAGAATATTTCAGAGACTTTTGATGACTTTCTTTAAAGTCTAAAGTCTATATACACAAAGATTATTGTGTCTTTAAACATGAGTGGCAAAGCCCAGACGATGATGATGTCATGGCTTTGGAAGCTGCTGATTGTCACTCACCCCTTGCTTTCAGCTCTCTGGCTCTACCATTCCCTCATTAGCTCAACCACTTTCACCTGCTGGTGCCACCTATTACCAACCAGTGTTCCTATATAACCTGTCCTGCTTCACTATATAGTTGCCAGATTGTCTTTGCGCCCATGCCTGACTCTCCAGCGTTCATCTCTGGACTGATTCCCTGTTGCGGACTCTGCCTGCTCCTGACCACCGTCTTTCAGCTCAGCCCCGTCCTGAATCTGTCTGAAGTCGTCTCTGATTCCCCGGTACCGACCCTGCCCGTTTCTGACCTTGCTTTTCGTCTCAGCCCCGTTCCATCTCTGGATCAACCTGAATCTCGTGTGGAAGGACAGGCATTCGCAGTGAGTCTCAACAATTTCACATCATCCAGTTGTCAGCTCACCAGCCTGTCACCTCTCAGTCAGTCCTGTTGGTCCAAAGGAAAGCCTGTTTACCTGGCAAGCTGGAGACCGGGGTTTGATACCAACCCGTACCCACAGCAGTTGCAGACTAAACCACCCGACCTTACCCGGAGAAAATAATAGCTTGTTCTTCCTTTTTATTACCTACTCGTTGTGTTGCATTTGGGCCCACAGCCTCCCCATTACACCGATAGGTTAACTGAGGACATTCGGGTTAATTGGAGACACACCTACGGATGTAATTTTAGGCTACAGCTCAAACGATCATTTGACATAATGGGAAAATAAAAAAGAAACCACGCAAGATATCGGGAAAAGAATTGTGGAACTCCACGAGTCTGGTTCATCCTTGGAGTTCCAGAAAGTCCACGTTAATCTGTTCAAACATTTATACACAAGTACAAACACCATGGAAACATCCAGCCATCTTACAAATTAGGAAAGAGACGAGGTTGTGAAGATAATGCTGAAGACACAATATTTACAGTAAAAATTAAGGCTTGGGTACAAATAGGTCTTCCAGATGGACAATGACCCAAAATGTAAAAGTAGTTATAAACACTAAAGTGGTTTAAAGACAGCAAAGTCTTTGATTTGGAGTGGCCATCACAAAGCCCTGACCCTAATCCCGCAGAAAGAAAGAAATCCTACAGACCTGCCTTCAGTTCCACCAGTTCTGTCAGGAGGAACGGACCAGAAGTCCAGCTGACTAGTGTGAGGAGCTTGTAGAAAAATACCCAGAAAGTGTGACACATGTCATTCAGTTTAAAGGCAATGCAACCAGATACCAAAGAAATGTAGGTAAACTTCAGACTGTAAAAACAGTAAAATCCAATTCTATGAAATTTTCTCTCTCACATTATTGTAACAGCTCCCAGGACGCTGTAGATCACTGCAGTCCCTGCAGGCTGCTAACTAGTGATGGGTCGAATGCAGAGAATAATTAGTGTAATTATTCCCTTCTTATGTTCTTGAGATATGTACTGACAAATACAGATTTCTTCTTCTTCCAACATTGTACAAATAAAAATAATTTTGGTAATCCTAACGGACCTAAAACAGGACAAGTTCATTCTGATTTAACTTGTGACAGTGAGAGAAAAAAGGCTTACATTTTACACAAGGTACAGTACAGTACAGACAGACAGAGTTCATGATATGAAAAAGCAACAGGGTCTGTTACTTGGCTTTGATATGTGACACTAACATGCCCAGTCCAAAAATCTTCTGGCAAGTGAACAATCAAATATTATTCCTTTCTGCAGTGGTTAAAAATGTCACGGAAAGAATTCTAATTAAATGGACTCAAGCCCGCCTCAACAAAGCATTATTAATTGCACATTTGAGGAAACAATCTGAGACTTCGGGGCCATCCAAAGTAGATTATTTCAACCAAGTAAAAGAATGCATCATGTCCTGCTACCCATGTACAGAAAAAACCCAGCACATCATGATACAGAAGACTGTGCCAGTACTGCGTTTGATGTAGATTATGGAGGAGGCAGCTCATCAGTGTAGACCTATATCATAGTCTCAAGTGGTGTTTGATCATATCTTCCTCACAGAGCAGTGCTCTGACACAGCAGGTTAGCAGGCACATGTGTTCTCCATATCGCGATGCTAGCCTAAATGTGAACCATTTGCCCATTAACAGCAGTGCATCTACTGCTTCCTTTGTCTCCTCCATTCTAACTCTTCAAAGGGGTCGGCAGGAGAACTTTGTACCTTGTAAAAACAACAAAAAAGTGATGTTCAGGAGTGATAGCTGGAGAACAGAAAACAGATCATATGCTTTCAGTTTTGGTAGCTTTGGTCTTGAAGTATTGTCAACATTCTTTAAAACACTGACAACATCTGACAATCTTTTATGGAGAAAGATCTTTGACTCTCTTTGAGCGTGAAAGGTGCAGATGGTCAATGTGGAACAAATTCAACAACTATTCAGCCCCAGAACATGAATACACAGATAAAAATATCTGTGTCCATACTTAACGTTGCTTGGTGAAGGTATTCATTGTGTGCTTACCTGGTTCAAGAACATTTGAACGTTAATCTCTAAACAAAGCTCAGGTACATACACATGTAAGCATCTGATAACAGAGGACCAGAACAAAAACAATAAGGTTTATACGGATTGTGTGTAAGTAAACTACACATAATCATGATTTTGGCCAGTAATGTGTACAAGTACAAGACCAAAACACACCACAACAAATTACAGAAGGACATAAATATAAACAGATGTAATTATGTAGGTAAAATAACCGCTGAGTTAAAAAACTGAAATAACTCCATGTAGTCCTGTCACCGCTGATGCTACAAAGTCTTATATCTTAGTAAAAAATAAATAAATTGAGATATTTGTAGAAAAACTAGAGATGAGGTGAATAAAATACAAAATAAAAACATTCAAACAGACTAAAACAAGAAGAAACAAATAAAATATTGCAGATAAAAGAAAAATAAAGCATAAAATACAACTATAAATAGAAGAAAATATAATTTATTTACTTTAAAAAGCCAAATTAAGATGAATTTAAATACTAATTTAAAAAACAAAAAACAGATTTTTAGTTTGGTTTTAAAAACAGCATTTCCTGTGTCCTCAGGTCTTCAGGAAGGTTGTTCCACAAATGTGGACCTTGGGAAGAGAAAGTCCTCGTTCCGTGGAATTTAGTTCTAACTTTGGGAAACATTGAAAAAAGAAAACAAATAACCTCCTGAAGACCCGAAGGTGCTAATAGGCTTATAATGTAAAAACAGTTCAGAAAAATACTCAGGGACAAGATCATTAAAAACAAGTAAAGGAATCTTAACATCTATTCTGAAACTGACAGGACCAGAACCAGCACCAGTCATCAGGAGACATGGCCATGTAAAGCCGACATCAGCATAAATCTGGAAATTTAGCTCATGTCTCCTGATGACGTTTCTGAGCACTGAATAAAAATAAATAAATAAATGCAACTTCCCTCTGGCATTAATAAAGTTTTTTTTTTTTCTTCATATACGTTAAAAAGTAAAGTATCCTAAACCACACCCTGAGGGACACCAAAATTATTATTATTATTTTTTTTTTTTACTTTTAGTTGAATATTCCCGAATACTATAATACTATACATTGCCAAGGAAAAGATGCCAGCCAGCAACGGATGGTGCAAGGTGAAAATTCTTTAGTCATCTGTGTGCAACGGGCTTCTGAAGGAGTGCATAAATTAAAATCTCTACTCTGGTTCATACAAAATATTGAAAAGCTTTTTTTTATTATAGTTACCAGAAAGAAGCCTTTAAAGTCCAGGTAGGTCCTGTAGCCTTCGGTTTTCTCTGAGAGAAATCCAGAGTTAATATGTAGGATTCATTTATTCTTTAATAAAGGGGATTTAGTTAGGATGAGACTTATTGGTTACTTTATATTGTTGATATATGATTTGGTGATGTTGGCATGAAAAGTGAAGTTCTAGTTTACGTTTACCTGTTCAGATGTGGTGTGAATATTGATTGTTGGGGATGCATGAGATGTGTGTGGTGTCCATTCCGTCTTGTAGTCCTTCTGGACATTACAACAGAATTAAACACCTCTCAGACACACATAAGGAGTGTTCATGTGATTTTACACATTTATATGTTGTGACATTTATGAATGACTAATAATTGTAAAATTGGAATTATCTTAGCAAGAAAGCATATAATTATGAAATCACTACTTTGAATAATGTGGAATGTATTCATAAATGAGTACATGAAATAAGACAAAAGCCTCCTGTGTGATGGCAGGACCGTATAGATTCATGAACTTGATATGAGCCACATAAAGATGCTTTACACATTATTACTGCAGGTGCTTCAGCCTGAGCTACTGAATTGCAGAAGCCTCTGTGCTACTGAATCGAGGTCTTATTCTAGTCTGGAGCAGCAGACTGGACCCTGCAGACGCAGACTACCCTGCCAGAGCCACTCCAGGCCAATAAATCGCAGCACTGAATATGTTGGAGCAGGAATGGGGTTAACAGGGCTATCAATGATGCCCTGTTGACCCTTTTCTTGATGCTATTTTGCATGGAACTGAAAGCTCTGACTTGAAGGAGTCAACATTCATATTACGTAAGATGCTCAAGATAGATAGGAGTGCGTCTGAAATACTGGACTAGTGACAGGTGGACTCAGGCCATTGACAGTGCTTTGTAAATCTTAGAGTAAGAGAGGAGTGCTGGGTCCTGGCAGAGGCTGAGCGACTGAGGATGTATGAGTTTCCATATTTCTCTACAGAGTCCAGGAAGAAACCAAGTCTCAGTTTCTATTATAGAAAATGGTCCTGTAAGAACTGGACAGAGTGAATGATTATTGGCTGCTTCTAGTTTCATATTTGACATAAGATCTCCTATAACATAAAACTTAATCACTTAATAGGGCTCAGTGTCATAAAAGGAGAACGGTGGACGCTGAGCAAACGTCTAGTCATGTCTTTGAGTTAAAAAGTTGCTTAACTCATGAAAATGACATGATGCAATTATTCATGTGAGAAAATTCTCCAGATTAGACATGTTGGGAATGCATTATAGGTGCTAAAAATTAAATGTTGTGACTGAGTGCTGCACTTAATGTTTAAGCTTTTACAGCACAACATATTTTTTCTGCAGAGAAAATGTGCTGAAACCGGCTTTTTATGCTGCAGACAGGATTGGTTTTAGTACAGTCATTAGTAGAAAGGCCGTGATGGAGAGAGATGTGCTGCAGTACTGCTACTGGTCCAGCAGAGGGGGGAAACCTTGATGAGAACCAAACACAAACCCATGTGCATCAAAAGCTTGCTTGTTACTGCCATGTGCTACACTTTAGTCAGCGTTAGGTAATATAATTATTGGAACCTCTAAACTTGCTCTAACTTAGTTTTTAAAAGTTACAAAATGGAGAAAACGCTGATTATTGCCTATGAAATTGTGTTCTGAAATGTTTATTTGTAGCATATTGCATTTGTTTTTGTGTTTAAAAACATACATAGGTCTAATTAAAGTAATATTTTCTGGCTTAAATAGCAAAATTTACTAAATGAAGATGTTTAAAATAGCTTTCCTGAGTTTAAACACTTTAAATATGGAGCCACATCTGCAGCATCTAGCCAATAAATCCATTATTTCTATAACATTTTTTTAATTAAAAAAAAGTTTTCCATTTCAGTTAGTTCCAGACATGTACTGAACACTCAGAAAGCATGTATACATAAATCCATCCTGACAAGCTCCTAACTTTAAGAAAATCCAGGATGCAGACTAGAGTCCATGTAACCATTGCAGAGGCACACAGTCGTGCAAACACATCAGGCCCCTCGGCAAATATTCGTACATAAACATCATTAAAACACAAAACCGAATATGCATGTGTCACTTTATGAAACTGTTAAACTTCCTAGAGTATAAACGGCTGACTATAATGTGATGAAAAAGGGGAAAAAAAGATCTCCTCCTAAAATAAAACAGATATTTAACTTGGCTCGTGCTACGGTTCAGCATCTGATGGTAATGATATTATAAAATGACTACTGGACAAACCCCTATAAATAACTGAGCTGTGTGGTTTCCAGACAGATAGAAAGCCTGGACATGTTGGTTATAGCACTGATGCATCTTTTGTAGCAGGAACACACACACACATCCAACCCTTAGGCACTCACCACAATCCCACTGAAAAGAATAAAACCAGTGGCATTTTTTCTTTTTGCCTTTTTCATATCGTTTACATCTTTTTTTCCTCTCTGGAAATAGTAAGAACCTGCTTTTAGAATGAATTTCCTTCCATTATTTTCTATTTTGCTAAGCTAAAAATACCCACGTATAATTGTGCTTAACTTTCTCTGTTCCTGTGCAGGATTTCCATGTTTGAGTTTGATTTTATGAAGCGACAATCTATAAAGGTCAGAAGCCAATCTGGAATATCAGGAAACAGAATTATTACTAAGATTACACACTGAAATAACTAGCAAAAACATTTTAACCTGAAACTGTATTCAGTGTTTCTGCTGTTTAATAAAAGAAAGAAACAATAGGAAAAGGTCTGCAAGGTGCTGTTCTAATATAATCTGTCTGAAAGATTGTCTCCGGATAAATGGGTAACAGGGACCACTGAGGGGGGTCGGGTAATTCCTGAAGCCAAGTAGTCAGAGCTACATCCCCAGCTAGTCTGGGACATTGGTGTTTCTGCCTTCCCTTTTTTCTCCTGCATGTTTTGACACATTAATATTCACCATATGTGCTGTCAGAGGCGAGCTCCTGCAGTATGGGCAGACCGCGCATGCAGCTGCTGCTGTCAGACAGTACTTTCTCTTCTGCCTTGGCTTGATTTGCAACCAAACAGGACGGTGTCAGAAAACAAGAATCCAAAACTCAGCCAAGCACCTCAGTTAGCTTCTTCTAACAAAGCTTTGACCTGCTCTGTGTTTCATCTCACATTACTTTCATCACTGACTGTCTGCAGAGACAAGAAAGGGTCATAAGTTTCGTAACTTGTATTTTCCTATTTGAAACTGTAACAGTAAGTTCAGGCACAAATCTACAAGTACTACAAATTCTCTAATTCCTAACCAATCACAAAGGGAGCTGGCCAAGGCCAGCACGACCATCATAGCTCCCTAAAGGAGAGTCAGTTTACAGATAAATAAAACATTTAAGAACTGTTTCCCATCTTCAGTAAGAAACCGCTAAGTTTCCACAAACTAACTCATCTTTTAGAAGCTATAATGGTCACGCTGGACTTGGTCAGACGGTCGTAGTGGTACTTACAAACGTAAACTTTGGCTGTGGAGAATCTTAGCCCTACCCTCTCTGTGATTGGTTAGGCATTGGATAAATCTAATTGGCTCTTGAGTAAGTGTGTAAAATGTATGTTTTTTACTTGTAAAAATGACTTGTAATTCAGCCTTGTTTATTCTCCCATTTTTTAAATTTACTCTGGGATTAAAGCAAAAAGTTATTCCGAGAATGATTTCTGGAACTGACCCCAGGTCTGATGTGGTCTAGATGCAAGCAATACATAAACAAATTAAATTAGCCTTATTTAGGTTTTTTCATTATCAATGAAATAAAGGTTGCACAAATGTTAACAAATCTCCATGTTCTGTACAATAATTCAATCCAGCTTTAAAGGTCCCAAGTCTTCTTGCTTTTCAGCAGGACCTGGTCTAATGTGGTTAAAATCCCCCACAAATCAGTGGAATTGCCCTTAGTGTCTATTAAAAGTCAAAGTCTGACTTCAGCAACGTCAGGCTGGTGTCTCTGATCATTTCATCATTTCTCAGCTCATGTTAAAATCTAAACGACCTGACGTTTATCTGATTTATATGGTAGCATGTCATGTGCATGCAAAGTATGTGGTGTAAATAACCAAATAAAATCCAGGCAACACTGACTTACCTTCCATCCCACCGTAGCCTACGTTCACGCACTTCATCAACATCACGTGTGCGGTCCAGCATCGGTCTAAGCTGCAGCTGGATCTCTCAGCCTGGGTTTTTTTTCACAGCAAAAACTGCACGCCGGAGGTCTACCAGGATACTTTAAGCTCTGTTTAATTGTATTTTTCTGACTTATTAAAGGTACTTGCATTTTCTGGCTTGCAGAATGGATCGATACTTATGGATTAGATCTGTATCTGTACTGTAGTTACAGTTTCAAACATGGAGATAAAAGTTACAAACTTGTGTCTCTATCGTAGCTCCATAACGCCCTCAGTATGACTGATGCTAAACACATAGGGGGATGATGTGATGGGATAATTATCTTTGGTAAATCTGACCGCCCGTCTGCATCCATGACCAAATGTTATTTTCCATAGCTTGCAGTTCTCTGGAAGAATTAGAGAATTGCCATCTGATTTAGGTCACCATCAAAGTTCTTGTACAGATGACAGGAAAAGAGCATGGACTTTACTGTTTCCTGCCTAACGTGGCCAGTCTGCCTGCAGTGGTACAGCTCTCACGATTTTGGGATGTAATCCATCCAAGTAGGCAAACAAAAGTGTGCAGGGTGACTTGTTCATACCTTGAGGTACTTCACCAGTTTCTGGATTTGCCAGTATTCAGAGGGCAAGTCTGTGTCACTCTCTGGACGGCGCTCGAGCTGCTCCTCTTCCTCCTCACTCTCAGAAGAGCTTTCACTGAAGAGTTCCACATGCATGGCTTCTGCTGAGGTCTTCCTGAAGAAAAGAGCAGGTAACAACGTGGTTTTTACTACACATAACAACAGACATAATTATGCAAGTGTGGGATAGATCATGCTGTGTATACCCAGGCAAAGAGGACAAATGTGTCATCTTTTCATCTGAAATGTTAAACGGCTTGTCCATCCCACACAAGAAGACCCCTTATTGATTCTGAAATTTAACTTTCAAGCTTGAAATCTAATCTAAGCAGAATCTAAGCAGCAGGGAAACAAAGATTGGAATAATGTCACGGGAGGACTAGAACTGTCATCAAACACAGAACAAAGACTCTTGCAAAACTATTGATGCAACCAGAAATACAGATGGCTTTTTAAAGTTGCATGGGCCGCTTCTATCATGAAAATTGGGCACTGTGGAGCAATGAAATTTGGTACGCGTTCAAATGGGACCACTGAGAGGCAGTTCCCATGTACATACAAATAGCATTTCCAGGGGAGAGTATTATCAGATTGAAGTGTTTTCCAAGATGCAGTATGATAAACACTGAAGCAAATCTGCCAGATCTACAGAGCCCTGACTGGTTCACCGAAGACTCCTTACAGCTTGAAAGTGTGAATTATGAGCAGAAAAAAAAGCAATCAGTGAAAAGTAGTTATTGAATAAACAAGTTGTCTGTAAACACTGGCAGGTTGAAGAGTAAAGACAGCCGAAGAGCTGTAGCTGCCGAGAAAATAAAGGCACATCCCATAAATTCAGGTTCAGTATGATGCTAGCAAGCGGCTACAGATTTAACTGTTGGCATAGCAACATTCAGTTCTTCCTGTTAGTGTTAAAATCGTGTCCACAATACTACACCTGTGCAATAAACAAATAATTAATGATTCAGTATTCTATTTTCTCACATTTAATATATTATTTACAAGCTGAGATATTTGATCTAACGTAGAAATAAAACCAAACCGCTTAGATGGTCTACACGTCCTAATATTGAATTTATTGAGAATATTTAATAGACAAGGCAACCCAATCTAACATGAGTCAGTAACATATGATACAAACAGATTTGAAAAGAAAATACATCATCCTCATCAGCCATGAAAAAGTTCCTATTTTAATTAAAAACAAAAATAAAGAAGTTTTTGGACCAAATTAACCAGAACTCGGGTTCCAGATATCAGGAGCAGGATGTTAAAATTTAGCTCAGAGTCCTAAATGATTTCTGTAATGATCTGTTGTTTCTTTTTTACTGTTTTTAATTTAACTTTTATTTATACACATGGCAACATTGAGACATACAGTCTTATTTACATGAGAGACCTCTTTTAGAGAATCTTAGTGCTCCATGAAAAACAGCATCCAACATCTGTAGTGAGCGAGAGGCATGTAGATGAGGTCTCCATAGTCAAGATGAGGTAAAAGTGGAATAAGTTGGAAGCAACAAGCTGGACACTAATCTTTGGACACTCATCTGTTTCCAAACACGATTACAGATTTATCTTTATCTAGCTGATAAATAAGACACGAACAGAAGCTTTGTCTAGGACCAGAGTTTCCTGGTGAGAAACAGTAATATAGAGCTGAGTGTTAGATATTTGCTTTGTTTCCATGATTCGAACAAGTGGGAGAATAGATGATGAACAACAGGGGGCCCAAGATGGAGCCTTGTGGAACTCCGCATGTAGTTCCTGTCTTTCAAATAGGATTCAAATCAGTTTAAAACTGGACCGGAGAGAATATTGTTCTTCCGTTAGACATATGGTAAAGGCACCTCTATGTATGCTCTCTCCACAGTTTGGTTGCATCTGCAGATTCTAACGCAGAGCTGATAATGCGTAAACTTACATTTTCTGGAAGGACATTCGTCCAGATGAAGAAGGCCCAGGCAGTTCTGGTTTCGTCTTGCTCTTAGCTCCTGAATCCAGTCTTTTCTTCTCCTCTCCAGAACCGTTAGTAGGATTTTTCTCGTCTTCTCTGATATAATGATTTAAAAAAAGAGTCATTATGTGTTTGGTTCAAAATAACATCTGCGATGCCATCCATTAATGCCATTGCCAACTTTTGCATTAAGCCCCATTTCCAGTGTTCATACCGGTGGTCCTGATAGTCCAAGCCAAACATGCTGGATCCTGACAGAAGAGTTCCAACATTTTCAGTAATTTGTAGGTATTGTTTTGTCATTTTCTACTTGACATCAGTGAGGACAGCCACCATGTCATTGCTTAATATAGTTCTTCCATTAGACATAACCTCTATGTCTACTCTCCCAACAGTTTTGTAGCATTTTCAGATTCTAAAACGGGGCTGATAAATCAGAAAACTTACATTTTCTGGAAGGACAGGCGTCCAGGTGAAGAGGACCCGGGAAATTCTGTTTTCATCTTGCTCTTGGCTTCTGGTTCCAGTCTTTTCTCGTCCTCTCCAGAGCTTGTACTGGGCTTCTTTTCCTCCGCTCTGAAATAATGATGTGCAGTAAGAGTCATTATGCCTGATTCTATTTTGAAAACGGTTATTTTTCTAACATAATCATTACTTAACAGTTCACGACATGGCCTCAGCTGGCATTTTTTACCAAGTGAGATACTTTTATCTTGAGCCAGTTTCTCCTCAAATGGGTACACTTATCATAACATACAGCTGCAATAAATCTGCTCTTACTAGATCTAGTTTTCAATCAAAGAGTATATGTGATAGATCTTTTTTTCCCCATTACTGTTTCCAATGTTTTATATTTCTAATTGGGCAAAGAGGGTTTCCACACAGTGAAGCATTTATTAACATTGAAGATCACTGAGCAATCAGAAATCCTTGCAGTGAAACTTATAAACCATCTCTCTCTAATGTGTCACTGTTGGCAGACATGCTGAGCAGATGTGGCAAAGTCCTCCAAAGCTAAAGGATGAACACCCAGGCATGCTAGTTTAAGATATTTCAGGACACTGATAACTGATTACATACCCATATATATACAACACGGCGAGATTGCTCCACATTGTTTCATATTTCTTCTTGCTTTCTGCCTTGTTCGGCGTATGCTGTTGTTTTTCCGCCTCCTTATGCACATTCTTTTCCTGTTGCTCGTAAGACCTCTGGGATTGGCTTTGTTCTTCTCCATCAACCAGTTCCACATGCTGAACCTTTTGTGTTGACAAAGGTTCTCTAACTACAAAAACCTGCTGGTGAGCATAGAAAAGCAGAGGCCGAATAAAAAGAATGCTCTCAATTCACAGAATCTAATAAATATAGCTCTTTAAGGCGATATACCGTAATCTGTCTGTGAAATTCTACAAATGTTGAAGCCATGTTCATATATTTCATAATTTTCCACGCACCCATTGCACTGATTAATTTTGCCTCATTTGCTTAATCATTAAAACTCCAACCTATCTTTTGCTATTTTTTTATTATTATTGTTAAAATGCATGAAGATGGGAGTAAAAGTATTTGCACTGAAACAAACACAAAAGAAACTATTTCCATGTTTCCACTTTTTCCTCATTTCCAGGTTTTCCTGCTACTATTTACCTGCTATCCTCACTAAAGCAACTCCAGCTCAGCCGTGCATCAGAAACGTCTTCTTGGCTT
>JBAMHW010000020.1:22619985-22639388 GCA_037177495.1 Rhadinocentrus ornatus | reverse complement strand
TGGTTCTGGATCCTGTTCACATCTGGCTTCTTCTCTGCATGACGGAGCTTTAACCTGCATTAGTGGATTTCAGGGTGGATTCTCAAACTGTGGTTTCTGTAAGTCTTCCTGATGTAGTGTGTATCAGATTGGTGAACCTCTGTCCATCTTTTCATCTGAGAGACTCTGCCTCTCTGAAATGCTCCTTTTATACCCAGTCATGTTACTGACCTGTTACCAGTTAACCTGTTTACTTAGTGCTCCTCTAGTTGCTTTTTATTTCACTCAAAGCCTTGTGCTGCCCTTTGTTGCCAACCTTTTACAGACGTGTTGCTGCCATCAGATTCACTATCAGCTCATATTTTCCATTAAATAGTAAAATGTCTCAGTTTCATCATCTGAGATGTTGTTTATCTTCTACTGGGAATAAAAAATGTGTTGATGAGATTTATGAATCAATGAATTCTGATTTTATTCACATTTTACACAAAATTCTTTTTGTTCGAGTTGTACTGTTATTCAAAATAAATACACACTAAATTGAAAATACCTCAAAATGTGGCAACAAATCTCCACCCTCTCAACAAGGCTTTTTTACAGTCGGGGTAAAACATGAGCTTTTTACGAAGCTCCAGGAGAACGGGCATCTGCCTTGACCGACTGAGGTTGTGAAGGCAGTGTAAAAGACAGAGAGAAACATCAACTAAAGCTATATATCATCTGATTTTATTTTCCATTCTGCTTTTTTTCTAAAGATTTTTATACAGTGTTCCGATCTTTTGAGGAATCAAAATTAAAATGATAAGGTTTGATTAACTTGCAACACAACTGATAGAGGTAGAAAAGCCAGTCAGACTTTAGTCAGATTATGGTTTAACCAGCCACAATCATAGCTCTGATGAGTTCTCCAAGCCAGCTAGTCTGCTCATTGTCAGCTGGTAAACTTGTTATGCAAACATACATTTTTATAACAACTCCCATCAGCGAACTATCAAACCTTCTTCTTATGAAAAGCAGCTTAATATCTCATAAATTACTTCTATTGTGGACTTCTCGAACACATAAAATTTCATCTCTGATCTTTGATCTCCCAGAAGTCTTTTCCAGTTTCGGGGCTTCCTGCTCATCTGGGGCCCTACACGGAGCAATAAGCTTCTCAAGTATCATGGAGGGTCCAGGGCTCCTTTCCTGTGGTGTAGCTGCTGCCATATAGAAGTAACTCTAGCAGACTCAGTATTAATGACCAGTGACCAGGGGCTTCTTGTAATCCACTTACCATCATTACTCAGGGTCAGCATGGCTACTGCTTTTGGGCACTGGACACTTGGATACATTCCCTTTACCTGGAAGACAGAGGAGCTCCATTTTACTACTAAGCAGCATGAATTTATCCAAGTGAGTGTTCTGAAGGACACCTGTCATGTTAGTACAAATGATTAGAAGAATGTGGGGAGTGTTGAGACTAATTTGTAGCACACACAAGGAAGGTCCTAACCTCCCGAGAACTTTAACTTTCAAATGACAGCTCTGAATCTGTGTAATTACAAACTGCTTCGATAACGCTCAGGGGAACGCCACAGCGAAAGTTTAAGAAAATACAGGTGGACAGCTCTGAACTCCTCTACAACACAGCCGATGGCGCTATGCAGCCTCGGC
The DNA here is from genome assembly GCA_037177495.1 of Rhadinocentrus ornatus. Lineage (NCBI taxonomy): Eukaryota > Metazoa > Chordata > Actinopteri > Atheriniformes > Melanotaeniidae > Rhadinocentrus > Rhadinocentrus ornatus. The sequence continues at coordinate 22,637,753 of JBAMHW010000020.1, read as the reverse complement.
CCCGGGACCCTGCTTTCACTCCACATGTCAGAGGCATTCTTTAGCAGCGAGGACCCTACACATGAACTTTTATCCCTTACTCTCAATTCCAACAACCTCCACAACCCAGCAGGCAGCGTACACATATGCCACCGCGTGTTAATGATCCGCTGCACCCAAGCATGTTGTTATGATTTCCATACATTCTTTTGAGGGTGAAAAGGCATTTTCAGGCCAGGGGAGAGCGAAGGGCATCCTCTGTTCACTTCTCACTTCCTATTCCTGCTGTTGATTTAGTCCTTTAATTGAGAAATACATCTCATGATAACATGGCCTAAAGACCTTTGCCTGCAGACATGAGGTAATGCTGCGGCTGATTAGGCCGAGGAGACGTAGCGGGCGGAGGCTCCAGACCTGCAGCCCCATCCGTCAACAGTATAGTCTCCCTATGGTCAAGGGCATTTACCCGGGGATGAGGAAAACAGAGGAGCATCGCAGGCTGGTTCCTATAGTAAAGTAATGGTGATGGGCTGAGCAACCACATGAAAGGCTGGGCAAGAGGCTGGATGGTGAAACGGCACAGAAAGCAACTCAAAAAGAAAGGTCCTTTCAAGAAAAGCCCGGAGCTCTCAGCAGGAGTCCTGTCTTTCATGCCCAAACTACAAACTTCTGAAGCTTACGCTGAACAATTACAGACAGGTTTTATCAGACTGAGCCTTGCTGAAGGTTTCGGCTCTGCCAGTGTGTTTGCAAAGCTGTAAATCAAAAAGATTGCAGCATAGACGGAGACGTTTCCATTTAATGGCTTCCGAAATGCTTCAGGAGGACTTTGAAGGAGCCCTGAGGACAAGTTGCTGGGTCTGGGACAGGGTCTGGGACAGGCTCTTCGAGTTTTCCACATCCTGTTCTCCTATTTTGTGTCTTGACCTCTTCTCCTAAACAATGGGATCTGTTAATGCACAGATTTATGGACATTAAAATAAATACATCAAAAGGAGGGAGAATGATTCATGAGGGCTTTCTGCGGCGCAACGGGGGCCGTATGAATCTCCCAGATCTGAGATAAAAGCAGAGCTTAACTTCCTATAAATCCTAACATTTCTTGCGCGTTCTGCTAAACTCTTATAGTCATCAGTGGGAGTGGGAAATTGACTCGGAGCAGGTCTTGATTCGGGCATTGGTGTTCATGTCGAAGCTGTGTAAGCCATCTCTTGGCCTTTACTCACATAGCAACTCACTCCTCAAGGGATGTCAAGGAAACATGAATAAAGGGAAAGAGAGAGATTTGTTATTTTAACTCAGTTAAGGCCAATATGCAGACTTTCATTGGGTTATGTGAAGTTTATCTGCTATTTGCTGCTTTGTTTCGCTGTCATTTGTACAGACGTTATAATGTATTTTTTAGTAATACATTATCATACGTTACCTAAAAGTAACTTGGCATATGTGGCTGATTCCTTATTCCATGTCAAGGGCAACCTCATCTGTGAACATGTGTTTCTGTCCTCCTCAGCTGGAAGCAGATTAAAAACAGCATCCAGGCCGATGCTTTACTTCACGCTGGCCGCTGTTGGAGGTGCGAACTGGTGGCGTGTTAATGAAACAAGAAGTGAAACAGTATGTCCGTCCGACCGCTGATGACACTACCATAGAAGCTCATCGATTTCATGGGAGTCCAGGCATCGTCTCTCCCTTTTAGAGCTGTTGGAGTGCTATGAAAACACAGCCTGAGACCCATGACACTTGATGTGGAGCACAGTCAAATAAACACATGGAAAAACTCCAGCAGATGAGACAGCTGCTGATTTAGGACATCAATTTGACTGTTGTGGGTCAGAGTGAGGAGAGAAATGATCTCAGAGGAAAACGTCAGGCCTGCAGGACACCTTTACCCACAAGTTTCTGGCTACAAAGGTCCACAGCACCGGCCCACTTCTGGTTTTCCAATGGGAGAAGAAAGCAGGTCAATTTATACTCTCTTGGAACATCACTTTCCAATCTTTCCCTAAAACACTGAACCATTCAGGACAACTCAGGACTGCATTTGCTGTTGATCTCGTGTTGTGGATCATTGGATTTGATGGTTTTTGGAGGGGAGATTGCTGTTCGCTCAGCCCGTCTTGGCTCAAACACACGATAAACTAGCGACACGTTGTTTGTAAAGGCAGCAGCAACCTTCCAGTCTCCCTTCTACACTCTGTTATCCCAATTAGGATGAAAAAGTGAGAGAAAGATAGGAAAGGAGGTGGAATAACTGCTTCCTCCCCTCAGTTTGAACGAGTGCCATTACCTCCTCCTGACCTTCCGCACCACTTCCTCTCCCCCACCTTACTGCGTCCTTATCCGTCGTGGCTGTAATCCCCCGGTACGGCTATAACAGTGAGCACTGGGAAAGGAAGACATTTGAGGGCTGGGCGACCTGATTTGGTCTGGTGGGGGATTTCTTTGGAACATTATCAAGCAGATGTTGGCGGAATCCACTGGTTGATTGCTGGTTGAAGGCCACGCTTCTCAAGAGTCCTCTTAACTACCCCCATTGACTCCACCCAATCACTTCCACTGCTTTTAAAGGTCCAGTGACATCTGAGTTCCTACTTTGGCCCAGAGCACCAGCTGGACAGTGGGGTTTAATCATTCTGATCTGCTCCAGCTTCAAGTATCTTCAATTTCGATATTTGATAAAAAACTTATCACAACAATTTTTAGTCTGTTTCCAGGTGGAGAATAAAAGAAAAGAGATATTCCTGATATCTACATAACAGTAACAGTTAAAACTCTCCTGAGCGCTATCTCTTCTACCATCACGAGTGTCCAGGAACGGTACTGTGCAGCTCTGTGGGGTGAACTGTGATGGATATTTTACCCTTTAGCTGATCTACGGACCTTTTCCAGGCATTTTATCCCGTCCAGGAGGTTTACAATCCAGCCACTAAATATAGTGTTTATTTAGAGACTCTGGTAATTATCACATTTCATCATAAAAATGTTTTGTTTTTTTTCTTTTTCCTCATTTCCAGGTATTCCTGCTACTATTTACCTGCTATCCTCACTAAAGCAACTCCAGCTTAGCCGTGCATCACAAACGTCTTCTTGGCTTTATTCCAGCCATAGAGGAGCATTATTTTTCTTCTTTTTAGACACACAGAGAACTTTCTGCCTACTGGTTGATCTTTGGCTGCTCCTGATTGGACGTTACCGTCAATCTAAGCTCTCTGATTGGTGGAAAGGTATGATTAAATGTGATAAATAATGCTGTTATTATGGATCATTGTGGATTTACCAGATAAGAGTCTCTGTCTTTTATATCTTTGTCCCCCTGTCTAGTTGGGCATTATTATACAATTTAGCAATAAAGGAAAAAAAAAGTTCTTAAGTATTAAAGAAAACATATTATGTACAACATTGACATGATGCTGGACAAGACAGGGTAAAAATAAACAGATAAATAAAAAGAAACATCCATGGTCACACTTTCTGGTGATCAGTTGATCAACTGCATGTAATCAGCAGCAACTGACCTCTGCTTAGTCTCTTCATTCCTCTGAAAACGGATAATTAACAGTGTTGTGTGGCGTTTCCAGATCTTTCCAGACGAGGATCAGATGTTTTTATTATGCCTTCATAACTGAAAAGAGGGTTTATTTTCCTATTTAGATGACAGGTTAAACCGTAGAGGCAAAGAGCAAGAATGCCAAGTACCAAAACATAATTCATAAATTAAAAGTAATTTCCTTGTGGAGAACATATTTAAATTCAGTTGGGATTATGTGAAAGAGAGAAAAGCTTTTTTTATGGCTCTCTTGAGCTGCCATTTAAAAGATGAAATGTGTTAGTTGGACTTTTTTCTAAAAAATCTGAGAAAGGTAGGTCTGAATGGCACTCGCGAGCATGAATTCCTGAAATCCCAGACAACGTCCCTGAATCCGTTCCACCTCACTCATCACCGGCCTCCACCACCGCGCAGTTAAACACATAAATTAAGAACACCTTGGAAAAGTAGAGGGATTTTCTTTAATATAAAATGTAGCATAAATTCATACAACTTGCCTCATAAACATTTCATTTACAGAGAGAAATTTTAAAATATTTTCCAGAGACTATACAAATCGGATTCTGATCAATGAAACAGGAGAGGGGAGATTCAACTAGAAATTTTAAAAATACATATTTATACTATTAATAGGATGAAGTAAACTGATCGCATGAAGTCGGCAAATTAGTGTTTGGTGGACAACGTCTTTGTTATATCAAAGCTTCCCGGTAATACATCATGTTAATTCCCTTTTAAACTGAGCCATATTTGTAAGCATGCATTTGTTCAGCATGGTGTTAGCATGCACTTGCAAATGCATTTGTGGGATGAGCAGGAGGGTTGAGTATGTCTAAAATTCTTCTCTGCCAACATACAAATCAAATAGCTTACTGGCAAGAGTCAGAAGCAGAATAAGCTGAGTAGCAGAGAAGATTTGGTGAGTGGATCCAAATATCGATAATAACCAACGTTGGGGTATATTTATCGATCAATATTAGTGTGATAACAGCGATACTTTAAATGTGAGGTTTAAAAACTGTCAGAATCTTCAAAAATAAGAAGGATAAAGTGATTTTTGGGGGGATTTGGTTCACCCTCGTGACAAAGCATCTAATGGCCCAAAATCAGCTTCTCTCATCGAGATGATGCCAAATTTGGATTTTTATGGTGTAACAACTTCATGCGTTACATCAGTGGCTCCCAACCCCTCCAAGGGGGTCCCCTAAAGAGTACAGGGGGTCCCGAGGCATTAAACTTTCAGAGTCATTGTGATTAATGTCCACACATTGTCCCTATTTAAGAAAAACAGTAAGGCTATATGTTGTTATTTAACCTCGAAGGATAAAGCCAGAATATTTTATTTATGGTAAAAATCTCAATTTTGAAAGCAAAAAACCAGCATGGTTTCGCAACGAGGTGGGGCAGAGGGTCCATGGCTTTTTAATATTTGCATGAAGTCCCCAAGGAAAATAGGTTAGGAACCGTGCTGTTAAATAATAATTTAATGCATTTTTTCCACAGATTGAGCTCTCTGCATTAATGCTTGAGTTTTGACAGCCCTATTAAAAAGTATTGATACTAGCCTTTATTTACTTATTTATCAGATTGATACCAAATCTTGCAGTATTGCACAGCGCTAATATGTATTTGTAAATTGGTTACCATTATATTTATATATATATAACGTAAATTTTGAGAGCACAATTACAAAATATTGCGTTGTATCGGCATCGACGATGCTAGCTCTATATTAAGCAGGTATCAGATTAATATCACATCTTGCAGTATCACTCACCCCTTCTGTTTGGTATTGGTAGAGAAGTTGATGTAGTTTTTCATGGGCACAATCCACATACTCAACCCTGCAGCTCATCCCACAAACAAACTTTCCTGACAAATTTGGCTCCAAATTACAAGAACCCAACAAGAATCCCATGCAACACTTGTTTACTGATGTTTTATGTTAAGTTTAAAAGTAAAAAAGCTACACTGCAAAAAATGTGCTATCTTAATATAAGGGAGAAAAAAAACTTGGTAAGATTTCCTGAAAGAAGAAAACATTTCTAGTCTTTAGACAAATAAGAAACCTCTTAATACTAATTGTGAAACACTTGTTCTAAGTTCTTTATTAAGTAAAAACAACTTACAAACCAACCTGATGACACTTCTTACTTATTACTGACTGTTTATTTACACCTCTTTCTGTAAAGTCCTCTGAGACAACTTTGTTGTGATATAGGGCTATACAAATAAACTTGATTTGATTTGATTTGATTCTTTTCAGTGTAGTCTTGGCCATTCTGACCTAGGGCAAAAAGCTCTTTGCCTCCATCTAGTAAATAAATGTTTGGTAGTGGTCAGAAAGGTGGTCGGTGGGGCAACAGGGATTCCTGAATTCAAGAGAGTCACCTGGATGAGTTGCTCTTGTTTTGAGATCTTTTCTCTAAAAATGAGAAAGAAATTACACTGAAAAGAGCATTAACAGGCTGGTTTAAGTTTGTTTTTACTTAATAAAAGCATTTAAAATGAAGGTTTAAAGCCTAGAATTTTATCTTTTTTCAGGAAAAGTGTAATTATCTCTCTAGCTAGTAGATTATTTCACTTTATTATATTCTGAATCTTCTCAGATTATTTTTTTTATATATATATAAATATTTTTTTTACCCATATTCATTTTCTGCAGTGTAACAGCACAGTACAGGGATGAGGGTTATTCGTCACTCAACAGCATAAACATTATTATTAACCTTTTTAGAAATGGAGATAAAACCTGTAGATGCCACAGTTGGTGGAAAAGGTATGAAGAAATTTGGGAACAGCAACCTCTGTCTGTATGCTAGGTATGCAGCTAATTAGCTTAGCCTAGCATACAGAAAATACACTTAGCATTGAACTAGAGTTTAAAAAGGAAAAAAAGTAGAATAAGTAGCTTAGAAGTGTTGATCGTGTGCTGTAAGCATCTCTGAAAGGCTAACCACGCACCTCGTGGTTCTAAGATTAAACATCTACAGATGTTAGCAAACCCTAGATCTATCAGAAAATATGCTAATCAATTTCTCAGAAATTTAAGTATTTCTATGATAAAAGTTTAGAATAAAAAGTGAAAAAGAATAAAATTGAAAATAAGTAGCAGTTAGTAAGACTGAGTGACACAAATAAGTTGTAAATTCTTGTTGCTCATAAAGTCTGGAGTGGCTTCTCAAGTTAAACTCCTGGAAGTGTGCTATGGAGCCACTACTAGGAGCCTTGCTAAAGTAATTTTTATGTGAATAAAAATAAAGACTCCACCCCAATAAAACACAAAAAGTGAACACTTTCTTCTAGCAGTCAGCCAAAAGGGTCCAGTACTGGAACTGTAAATGGGGAAGCTGTTGTACTGGGCACCTTCTGTGAAGAGTGGCTCTTCCTAACTGCTCCCAAATGAGATATACAACACCTAAATAAAATAACTGTGTATGTGCTTCGCTGGGGGAAAAACTGGGTCGGTGCAGTGAAATTAAAACACTTCAATGAAAGAAACTAAAAAGAGTTGTGGCTACAGTTGAGATCAGGTTGCTCTTAAAGTCAAGATTTGCATATAAAATCTATTTAAAAACTCCTGTAAAATATTAAAAAATATATTAATTTCTTTTAAATAAAATAACTGTTGCCCTTTCATGAGAATAGTGTACCTATTGTTGTTTTGTCTTTAACAGCCCGGGATGCATTTTTCTTTTTTAAAGAGAAACACAATAAGGCAGAATTTATGTTCTTTTCTTCCCGTTTTTCCCTCACAGGCTGTTCCTTTGCAGACATACATAAATCCATTTGGTTACTACAGTTCTAATACTAAAAATACTCCAAAGTTTTAGTCCTGGTTGATTATACTGGCAGAGGTGCTGTGATGGTCTAAACTTGTTTATTATTCTGGTTTGGATCAGAAATCTCCGCGTTGTAGCCCCATTTATGCTCCTTTACGTGTGTAAATAGCGACATCCATTTCAAACGTTGTCATACGTCGCTGTCTTTATACTTCCATGTGTCTTTTTGCATTGCCATGGTTGTTAAACCAGTTCTGCCACTATCGGGCAGTGCTAAACTCAAAGCTCACTCCCGTCAGCTGACGTTAGCTTCAGACACTGTTTATCAGCGGTAATGCATGACTATTAACCTGTTTCCAACCGCCCAACACACTTGCATACAGTCTTTCTTCAAAAGCTCGCACAATTTCCACAGTTGTTGTGCTCCTCTTCATTCTTCTTCTGCTTTTTCCATCCCTTCCTAATTCTCTTCTTCTTCTGTGGTTTGTTTGTTTAGCTGGTTGCATGTCAGCTATGCTGCTAAGCACTGCCCCCACGATTTCCGGTGGTATTGCGCCGTCTTCTACGTCAAGCAATGGACAGCTAAGCTCCCTGAAAACGCAGGAGACGGACAAAATTGTCTATCAGTCTGCGTATCCGTCTTCTGTGTCGAGCATAAATGGGCCTTGAGTTGTTAGACCCAGAGCCAATATTCTGGACAGAAGCTCTTAGTTGCAAGTCTTTGAGGCTTGGTCAAACATGAAGGTATACATCCAGACTGCACCTTAAGTCTAAATCCAACCTGAACCTTATTCAAGCTCAGGTACAGCCTGCACTTCCATGTTTTATTGGTAAATTAAATGGTAAATGGTCTGTACTTACATAGCGCTTTTATCCCAGGGGCTTTACGTCACATTCACACACACATTCACGCACTGATGGTGAATGCTGCAATGCAAAGCACTAACCACGACCCATCAGGAGTAATTAGGGGTTTGGTGTCTTGCTCACCTCGACATGTGCTCTCTGGGCCGTGATCAAACCGACAACCCTACAGGACGACCACTCTACCCATTGAGCCATGCCGCCCCCTTTATGGAGTAAAATCAGTGTCATAATAGCTACAAATGTCAATGTGTTATCAGTTGTAAGTCGTGTAAATAACTTTACAGATGGACATTACAAACTGCATAAACATGAATATTTTATATGCAGATTTCACTCTGCCTCACAGATTTATATATTTTTGTGTTAAAAAAGCTTCTGGTGCATTCCACAATGTGTATAAATGAGCTAGCGTGTGGAGTTAAGAGGGTATTAAACAATGCAAAACATTATTATGTAGTCTTTTTGTAGGCTTGATAGCTCCCACATTAGCAGCTAATGCTAACAGGCTCAATGATCACATCGTGAATATTTTCTAAGGGAAAATATTTACATGGAAAATTTAATATTTGTGCAGTTTTGTAACATGTGCATGTGCAAAGTTAGTTTACATATATCTATAAAAACCTTAAGTTACTCATAAATTTTTCATACGCTTGTAACCATTTTGAGGCTAACTGCACTCCATAGAAATGAAGATAATTTTATACAGTTATTTTTTTAGCCTTGTTGGCAACTTAAAGTGGTTTAATACTACAAGCCACATTAGTGCACTCACACACATCCACAGAGCACTTCTTACTCTATACAGTGTTTCTTAAAGCCTTTCTAGATCTGTCTCAACTAAACACAGAGACAGACATGAATGCATTGGGGGCTCAGTGAGTTCAAGAAAACCAACATGTGGACTGGGGTGGGCAAAGATGAAACCCCCTGCCTAGCTGATACCCCCTAAGCCTACAGCACCAGCTCCAGCAGATAAAAAAAAAAAAGAATTACAAAAAAGCATATTATAGTTGAAGCCCTTCCCTTTTCTCCTCTTACAGCCAGTATGAGTCTCAGGAGTGAGTCCAGCTGACTGGAACCCAATGAGTTTCCGTCTCCACCTTCTTTAGTGCCAACTGCAGCTCGCTAAAGGCCTCAGAGAGGTCATCGTTGACTATAACCTTCTCAAACAGATGACCGTACTGACTCTCCATCATCTGGGCCGTGCTCACCATTTCCTGAAAGTCTTCCTCCTGCAGTGTGTGAGAGAGAAAAAAAAACAAAGAGGTGAAAATCAGCAGATATTTGATGGACATGCCATGGGAACTGGTAAGACAAGAAGGGGGATAAATTCAGATATTGTAAACACAAATTATGTGGCCTCCATTGTGCAGATAGATATAGAGTAGCCTGTGTGCAGCCTGTTATAATCTCCCAGAGACATGGTACCCACATATGAACCCTGGCACAAAGCATGCCTTGAAACCTCAAGGAATTTTCATTATTCTGTCCAGTGAATACACAAGGTTCTCCAATTCACAAAGAAAACAAAATATAGCTCAAAATAAGCCGAGGACAGAACATAGCCCTATCTTACAAAAGGCAGGCATGAAAAACATACATTTGTGTTAGTCTGCATTCTGTGTGTGATGGGGAAATGACTTTCAGCTCAGCTCGCTTCATCCACTGGAGGGAAACTGACAGAAGTGGACATGACACAGATCTGGTTTAAGGTCTGCTGGTTTTTCTGGATGCAGTAGTCAAACGGTCTGACGTGAACCTGAACTGGAAGCTCCAAAAGTCATGAATTACTTAGTTTTTTAATATAACTGCAATAAAAAAGCTTGAACTATACACTCCATCAAGCGTACTCCTTGTCGTTCCTAGATCCAGACTTAAGACCAGAGGTGACCGAGCTTGTTCTGTACCTGCTCGCTAACACAGATACAACTGGCCCCCACTCTGGAAACTTTAAACCCTTTAAAACTCTACGTATCATCTTTGATACAGTTTTTGAGACCTTTTTCCATCACTTTATAATAAAAACCGAAAATCTCTCCATTTTTTTGTGGGTCAGACTTTAAAGGGTTCAATTACAAAAATGTCTTTTAGTGCAACTTTAGTTTTTAGATTTCTTTGGTCTATTTCAGATATTTTAGTGGATTTTGTCTGTTGGTAACGCAGATTTTCTGGCTGTGTATGGAATGTTTCAATAATTACATTTTATATGTACAACATATTGGTGAACGTGTATTTTGTATAGGGCTATATAAATAAAGTAGATTGGATTAATAAAAAAATTAATTTTATCCTAATATATATTAAATAGAGGTTTTTAATCTCTGAATAGAGCTTTTGCTTTGAAAAAACCATCAAATTTGTGGCTTAATGGACAGAAAGTGGAACTTCTTTGTAGGATTTCATGCATGTGACATGTCTGAAACAACACTGCTCTCTATGTTTTAACAGGGGACCGACATCCACCTGCTCCATCAGCTCCAGCTTATCCAGGAAATGAATCACTGAGTTGAGCTTTATTTGTTTTTGCTTAATGCTAATGTCCAACAGCAGCCCTAAAAGGTGAGATCTATTTCTGACCAATGTTAGACCACAACTTTTCCTCTCTTCTTGCAGGTCTTGATGCTCGAATCAGATATTTTGCGTGACATTTAAACGCAGCCTCGGTCCCACTGAAGTGACCCGCCTGCACAGAGGAAGGCATGACGTCACGCAGCACGCTGTGTTTATGGAAGTAAACATTGATGCTACACGTGTCGGAAGTTCCTGCTCAGTCTTAACCGGAAAAATTATGACCAACTGAAAAGGAAAGAATGAGATTGAGAAAATGAGAAAACAAATCAGCAGCAGCAACGAGTGTTCAGACTGAACCTTTGCTTTAATAAAGATCGCATCAGACTTAGTAAAACATCCTGTGTCCTGGGTGGGATTTGTGCTGTTCAAACTGTAACAATAACAACAAATCTGTTCAAATTTCTGAAGAAATTTCAGGAATAAAACTGAAACAACACACAGTCTTGTAGTCATAAACATGGTTGTTTTACTAATGCATAAAGTTAATGATACGACAAATATGATGCTCATTAATGTTAGATTTAATTAGATAATTACGTGCCATCGGCTGACGTGTTCATGAGTAGTAAATATGGCTTTTTTTAGCTCACTGATGGAACACACAACATGCTCTGCATTAGTATTTTGGCTAGGTGTCGGATATTGGCCAAACATCCACATTTCATCAGGAAAAGTTTTCCTCTCTACCGGAAAAACGACGTTCTTGCAGGTTCTTTAACCTCTGTCATCCTGAGGTGGAAAGTTTTCAAGTCTATGTAGTAAATAAAACCTCCTGCTTACTGTGAGGAGCAGCTAAATAACATATTTTTGATCAGTTTGGGGGTAAATATTGCTACCTGGGCTCCTGTGTTCACAGAGCGAGGGTTCAGGTCCCTCTGAGGCTTTCTGGTTTTAGCTGTGTGGGTTCTGGCTGATCCTGCTCTCGCTGCAGCAGCAGGGTTAACGCGGCTGCACTCATTTAGCCTTCTGTTTTTACTGGGAACAGCCAACTTTAGATTTCTAGACCGATATGGTTTTATAGTGAACTGTTTTGCCAAACAGACAATTATAAATGCACACAGATGCACATTCATGCTCAGAAGGTCAAACACAGACGCACACACCACACACAAACATGCAGAGTGGAGCTGAGTGTGCGTACAGCGTGTACACACATAAACACAGACTCGTAAAAGCTTCAAACTCTTAAACGGTTCAGTTTTTAGAGACGTTCCTTCCAGCCAGAACTTACTTCAGAATGTTTCTGGTGGTTTTCCGCTTCATAATGGATTAGCCGTGCAGCTAAATATAAGCACTCACTCGCAGTGACGGTAGGTAAATGCCCGTCTGGCATGCATCAGCCTCACAAACACCATGACGTGCCATCACACGCTCCTCTGTCTCCCATGATTTCTTTAATCAGTTCTGTTTGTACTAAGAACAACAGAAGGAGCACATTAGGACACGTCTGAGGAGAAAGCTGTGACTCTGCAGCGTTATTGTCTCCGTCATCTGTACCGAAGCGGCCGCAAGGCTTCCCTTGTAGGATCAAGAGTTACTGATGACCACTGCATCCAACGCCAGGAAGACAACCCTGCTGACCTTCTCCTAAACGAATCCAGGACGCTGCGAGTTGTTTTGTGTGATGTTTCCATGTCTACCAGCAAATATGTGTTGAGTTAGGCTACTCCAGGTAACAGAACATGAATCAGAGCAGGAAAGCTGCTGAAAGGAGAACAAAAGGTGCAGCGTGAGTCGGAAGAAGACAAAGACAGTAAAGATGGCAAACTGAAACGTGGACATTTCTTCCCATTTCCTAGCAGAGAGAAAAGTGGATTTCTTCCAGTCTCTCTGATTGGAAATGTGATGTTCAACTATCAATGATGCCAACAAGAACACAGAAGGATCTTTTCCTGGACTCTGGTCCGTAGAGCCGTAAAGGAGGATGTCCTGCAGCACATAACGAGAAGGTTCAGTGATAATTCAGTAGTCAAGGGAAATTATCTGCAAGATACTTGGACTTGCTAAGATTTAGTGAAATTACTATAAATGTCTAGCCTTTAGGAAGGGATAAATTATTTAAAACTAGTGGTCAAACACTCATTTCAAGTCCTTTTAAGTAAAAAAAAACTCATAATTAACCTGTCAATGCTTCTTTCAGTGTTGTTTATTCATCACTTTGAGATAAAAGATTTTAAAACAAGAGAAACTAAACCAAATCAGAAGATTTCCTATGTTGATTGTTTTAGACACTTTCTCTCAAAATAAAAAAAAACTCTAATAGACTCATTGACGGGTAAGTTGAAGTCTTTTTTTTACCCTCAAGTGTTTCACCACCTCGTTTAACACTAAATATGTTTCCATTAGCAAGTTCAATGCTCTTCCTGCAGATTATTCCACTTGATTTCAGTCTGAATCTTTTCAAGTTACATGTTTTTCTCCTTTTATTAAGATCGAGGCAGACTTACCCGATTGAAAAATGAATTTGTTTTTATTAAAATTTAAATAATTTTATATATTGATTTTATGGCCACATGGGTTGTGTAATATCTCTTTCGGAGCTCTTCTAATGTTTCCTCTGCATGGGTATTGTAGAGTGTATTTAGGACTTCTGCTGTATGTCTGATGGTTAATTGTAGATTCCAGTGGTTCGTTAATGTGCTTTATGGTGCACTGATGTGGTGAAGGCCGCTAACAATAAAGTGTCTTGTAGCTCAGCCGTCTGCATTATATGTTATATAAAACATTATAATTTCCCCTCATGGAATTAACTAAGTATTTTTAATTTCATGTCATTATTTGTACTGATCATTCTCCAAAGAGGACAGTTTGAGGACATCCAGGATTTATTTGTTTTTCTTTTGACTCTAGATCTGATATAACTACTGACGTTTCTCTTCTGCACAACATTTCTGAAATCAAGTGTATTTCTCGTCATTTCTCTGTTGTATTTAGTCTCTGCCGTGACTTTACGGTGCTCTCTTCACGGTAAAATCTCAGTCAGGAGAATAGTCCTGGTGGGACTGTAAAACCTTTCAGCACATCAGTGTCAGCTGAAGGTATCGTCTTTTAAAAGCACCACACAGCTCGTCCTCGGTGGGACGTCGACTTTATTGTTTCAGTAAAACACACCTGTCCAGGTCGGAGGTTTTTTTTATCACACTTTCAGCTCTGAAAACCTACTTGGAAGAGGCTCAGTCACAAACAACCGTGCAGATGACGGCCAGACACAACGACAGCCCTGTTCCTCTGGTTTTAGACCTAAAGCAGACCTGGTTCTGTCTCAGAGAAATGTAGCTGGCGGGGGACACAGTAAGTCTGCGATTACTCTACCAACATCACCTTGTAGCAAATATGTGGTTTACATCCCATCAGCGTGCATGAACATTTACACACAGGATCTACTTTGTTACCGGCTAAAATATGCCTCTTTGTCACAGTTTTATGGAGGCGAGTTTGTATTACTAGAGAGAATAACAAAAAACTAATAAAGGGACAGTGAATAATAAGAGCAAGGGATTGTTAGCATTCTCGTCTCTGAGGCTCATTGTTCCAGGACCTCGGCTGGGAAATGAGGAACAGACTGAGGAAAATTATATTTACCTGTGGGAATGATCCAAGCTGACATTGTGTCTGTATCAAGGTCAGAAAGTTGGAGTTTGAGCCGACTGTAAACTGACTAAAGGCTGAAATCCATGTATAATACAACACCAACTGGGATGATTAAAGAGGAAAAATAATCCACCAAACATAAATTTCCTTACTCTTTCTGCTAAGTTTATTTTGTGACTATTCCTGTATTTGAGCTGCATATTCACTGTAAAGCCTGGTACACACATGAGGATTTTTTAATCTTAGGAGATTTTTTTACTGGTCGAGACCTCACATGTGAAGATAAAAAATCAGGCATTAAACAGTTTTGAACATACTGTGTGTGGTGGCTCCGATAATCTAATCACAGAACAACATACTGATCTACAATCTAGTCCTCCAAGCCGGTCATCTCATGTGACCAAACGGCATCTAACAGAAATGTAGAAGAAGAAACATGGTAACAACCAGAACACACAACACCCAGCATGGAAGCGGATATACAAGACGGGGGAATAATGGTGGTCGTTAGAGATAAAGCCAGAACTGAAGAAGATAACAAACTGGAGACGGCGTGAACACGGACTTTATATCCGTCCTTGTTCCCCAGCCACCTCGCTCTCTGATTGGCTACATTCCGGCCAACGTCACAATTGATGAGTTGTTGGCTGTTTATCACACATATGAAGAGATCGGGTGGTAAATATTGAACATGTTCAATATTTACAATTGTCGGCTACGACCCGTTTCAGAGCGGATCATCGGGACAAGTCTGCTCGTAACACCTCAGACCAGATAATAATTGTACAGAGAAATCTCACGATGATCAGGCGTTTGCCGTCCGAGGTCGGAAAGAGGCAACAAAAACAGCCCAAAAATCTTTACGTGTGTACCAGGCTTACCAGTCAATAATATGAGCAAAGATTTTGTACTTGCTGGACGTTTAAAGTGATCTCTGAAGACGAGGAGTGATGAACCTCAAACAGCAGCCAGATTTTATTCGTCTGTTCCGGAGAGGCAGAAACGTAAAGTGACTGAAGGTTGTAAATGTGTTTACCTCCACCTCCCGGTTTTGGCTGTGACAGCTGTCATTGGTGAGGAAGGGGGTTCCTTCACAGCACGTTTCATGTTCAAATGCAGGTTAACCTCCTCAGGGTGGGGATGGAGTCAACTTTCAGCTGCTATCAGTTATTCCTCTATCTGCTGCTATCTCCATCTCATTCTGCAGAGGTTTCCAGGACAGGCTGACATCTCTGGTCCATCAGAACTCTGCTGCTGCTTTTCTAACTCATAATGACAATAAGCCAACATCCCAGCTGGGATATTTACAGCCAATGAAGAAGTTAAGACTGATTAAGCAGTTGTAAAATTACTAAGAGTGTGTGTGCTTCACACTTTCTGAAATGTAAGATGTGTTGTCCAGTTACATGAAGGATCATGCTTTGACCTAAATTTGCACCTCATGGGCTTCCGTACGCTTCCAGACAGCTATCAGTCATTCTCCTGGAAGCATTTCTCTCTGCTTTCTGGACATGCTCCTGACTGGGATCTAGGCTTTAACAACGTCAGGGGTGAATGAGACAGTGAGACAGCTCAGAGCCCGATGGAGATGGGAAACCCATCATCCAGCCTTACTCCCCCCCCACCCCATTACACTGGCTAATTGGTTTCATGTGTAGATTCCTTCAGGTGTAGAAGGAATGACCTCATCATTCATACAGCAAATGTGGTCCAGAAAGTGTAACACCTCATCTCAGCCACTGACTCCTTAAGATCCATGTTTGTAATTTCTCATCACACAGAAACTATATCTAAATTAGTCTGGACCCTAACGGATGCAAAACCTGGCATAGATTCTGCGTCTCTCACCGTAAATGGCTTGGCCGATCCCTTGTCATCTTTGCCCGATATGATTTTGGCGTTCTTTCTGGTTTCCTTCAATCTCTCGATCGTTGGAGGCTTGACAAACACCACAAATGGCTTGAACTCAGCAGCTCGAAGATGCTTTATTGTCTGAAAGAAGAACAAAGATGAAGGTAGGAAAAAAGGAAAAAGAGGCTTTTATTCCCATTTGGGAAGGACAAGCCTAAACCTGAATGCCAAATACTTTAAATAAACTGAAAAAGGGTCCCAACTGGTTGATTTTAGAGATGTTTAAATCAAAGTAAAAGTTAATTTCTACATGAAGAATTTAATTAATTGGCTTTATCAACAGATTTATTCTGCCACTGAGATGAGAAAATCTGTGAATGAAAGAAATATATAACATATGCTTTAGTCAATGTAAATTTTTTTCTAATTCTGCCACAGAAACATGGCTTTCTAGTGTGTCCACACTGAGAAAGGATGAATTAAAAACCAGAAGTAGCTTTCATCAGCTTTAATCTAGTCACTGACATAATCCATGGATCACGCTGGATAAAGGGTTGTAGTAAAGCGGTGTCTTTTTACTGGTCAAGCTGGTGTAGTCTAAAACCCTGAGGGGTATGTAATGGTGCTTTTAGGGCTGTAAATTATAATCCACTAAACAAAAACGAAGAAGAGAGAAGCTCTATGCTCACAGGTTTGTTGGGACTCAGTTATAAGCTAGCATGTGTAGGGTCTGATCACCACCACCCAAGACATATAAGCCAAAGAGGAAGTCTTCAAATAGAGGAAATTAGCTGTAATTTGCCCTTGAAAATGACCCTTCAAATCCGCTTTAGTAACTCAGTAACAACCAAGGCCTGTAGGAAAGCCAGTGAAGAGGGAGATCAGATCCTGAAATTGGTGGGGATAGGAACCAGAGGGCTAAAATTCCAAGGACGGGAGGAATGGCAGGGAAGAACGGGAAGCAGAGGAAAGGTTTGAGCCACTTACATGAGGCTGGACATCCAACAAACAGACTTTCTTCTTAGAGAGGACGGAGCGTACTGAGTCCAGGCTTGTCCCGTAGTAATTCCCTTTGAATTCACCATGTTCAATGAACCTGTGATAAAAAGAAGAGAGATGAGCATTTCCATCTGAAATCAATGCAACAAGGGTTTCAAGAGGACGGCGGGCCCCAAATCCGCAGCCAACAAGCTACCACCGACCCTTAAAAAAGCTTAAAAATTTGTATTTGCTATTTTCCTTTATTCTAAAACTGCACATAGAAGCTGAACCCTTTTAATCCCAGTCAGCATGCAGACATGATGTTTCAGATTCTGAGGCTAAAATGATGTAAAATCAATGTATAAATAGTTATAGCAGCATAAAGTTAGACCAGAAGAAGAAAGTAGAATTTATTACTAACAGAACTTTGTAAAAAAACACACAGATCAACAGTGACCAAGTCTTTTCTCATCAGCACATCATTCTCTCAAGGTGAGACATCATTCTCTGTCTCACCTGGATAGGTGAGTTAATGCAATCTAACAGTGAAGTTTATTCTGGCGTTATGTTAGAAACAGGGCAGGTGGTCCAGC
>JBAMHW010000020.1:22599906-22613128 GCA_037177495.1 Rhadinocentrus ornatus | reverse complement strand
TGGAGCCTATCCCAGCAGTGTTTCAGGTGAAAGGCAGGGTACACCCTGGACAGGTCACCAGTCCATCGCAGTGAAATGAGAACATGTTTATGTTATTTTCAATGTTCAATATATTTGTTTTAAAATGTACAACACATCCATTCCTCTGGCTCGATATAAAGACAAGAATTAAAAAAAAAAGTAATTCTGTTATATACATTATATTTCTATTTTATAACTTTATCTTTAGTTAAATTATTTTACATATTTACACATGCATTGCATCACATGTAATCCCAAGTACCTGGAACTAAAAACTATCCAGATCTAGAAGTAATTTATAATGTACATATGTGTACTTTTCCACGTGTGTGGAAATTCTGAGCATCTGAACTGACTCAGCTCGTCATACAAACTGAAGTTACAGCTATTATGTAAGAAAGATGTAAGCGCTGTGTTGCTGTGTTGGGTCCTTAAAAGGAAAATGGAGGAGGCATCATGGGAAAGCAAGAGAAAAAAAGTGAGAATTGAGCTCAGAAAGATGGAGCGGGCACTCGGTGCCAGTTCATGAAGCAGTGGAATGGCACGTCTTCAAGAGTTCCCTCCACGATTTAGGGCATGTCAAGCAGACTGTGAAAAGCTGACAATTATACAGGAGGAGAAGCAACTGGCCGGGACGTCTGAGAGCCAGAAATCTCCCTCTGCATGAGCGTCCGCTGGAAGAAGTCAAGTTAACATCCTTCACTTAAAAGGATTATTTCGATTTTTTCTCTGTCTGGGTGGACAGATGCACAGAAATGCTCTAAATGCAGCAGAATTTAAATGTTTTTCTCTTTTTTATAACAAAAAGAGCTCAAAGGCAACTGGACATTTTGTCTCTTTTTCCAGGGAAATACAGTTTTACCAACACAAAGACAAGTAGACAGGGAAGTGAAGCGAACTTACGTGGGATAGTCAGACTGAAGTGTTCGGGGTCACTGATCAATAGTTTCCTCTTAAGCTCATTCAAGCCGACACCTGTGGGTCCTGCAGAGAAGAAATGAACGTCCATCGTGTTTTCAGTCTGTTTCAGAGATGTTGATGTCTTCCAGAATATAACTGCTGAATTGAGTGATTGCAGCATGACAGAGTTTTTTAAGGTTCATGTCTTATGTTATGGGTTCATTTGTGCCATCTTCATTCATTCTTTACCAGCAACACATGTTAATATTCACACCTCAGATCTCACCAGTGTTCCCTTTACTATGAAGCCAAGAGCCTTCAAACAGACCTTGTTGTTGTAGATATATACTCATTGCATTATGGGCATGCTCAGACTTTTGAGCAAAACCTTTACTAGATCTAAGAACTCTTTAGTTCCAGTTAGGCTGGAACCTGCATTTCTCTTTTCTCAGGCCGAGGATGAAACCAGGTTCACACAGAAGTACAAAAAAAAAGGCTTTTCCTGTTCTGTTCTGGATCAGCTGGGCTCTCCATCTCATTCCCAGTGGGAGAACAGAGTGGAGGTAGTGAGTGGGAGAGGAGACAACAGGAGAGACTATTGAATATTTACAATTTATTGATTGAGTGTTTCACAAAACTGCGTTCCTTCCTTCACGACCTTCAGTGGAACAAGGGCCAAAACGGGGAAAGAAACAAAAGCAACCAAACTCAGAAAATGAGTTCACTTGTTATGTTGAAGAACGCGGAAACGAAGATTTGATATATTTATTTATATTTTAATACAGAACATTTAGATATTTTTTTAATCCTCGGCTCTTTTGCACCTCTTTTCCAGTAAACTGGTATTTGCATCTTTAAGGAAATGAACATGAACTGGTTTTGGTGTTTCAAAGTTAGACCTCCGTGCGTGGACATCTCCGAGCGTGCACATCTCCGTGCATGGACATCTCTGAATGTGGACAGTTAAGATGCATGGCCATCTCCGTGCGTGGACATCTCCGTGCGTGGACAGTTAAGATGCATGGACATCTCCATGCGTGGACATCTCCGAGCGTGGACAGTTAAGATGCATGGACATCTCCGAGCGTGGACAATTAAGATGCATGGACATCTCCCTGTGTGGACATCTCCGAGCGTGGACAGTTAAGATGCATGGACATCTCCGAGCGTGGACAGTTAAGTTGCATGTACATCTCCCTGTGTGGACATCTCCGAGCGTGGACAGTTAAGATGCATGGACATCTCTGAGCGTGGACAGTTAAGATGCATGGCCATCTCCGTGCGTGGACATCTCCGCACGTGCACATCTTCGAGCGTGCACATCACCGTGCGTCCACAGTTAAGATGCAGACTCTGATTTGGGCTGGAAATTCTCTGCATGCTTTACGTTCAGGCTGCACAATCACATCAAACCCTGTTGGAAACGCGTTTCTCTGGGCAACTGTGTTTGACAGGCTGCGTCTCTAAAACAAACGGACAATGACTTCAGTTAGTTGTGTGGATCCCGTGGAAAGAGAGGAAAATAAATAAGCTCCTAGCAGAGCAAGAGCTCTTCTTTTAGTTTTGGTGATCTACAACCTGATAAATAGGTGTGGACAGTGAGGCTCTTTTAAGTCTAATCTTGGAGCACTGGAGGAGTTCATGAGAACACCCCATCCTTTCCCTGTCCTTCTGCACCGTGACACATGGTTTTGAGTCTGATGGTGTGATAAAAGCGGCTTTTTCAGTGAGCTTGTTGACAAATGCAAAATGCAAGGCATGCTGGGAATTCTGATGTTACCATCACATATAAACAGTCACATGCTCAAGTGAAGACAGCCGTCAATCTCCACCGGGGAAAGACGCTTGTTCAGAAGGAGAAAAAAGTCAAGCTGAGGGCTGATTTATTAGCAGGAGGAAATGGAGTTCATTGTTTCGGGAGTGCAGGAGGAATGCTGCCATGCTGTTTTAAACAAGTTACTGGACTGATGTTGTTGTAGGTGCTGGAGGTGGCAGAGCATGGCAATACTGGGACTTTTATGAGACCGATCACAGCGGTGTAGACAGTCCACCCAGCAGGCTTGTTTTCCCTCAATCTGAGCGTGGATATCGGGGCCCTGGCACCGGGGACCAACACTGCCCTTGGTATGACTAATGACTGCAATTCCTCAAACTTGTGAAGCCATTTTCACTTGTTCATCGCTCCCTTGCTCACCACTCGCGATATCAATGATGCATGGCAGCAGACCTTCTTCAAAATGCCCCAGACGGCGATTAAAGCTTATTCCAGCTGTACCACCACTTGCCAAGGAGGCCCAACAGGCCCACCGGCGGGTCTTTTACAAGCAGAGGCCATCCTGTGTTCCACCGTCTGACCTTATACACGGCACCTCTTTGTGTATTGTTTGTTTTGAACAATGCTCCAATACAGCGGCAGCGTTATAAACCTGAACACCGCAATTAAAACAGGCAGACGTCTCCCACATGCTAGCTGCAGTATTTACACGCCTTTCTCTCCCCCTCCTCCTGCCTCTCGCTGTCCTCGCAGATTGCTTTGCCACTAAAAGTGTCAGACTTCATTACCGCTCTCATTAGAGAAGCTGAGTTTAATATTGGGAGTCTAATAACTTCCAGGCCAAACAGGGAGAACATCATTTGGTTTGTGCAGAAAGGCCGAGGACAGGCCCGGATGGGGCACGGTTCTGGGCCCCGAGAGCCTTGACCCAGCCTCAAAGCTCCTCAATTTCTTCACATCCAGGGGTGGTGACGTTTAAGATGCTAGCTCAAATGTTCCTGCACTCAAACTTTATAATTAATAACTTCATGATAACGCATTGTAACCCCAAATATATTTCCTTTTGGTACATATTTAAACTACGTTTTAGTTCAGGGTCCACATTCAGCACAATCTGATCTCCAGTTGGACCAGTAAAATAACAACATAATAAATTAATTCAACCTTTCTTTCAATACAAAAAATAAATAAAAAAAAAAATAATCAAGATATTTACATTTACTAAACTATCCTTTTAGAAAACATTATGAACAACTTGAAATTTCTGAAGAAGAATAAGTGAAGTTTTAACAATATTTGACCTAATTTACACATTAACGTACTTATTATTAGTTATTTAATCTAGTAGTTAAATTTTTTTTCAAAAAATATTATAAATAATATTTACTTACATTTTATAAAATAAATATAAATTTACTAAATAAAATAATTTATTTGAAATGTATTCCTATAATATTATAAATATATTTAAAATATACTTAATGAACTTCATATACATGAAATATATTTTATATTAAAAATTATATATTTTATTTTATATCTTTATAACATGTTTTTACATGACTTTATTTTATCTTTTTTTATGTAAATATTTTTTAATTAAACATATTAACTCATTTACATCAATTCAACTGTCAGATCACATTGGATCTATAAATAAAAAAAAATTTTATCCCATGTATTTTACAAGCTGATCAGAGGAACTTTTAATGATTGAAAAGTTATTTTAAAAGTACATACGTGTACATTTGCACGTGTGTAGTAATCCTGACCACCCGAACCGACTCAGTCAGAAAGGTGGAAGCTTTCTCCACCTGGAGCGTCTCCATGACTACATGGAGACACAGAAGCTAGAGGATGATAGTGGTGCAGATTTACAACAGGGAGAAGTTTCCATAAAGAATTCCAATTTTATATATTTAGATAAATTACACACTGGAGAAACGTTTACTTTTGACATTAATTAGGCCCAACCCTCAAATTAAAAACCTTTACTTTATCTAAACCCTACTCCAAGTTTGTGGTATAAAGTCGGAGGGAAATGTGGGAATCTGAACAGCATTTTGTTAGATTAAGTAATCAGATTTCTCTCAAAACCATCAGTGGTTTAGTCAAACTATGCATATATTATCTAAAAATCTATTTTCATTGGCAGTCTCATCTGAAAAAGCCGTGATAAGCATCTTGATTTGCCTTTGAAAGAGATCTTCATTCATCCAGAAGTGATGTTTGATACTAAAACAATGAGCTGGGCTGACAAACGGAGTAAGTAAAGGGCTGAAGCCAAGTCCGGTGCAGAGGGGCCGAGTCCCGTTCGCAGCCCCCAAAGCAGAAAAACTCTGGACATTTTCCCCAACTGCATTAGCAGAAAACCTAAAGAAATAAGTGTTCGTAGCTTCTTCTGTGATTTGTTCAGAGAATATAAACCTAGCAGAGCTCTCAGAGCCAAAGATTCTGGTCAACTAGTCCAGACCAGAGTCCAGACCAGAGTCCAGACTTAACATGGAGAAGCAGCATTTAGCTGTTCTGCTGCAAACGAACTTTCACCACATGGAGACATTTTTACATCCAGGTTAAAACGTTTCTCATGTTTCTATGAATGAATTCTGTTTGGAAACTTTTTAACTTCTTTTAATCATTTATGATTTTATTGTGATTCTTGCTTTTTTCTGCCTTTTACTATTTCTTAATATCTGTAAGGCTTTTGTTTTATGTAAAGCACTTTGAATTGTCCTGGACATGAAATGTGTTTTACAGATAATCTGTCTCGCCTCGACTTCTTTGTGATAAATCTTATACTGTTGTAAAGTCCCGTTCGTAAGGAAAATGGATGTGTGGGATGAGCAGCAGAGCTGAGTATGCAGCCGATTCTGCTGTTGACTCGCGTGTGGTGTCGATTATTGGATTGGATGATTGAAGTCTGAAGAAACAAGAGCCCCAGTAACATGTGGAAGAACCGTACAGAGGCCCAGCAGCCTGGTACCTCCACCTCATGCTGGTCACAAGCTCGAGAGGGAACCAGCATGGTTGCGTTGGTCACTCATAGTCACACGTTACTATTCTGTTCCTTTAAGCTGCTAATAGGCTGAAGGTTTGCAGCTTTGTGTAACTGTTTTAAAAAGTTTAGTTTATAAAATAAAAATAAATAAATAAATAGAACTAACTTATAAAAAAATATAAGGATTTACAAAAGAAAACAAAATAAAATATAGAGCTTCACGTGATCTGCCTGCATGTGCATCCAGTACTGATTGCCTCCGTCTGACCAGGTTTCAGCACCCAGCATTACATTTAGCTTTCTTCAGCTTTCATGGAAGAAATAAAGAGCAGATATGAGCGAAAAGCAATTTTCCTAGGAGGTAAACACATATGCCCTGAGTTACGCAGACGAGTACAGTCACGCCATGAAAAGAAAAGCAAAAAAAGACAAAGAGAAAGGTTTTTATGAGAAATGAACAGACTCCTGGGAGGGGAAGACAGACGTAGGGAGCCTGAGAAACGAAAAGCAGATCTTTTCTTGGCCCTCTGCTTCGTTTTGTGTGAAATTGTCCACAGATTGTTCTCCAAATTATGGAAGTTAATTGAAAATATTTACATTAGCATGACAGGCGGGAGGGGCTCCGTCTCCTCTGCGTAAGGCAGGAAAATGGCTTCGCTAATTAGCAACAAGCCTGATAAAGTCCAGCGCTCCGTGTACCAAGGCCCGGTCAATCAGGAAGGAGCGTGCACGGAAAATAAAACAGCTCAACGCTGACCTTGTTGCCTGTGGTCTTGCAGTACCTAAAATTAAGAGATGAGGACTGGAACAGATGCTTGACTTCTCAATCCTTTGATGATTCATGGAAATATTAGAAGCAATCCCAGTGAAAATTTGGGGAATGTGTTGTTCCATCTTTGTCCGGGACATTCCTGACGTGTTTTATTAAAAGTGAACAACCTGAAAAGGGAAAAGTGTCCTGACAAAGATTTTTATCTTTACTGCTGCACCTGGCGTGTTCCACCATTCACTGGCAACGCTCCTCCTACATGAGAAACCACTGAATCCATTCAGAGACCTTGGCGCATCAGGAAGTAACACCCGCTGCTCCAGGGGAGCGGGAACAACCCCATCGGCTCCAAGAACTCAAAGACATGAGAGAGAAGGTGCAGTAAGTGAACGCACTAAATGGATCTGATCAATACAAGGTCTGCTTCGTCCTTTCCACCGGGTGCTAAATTAAGGGGGAGGGGTCTCATTTCTGGGTCACGGAAAGCCAAGGCCGAGCCACCTGAGGGTTCTGGAGAGACAATAATCTGAGTCATAGTCGTTTCTGTGAGGATTTTCATTAAACTCTGGTCCCTACGGGGCCAAATCTAACAGCTACAGAGTGTGAGGAAAGCAGTGACACCAAATATTAGTTTGATTGGTTAGACTCACCCACTAAAACCACCAGCCGGTGTTTGGCTCCATTCTGCCTCCGGTAGGGCGCGACCTCCTCGTACGTAGGGACGTCAGCCATGTCGTACATTTCACTCTTCTTGGACTCGTACATGGACTTGTTGGTCTTCCTGTCTCTTCTGCTGAGGCGGAAGCTTCTCCTGAAGCCAGCTGGAGGTCAGGAGAAAGAGACAGACGTTCATCTGCAGATTCAGGTACAGGGGTCTGTAGCTTCCAACACAGCCGTGAGCGCATGCGAGCCTGCAGCTGTGCGCTTGGATTTATGCTTGTCTTGGCAAACACCTCCACACAGCTCCACATCCAAGAGCTCATATTATTTTGCGCAGCTCGGTTTGATGACAGCTATCTTTGCTGTAGGTGAATGAAGTGCAGAATAAACGTCGGCCAGATTCCCTCAATATCACACTCAAACACCTGCCTCATATTTTCCCCTGGTGACACGTAGTCAACAGGGGAAAATGATTATCTCTTAAACTCTGATCAGGATTTGACCTTTTTAAAAAACATTTGTTAATGCAGAACTTTGTTAGATTTATGTTTTAAAGAAACGTCTTGCTTTTTAAATTTTATGTACTTTGCAGCACTGATGGAGCTTCACAGATGTGAAAGCTGCCCAGGCCATAGGCACTAAAGCAGCCCCATACCATCAGAGATGCAGCTTTTCACCTGTCCACTGATAACAAGCTGGATGCTCCCTCTCCTCTTTAGTCTGCAGGACACGCCCTCCGTGCTTCCCAGAAACTAGTCCACATCTTCATCCAGGTCTCCACTTTGCCTCGGACCATTTTAAATGAGCTTTGGTCCAGAGAAGACGGGAGAAGCTGGTTCTGGATCCGCACAGAGATTCCTTCGGATTCTCTAAATTTATTGATAATAGTAAATACTGTAGATGGTGTTCTGAAGTCTTTCTGAAATTGTTCCACAGCTTTAGATCCAGTTGTTCTTAGTTTGGTGAATCTCTGTCCATCTGAGGGACTGCCAGTTAACTTGATTAGTTTTTACTTTTACAGCCTTTTGTTGCTCTTGTATCGAGAACACAAGCTGCTTGAACCCACTAGATCTCTTTAAAGAGGCATGTCATTATACCCCTGCTGCATTCTACCCCCACTTTCATTATTTCAGTTTTTAAATCAGAAACAAATGAACTCAAAGATATGATGCAAAACGCCTCAGGAAAGATTAAAATTATGACCTGAGAGATTCCAAATATCCCCCCGTTTTATACTCTCCAAAACATTGTCACACCACCATGCTGCTGTGCAGACAAACAGCTCAGAGAGTCTGCATTTTTCTCAGCTTGTTCTTTTCCAAACAGTCACTTAAAAAGAGATGGAACTGCAGACCAATGCTGAGTTACAAATGAAACACACTGTAAGTCATGGGAGCATAATAATAATTATGCTTTTTACATAAGTGTGCCTGTATAAGCAGGAAAGAACGCACATGCTCCAGTAATAGTGTTACACTCAACATTTAGGATAGACTTTGTTCCACTGTGGGCTAGCTGTGGCTTCTGCCATCTGTGCCATCTCTCCTGCGGTTAATCAAGTCATTCAGCACCATCACCCCCACACCTCCCCACCCAGGGATTATTACCCACTGCTGCATGGTGGAAAACGCACAGCAATCATTTCTCCTGTAAAATCAAATCTCCAAGGCGGATATCATAACAAAAAACTTTAAGAGTATAGTGTTGATGATTTGCTATTGAAAGCAAGAAACCAGCTTCTGAAAGTTTAATCCCAAACCCACACCTCCAGATTTTTAGGTTAATATATATATTTTATCAGGTCCACCTTCTAGTACCGGGTTGGACCCCCTTTTCCTCCAGAACTACCTTAATTCTTGGTGTGATAGATGGAAGCAGGAAGTGTAAACCTTCCTCAGAGGTTTTGCTTCATATTAACCTGACAGCATCACACAGTTGCTGCAGGTTTGGAGTCCAGTGAACTCATTAGCTCTGTTTACATTTGATCCCATTGAATGACCTATCAGAATAAAGCCTGTCATGTAAACACCTCACCTTATCCGATCGGCCTCGATCGGAAAGATTTTCAATCCGATCTAGAGCATGCCATAAGACATAAGCTGTCTGAACACATTTATGAAGAGATACAGAGCCCGGTTGCTGCCTACAGTCCTCCAAGCCCATTTTCCAGCCCTACAATGTCCTAAAGCCACGTAGGAAATCCCTCACAGGCCTCAGAGGCAAACTGTAATAACCCAGATGTCAGTTCCTACAGCCCTGTCGCTGTAAAAGAAGTTTCTGAAACAAATACAAATCTTCATGAAGCATTTCTGAAAACGGAGAAAACTAAGAACAGCGCTGGAAAAGAGGAAAAAACTCCTGAAACCACCTGTTGCGAGGCCGCACTGTAGTAAGTGTTGGTGTCTAAGGGCCCGAGGCCTTTACACACCAACACTTTCTACAGTGCGGCTAATGGAGACGACATCTATGGAATTAACCAGGCATGGCAGCTGGAGATTAAGCAAGTATTATGCTCTCGGCTGAACGCTGCATGCTGCGGTTTGACGCTGTAACACTTAGTCCAGTCTGTGGGCAACAAATGTGGGAAGAATTACCAGCCCTCTCTGCAGTGTTAGGCGTCCCCATTACTAGCTTGGTTGGAAGGGAAGAAGAGGTCCCATGACAGGCAGCTCAGGGAGGAGCGGGAAACTTTCCACATCGTCAGCCTTTATTAACCCAAGGTTGAATTAAAAGAAAGACGAGTGATGCCAAGGAGAGACCGAAGAACTGCTCTGCTTGATCTAGCAATGTGCCACGCTTAGATGATGAAGGGAAACATGCCAGACTGTGGAGTTAGAACATGCCCAGTTTCTGGAGATTTAACATCGTTGACAACTGAAAAACATGCAACTGAGTCATGTCACCGTTAAGCAGCGTCACACAAACCACCATCACTGGGAGCGAAATTACTTCAGTTCAACGAGGCTTAATAGAGAGACGGGAAAGAAGGAAGTGGACATCCAAACAGACACTTAATTTTCCAGTTTTGGAAAATTTTAGGCGATCAGGTTTTTGCTCAACCAAGAAAAAAAAAGTCTTTGACTGTAACAATACAGAACAAACTAGCTGATTTAGGGACTTGAGGGCCTCGGGTTGCATCTTCACTTTCTGCAGACAATTTTTGAAATCTTTATTTTACGTATTGAGATTGCAAGATCTCTCTTTTCAAGGGAGCCCTGGCCAAGATTTATTATCTTTCCCACACGCAGTCACAAAGACATTCACACACGGGCAAAGCACAGCAGAACCCCCCCCCCCCCCCCTACACAAACATGAACTGCCCAATTTCTGTCTCTTAGAGTAAAAATTTGAACGATGTCTTGGGGATTTGATTACACCAGGAGCTAGCCCACCTATGTCCACAGAGGCCGCAACCACCCAGATTAGGGCAGGCCAGAGTCCGAACCACAGCCATAGGGCTGCAGTGCAGGACCCTAAGCTTCCCGGTCAAGGACGATCACCATGGCAACACCCCATAGACCGAGCAGGCAAAGCTCTCCAACACAAAGGATCTCCATGAGGAAAACACTGGAGTCAAGTAAATAAACAAATAAGTATAAAGGACTAAAGTAATAAGATAAAATAAATAAATATAAATAAAATAAAATCACATAAAAATAAAACATGAATTAGATAAAGATCAGATAAAAATCAGTTAAAGGTTAAGCTAAAAAGGTCTAAAAGGTAAAAAAAAGAGCCTCTCTGCCGTCTCTGCAACCCTGAGGTTCTCTGGCACTGTTCCATAGACGAGGGCGGTAATGAAGGAACGAGGCCTCGTTGTATGTTTTAGTCTTTACTAGGAACTAACAGACCGGCACCGGAGGACCTCAAGGTCCGCAAGGGTTCATAATTTAAAAGCGAGTCAGATAAATGAGAAGGCCCAAGACCCTTTAGACAAACGATTAAAAGAAGTTTAAAATTAATCCTGAAACGCACGAAGATCCAATGCAGCGATTTTAAAATGTGTGTGATGTGTTCCCGCCCTCTGGTCCTCGTCAGAACTCGTGCTGCTGAATTCTGAAGTAGTTGCAGATTTGAAACATACTTTTTGGGAAGACCAGAGAGCAGGGCATTACAGTAATCTATTTTACTAGACAAACAGGCATGCTTCAGCATCATTATTATTTATTCCTCCATACATACATACATACATACTTAGCCTGTTTTCTCTAAATTCTTCTAAATGGATGCTAAAGTTGTTTTACCAGCTTAAATGATGAATAAATAAACAAAAAATCTGCTTCCCCCAAATTGAAAACAGTCTGCACCTTTAGCTTCTTTTTATTATTTAACTGTAACATGATTATGTTTTGATGAATGCCTAAAAAAAAAAAAAAAAAGCAGAAGTCATCGTCCAGATATTTCCGGAGCTAACTGGATATGTTCTCCGCTGCAACAACAGGCATCTGTAGAAATGATTACGGGGCTGTAATAAACCGAGCTTCATGACTGGTCTTAGGTATTTGATTGCATTAAACATCTGTTTTTAGCAGCAGCCTGGATATATGCTACAGTAATTATACCAGCCTTTCAACACAGCAGATTCAGGAGGACAGGGGGGAGTGGGGGTCACCCATGTGATGCACTTTGTGCTAATAAGTTTGTGTAGCATTCAGCAGTGGTGAACTTCTGGGACAACGCCATTATAGCAGTAGTTTCTACGTTCTCCACAATAAGAATTTGAAAAATAGTGGAGATGTGACGTTCATGAACGAATTGATTCTTTTAAACGGCTCTTTTAAATGAAAGATGTGAACCGAGTCACAGCTGTGAGCCGTTCAATTGTGAGCCATTCTTTTTATATACAAAATTTCCACATTGGCTTCATCACATTTGTGACATCATAGAAGTCTGATATCCAACACGCTCCATTCATGTGAAGCATCAATGGGGAGAGAGAATTGTTCGGAAACAAATACTGTGAGTTCTACTCAAAACATTTACTAGAATTTGCACTGACTGCTCAGGTTTCCCCTTTTTTTTTAATCTATATTTTTCCTATAATATTTTAATCTTGTATAGTAGATTTTATATAGGTACATATTTTGATTGTTTGTCATTCTTATATATTGTGAAATTTTGTAAGATATTGTAAGAAGGAGCCAGTTTTTTGAATGGCTCTTTAAAAGGAATGGCTACTCAAGATCCGGCTCCGTTCAAAGAGCCATAAATCCCATCTCTAGAAAATAGTACCCGACCCAAAGTGTTAATAGCTCAAATGGTGGAAAAGAGCTTTAGATCTTTAGCTGAGAGAGATCCACCATTTGTTTTTCCCTCCAACAGATCCAACTTTGTGTTGAGGAATGTCTTGTCTCAGACTAATTTAGTTTGTCTATAGTTTAAAAAAAAACAAAAGGCTCATGAGTGACAAAACTAATACGTTTTTTTCTGCTGGGAAGACAACATACAACAAATACATATAGATGAATCTGGACTGGCAGATCTGGAGATCCTACAGTTTCCTTTGTTTTTCATATAAGACATCAGGGCATCGATGTAAAAACTGCTTCATCCAGAAACTGCTTTTAATGATTAACAACCCAAACTGAAATATGAAACACTAATCTACAAATCTTGTTATATTATCTTATCAGAAGTTAGTGATAGGTTCAATTTTCTATTTTTCACATATTTGATAAAAAGTGTTTTTGTCTCTAGTCTTTAGTCTGTTAGTGATGCGTTTGATCTGCTAACCACCTCATCATGGGTGCAAACGAACAGAGAGACATACCGGCTCAGACGTCGCCTGGTCAAACAAGGCCTGCGTCGGGTACTGTGAAAAATGGCAACAAGGCCCTGTTGCAATGCTACTACTCTAGTAACCCATGGCATCATGAAAAGAATGTGGGATATACATTGAGGAAAATAAGTATTTGAACACCCTGCCATTTTGCAAGTTCTCCCTCTTAGAAACATGGAGGCGTCTCAAATTTTCATCGTAGGTGCATGTCCACTGAGAGAGACATAATAAAAAAATATAAAATTATCCTGAAATCACAATGTATGATTTTGTAACAATTTATTTGTATGATACAGCTGCAAATAAGTATTTGAACACCTG
>JBAMHW010000020.1:22563176-22575532 GCA_037177495.1 Rhadinocentrus ornatus | reverse complement strand
TAGTGTAAAGCGCTTTGAGCGGTCAAGCTGACTGGAAAAGCGCTATATAAGTACAAGTCCATTTCCATTTCCATTAAATGGTGATGGGTCCAACTCAGAAAGGCAAACAAGAAGCAAAGGCATTTAAGATTTATGGGAGAAGGTGGAACATCTCTTTATAACCTGGCCAGCCCCAGTTTGAACTCACACTGGCAAGGTTGCAAAATAAACTCCTTCTGATAAGGGAGAGGCCAAAACACTCCAGTGGCAACACTACTGAAGGTAACTGGAAGACCTGAGGAGAGTCAGGACTGAGAACCTGCCTGAGCGAGGAGGAGTCAAGGCTGGGAGTGAATAAGAGAAGGATGTAAATGATGAGAGGCAAAATTAATACAATCCCAATTCCAGAAAAGATGGGATTCTGTGGAAAATGCAGATAAAACCAAAACGCAATGATTTGAAAATCTTATAAAGTTATATTTTATTCCCAGTAGAACAAAAAGTCAAGTCAAGTTTATTTGTATAGCCCTATATCACAACAAAGTTGTCTCAGAGGACTTTACAGAAAGAGGTGAAAATAAACAGATTTAGTGATAAACAACATGAATGTACAGATAAAGAATACAACATATCAGCTAAGTCATTTTATTATTTAATGAAAATATGAGCTGATTGTGAATCTGATGGCAGCAATTGGAGGAATATTTGGCAGCTAATTAGGTTCATTGTCAACAGGCCAGTAACAGCAGATTCTCTCAGATGGAAAGATGGACAGAGGTTCACCAACCTGAGACAAACTGGCTCAAAACGTTGTGGAACAATTTCAGAAAAATGTTTCCCACCATCTACAGTGTATAATATAGCCAAAAGATTCAAAGAATGAGTGGGAATCTCTGTGTGCTGGGACCAGGAAGAAGGTCAAAACTGGATGCTTGTGTTCTGCATATTTCCTTTTCCAACTTTTATTTTGGAATTGAGGTTATAGAATAATAAAAACGAAGATGAGAATAAAGGACTAAAAAAAAAAAAAAGATAAGTTATAAAATGATTCTATTGATTTAACAGCTCAATTTGTGTGTGCAAGCTATGAACACACATGCAGCATGGGTTTAAGGTTCAAGGAAAAACAAAAGAGCAGGGGGGAAAGTCAGGAAAGACATTTGTTAAACTGAAAGTACAGAAGTGTGATGATAACCGGAGCTCTGGAAGTCATTATCTGCACACAGTAAATAAGTGACGACGGTAGAAAAAGACAGAAGTTCAGCTTTCAAACACAAGCTGTTACAGATTCATGTTTTTCTTTCATAATTCCCAAGTTCTGGTCTACCTACTTTTTTTCAGGCCTGGATGCACTGCCCCCCCTTCCCTCAGCTTCATTACAGTCTCCAGTCAACTCTCACTCTCTCAATCCTCAGGGGGTGTATATCAGCCTCTTAGGGAGACCTGATGAATACTTTGAAAGCACTGAAAGGCAGTTGGAACAAAGCAGAACAAATCCAACCTCCTGAACTCAGCATCACCTCCCCCTGTACGGCAATACCCTATGGGTGCTATCATCAGCATCCAGCCATGCGTGCCCACTAATGAGGACTGCCTGCTCAGTTAAACAAATACATAAACAGTGCAGGCAAGAACATAAATAAGCTCTGTGATATGTGTGCACCAGGATGGGCTTTTTTGTGTACAGTTAGGCAAGTCTTCAACACCCGCTGGCACATGGAAGCCATTTCAGACTTTAACTTGTGCATGGTAACAGTGCAGGAAGTCAGATCGGGAATGTCCGCATCTGTCAAAGCACATGGATGCATGAGCGACAACATGTGTAGGTGTGCTTTTGTGTGCATGGAAGCGAATCTGTGTTTCTCTGAGTGAGCTTCTACCTAAAGTCAGGCCAAGCAGGACGGGCAGAAACCTCAAAAGACTGAATGATTGATGCTGGACAGTCAGTAAGCCTGATGAATGGGCTGCGCTGTGTTAGTAATTAGAGACAAGGCGCCACTTAACCATCAAGTGTCTCAGCTCCACTATTCACATGGAAAAAGACAGCAAAGTGAGCACAAGATGGTTAAACAAGTTGTCTGATTCTCTCTTTTTAGAGTCTCTGCAAAACTTATCTGTTTAAGGAAAGAAAGTCTAGATATATAAACCAAGACAGGGGTTATCTTAATCTGTGTCAGGCGTCCCAGCAGTGGCCAATCAGTGCCAAAGTCTCCACTCAACACAACACGATAAAGTCCATACACAGCTGTGCCCTAGCTTTTCTATCTCCACTGCAAACACATAAATGTCTCAGACTGTTTTTGTTGGGCCGCACCAAATTCAGAGGCTTATTGTCTGCAGCGTGACGAAGAGAAACGGAGCGACACTTTGTCCGTATCACGCCGACACCCCTCCCAGCACTACGCACACATGTTGACATGGCAGCAGCATTAAGTACGTGATGACAAATGGCTAACACCTCAAGCAGAGCAGAGAAAAAGAGAATATGGACTCAAATTTGGATCCGCTGTTGTATGAGAGAGTGTGTTTATTAAAAGGGAGGGAAGATTGTCCAGCAGGCTGTCTGCGCACAGCAGTGCCATGAAACTTTAGCAGATAAGATGTTAAATGTTAGATTTAACTAAGGTCTGCAAGTGGTGGGCGGATCAATCCAAATATTGATTATATCCAGTGTTTCCCCTACCATTATATACCAACTGGAAGTTATTTTATCCTCTCCATATTGCGTGTGCTTTATGTTTCATTTCTAGGTAAGATTCCGGATATTCTGTCAAAGTAACACTACTGTGTCAAATAAAGCGTTCTTACATATTTTGTATTTTAACAGTTTTTCTCAGAGTCTTTTGAGAGAAAGAAAATAAAATCCACCATATGTTTAAACATGGAGCTTTTTCCACTTAGTTCTTAGCCGAATCACACAGGAAGTGTTGATTGTTTCGTCCAATTAGTGGACAGCAATGTGTCAAGCTCAGAGTCAGATCGGTAAGGCCTGGTACACAAGTAAGGATTTTTTTAATTTTCTAAGATTTTTTTATCTGGTCGAGACCTCACACGTGAAGATCAGAAAAGGCATTAAACTGCTTTGATCATGATGTGTGTGGTGGCTCCGATAATCTAAACACAGAACACACACGTAACGATGCTGTCCCGCAACTGATCTACAATCTAGTCCTCCGACCCGGACATCTCACATGACCAAACGTGATCTAACAAAAACGTAGAAGAAGAGCCATAGCAACAACCGGCAAAAACGTAGAAGAAAAAAATAACAACCGGAAACAGCAGCATGAAGGAGGATACACAGGACGAGGGAATGATGGTGGTTTTGGGACTATTGTTAATAGAAAAAGCCAGAACTGGAGACAGCGTGAACACAGACTTTATATCCTTCCTCGTTCACCAGACAGCTCGCTCTCTGATTGGCTACATTCTGGCCCACGTCCCCATCCGCATTGTCACAATTCAGGAGTCGTCGGCTTTCCTCACACATCTAAAGATATCAGGTTGTAAATATCGAACATGTTCAATATTTCCGATTCTCAGCTGCGACCCGTTTTAGAGCCGATTATCGGGACAAATCTGCTTGTAACACCTCACATGATAATTATACAGAGAGACTCACGATAATCTGGCGTTTGCCATCCGTGGTCGGAAAGAGGCAACACGTGAAGAGGACAAACACAGCCTGATAATCTTTGTGTGTGTACCAGGCTTTAGATTAGGACCCCAAATGAAGGGTCTGGCACTCTTCCTCGTTTTTACCTGTGGAAACCCAAAGAAAGAAAGGACACCGTGCCCAACCCGTTGGTTTAGGTAAGCACTCAGAGGGCGCTCTACCCTCCTTTGTGGATGAAAAGATGGAAGCTGGTTGAATGGATGACGAGGGGGCTATGTGTGGCCTTTCCACTGATTTCCTCTGCAGCAGAACAGATGGACACTGGAACGTTTTTACCTTCGCAACGACCACAACTGAAGGGACTTGGCTACTCTTAACCCGCCAGGGGAAACAAACAGAAAACTCGGTTTTAAACTTGCAGCACTCCATGCGTAACAACCACTCAAAACATCAACCTGGAGCATTTGACAAACATTATTTCTCCCTCTAAATTGAGAGCGACAAGGGAAAACAAACGCGAGCGGCCGGGGCAGAGAGGTGGACGTGTTTTGACATGATGTCACTTAACAGCGAAAGTGTAACGGCGACAATAAACTCCCGCTGACTGCTGTGTTGACTGCTATGTTTAGAGGTAGAAATGTGAGTGTAGTGGAAACACATGCTGGCATCCTTCACACCAGATGTCGACCGTGGAAAAAACCAAATACAAAGTGGGAACGGGCCTCCTGGACATTAAAATACAATTACCTCTAATCATATCTGGTGTTTGAGTGTGTCATTTCGTCTTACCTCACTGAGATGGCATAGAGCCCCCCCTAAACCCTGCTAGCACATAACACGCATGACCATTCCACACAGAGCCCAGCATATTTACGAGTTCTTAAAGACTTCCTCGAAGGCCACAGACTCTGCTGCTTCTCTTTAAATAAAATCAAGTAATATTAGTGTATTTGGTCAGGATCAGAAAGCCCATTCAGTGTTATGGCCACCTATAAAGATTAATACAGCGCTGTAAAGGATTAGCAGGAGTCCAAAAGAAAATCTACATTATTGCAAAGAACAGTCAGAAGTACTTGAAGTTTTATGTCAAATGATTTTCCAAAGTGATGCAACAGGGCTGCCACAGCAGGCCAATACCTGCAAGCCTCTCCACCTGTTTTATTAAATCCCCCGTCCCTTTACCATAACCCTACAGTCTCCATGTCTGCACTAAAACAGGCTCTGGTTTCACTTTTATTTCCTTAACCTCAGTCTTGACCCAACAGTCATAATGAACAAGTATACTGGGGGAAAAGGGAAAATTGCCAGCTCCTTATTATGATAATTATAAGGAGCAGGAGAGATTCCAGGAGAAGTTGCCAGGAAATGCAAAGCAGAGGGTTCTCTGACAGGACGGCTTACCTTCATTTGTCTTCCTACACCCCCCCTTTCCTCTTCTCCGTCTATTTAAACCTTGATGTTAGAGTAAGTCATTACCCGGTTACTATGAAAACACACTAAGCAGCCCACCTCTGTGCTTCAGACAGGTGGTGGTAAATGTGTGAATCTGTGAATAAACTCGCGACTATCTTACAAAGTTCTGTTCGCAATGACTCAGCTTGTAAACAATATGGTGATTCATTCAGGTTGAGAAGACCTGCCGTCTCCGTGCTATAAGCTGGACGCTGCTAGAGATGCTGTCATTATGTAGAGGGTGAGAGCTGTATGAGCACATACAAAGAGACAGTTGTGTGACGGGGAAGAGGTCTATCTCTGCTCTGGCATTGTTTCCCGTTTTCCCCGCCGCTATCCCGAGCAAAGAAAACATCACTTTCACATGTCACTTCTAATTTCCAAAGTGTGCTGGGAAACAGGGCGGCTGAGCCGTCGGCCCGACGGGCAACAATGCCTTCATTCAGACTCTGAGCTCTCCGGCTCTTCGAGTGCAGAGCGGAAAAGGCCGGGATGTGTTCGCATTCATGATTACACATGAAGGGAGGAAGACATTTTATTCAAGAGGGCTGTAAGATTAGGATCTGGGAATGTCTCAGATGTGGTTGTGGAAGCTGTGTTTTTATATTCACAACTCAACAGGCTGTAGGGGTGGTGAGACAGACGCTGAACTGAGGATTGTACAAGGACAAACACAGGGGTTCTTCACCGACTGCTTCAATGTTATTCACTATTAAATGTATCGGTTAGGACATATATGCACATTTAAATAAGCAATTTAACAGCTTGTCAACTCATTTCAGCCAATCACATGGCAGCATGTAGTCATGGTGAAAACAACTTGCTGGAGAGAGTCAGAATGAGGAAGAAAGGAGATTTAAGTTACTCTGAACGTGGCATGGTTGATGTTCTGAGTATTTACTGGGACTTTTATACACAACCATCTCCAGGGTTTCTAGAGATGGTCTGAAGAACAGAAAATATCCAGCGAGCAGCAGTTGTCTGGATCAGGATGCAGCAGAAGACCAGACCGGGTGCCTCCTGTCAGCTAAGACCAGGAAACACTGGACAATAGAAGATGGAGAAACTTTGCTGGTCTGATGAGTCTTTTGTTTTCTAATGACCCTGAAAGCTAGTAAATATAAAGCGACCCACAGGGGTTTAACCACCACAGTCTACCTGAGTATTGTTGCTGACCATGTCCATTTCTTTATGACCACAGTGTAGCATCTTCTGATGCTACTTCCAGCAGGATAATGCACAATGTAACAAAGCTCCTATCTGTCATGTCAATATGGAGCAAAACCTCGGGGACATGTTTCGATCACCTTCAATCTATCACACTCAGAATGCGGCAGTTCTAGAGGAAAAAAGGGTCCAACCCTGTACTAGAAGGTGTAAGGTGAGTGTAGGTGTTAGCTTGTCAAAGTAATTTGGTCACATTAAACTCAACCATCTAATGCCTTAAATCCTTCTTGTTAAGCTAGCTTAGTTTTACACATAAACAGTGTGACACTATAGAAAACATTCAACACATAAAGATGCTCATGGAGATTTACACAAAGCCAGCTGAGCTCATGCTGCAGCTAAAACCAGGAGAAGGCAGTGCTCTCCATCTTCTTCTGCAACACCCACTCTCCTGAACGCAACCCCCACCCCCAGACACTGTGGCCCAAACCATCACACAAAGATGTATTGCTTTTAAAGCACATGGGTCTATCTGTAAAGCACTAACACATGGTGTGCTGTCTGCGCTAATCTCATTAGCTGCCCCATTTATTCCCAGACAGCATCATTACTTTTCTTTCAACATTCTGGTGTAAACAGACAATAAAAAAGTCGCTTTTCTAAACATAATTATACATTTATCAGCTCTTTTCTTGTAATAACAGTTCCATTTAAAAACTTTCTCCACTCTGGCTTTATTGATTGTGCTGATCTGTGTTTGTATCCATCATAAAATGAACGGCATTCAGGTTGAGTTAAAGGAGACAATGGCTACAACGATGTGAGTCAATGTGTTTGGCTTCCAGACAAATGGAATCAGGGCAGCTCTGATCCAAATGTCCTGATTGTGTCAGAGAAGAAGAAGAGGTCCGTCTCTCGCAGATGGGAAAAGCATGGCATGTCAGCTTACCTGCAGCTCATTCCAGGGAGCACCATTCATGGAAAACGACGTCACGAACCGAATCGATCTTGTTTTATTAAGTAAAGAAAATCCACACACATCAATCAAGCAATTGGAGCCTTTACAATAATAATGTTAGACATGTCGTCTACTTTCATATATGCAGTGACAACTAAAGCTCTGAAATCCAATCGGTTGCTATTTGTGGGTCCATAATGAGAAGGCCAGCTGATTCACTGGTATCCAGTAGGCGGGGGAGGCTGGGTGGCCAAGCCTAGTAGTGGTAGCTGGATTGATTGGTGCTAGCCAACGCCAGGCAGGACCTTATGTGGGACTGGAGTGCCAGCTGGATGGCATGGACCCTGAAGTCTACTGTTTCCACTTAGCTGTAGCCAGTGACACTTAGTCATAATGGGAAAAGCAATTGTGTGTGCGAAACGACACAGATCGGAGAGAAAAAAGGAAGAAGAGAGGAAGGAGAGTGATAGAGCCCGGCGCTGGTACTGTCACTTTCCTGGCAGCAGAGTTGCTATGGCAGAGGTTGATAAATAAGGAATCAGTTTTGCACCAGAATCTAAACTTCTGAATGAAAGGAAAAAAATACCCAAAATGCACAAGAATGAAGAGGGAAAGTAGAGCCGATAGAGAAACCATATGAAAAGGAATGGATTAAAGAGTGGGAGTAAAAGGAAGAGAAAGATGGTGTGCTAGTAGGAGGATCACTGAAGACAAACTGAGTGTGAGAAGTGAATGAATGCTGCTCCGACACTGACTGAGTGGCACTGAGATCCAACGAGCGATGCATTAAAGGAACGAGCGCCCAGCGAGGTAAACGCAGCGAGCACCTACCAGTCTGCTGTTCACATCTGCGTCTCAGCGTGTCCGAACAAGCCGAGCAGAGTCCGCCACAGCAGGCTTCCTGGTCACTAATGTTCTTACAACATAGTGAGGGTCACTCAAGGTGATGTCTCAAGGTAATACAAGCACATTTAACCTCGGAACCGCTGAGTGTATTAACAATTATATAAAAACAAGAGAAATAATGGAGAAAAAAAATCAGGAGGAAAAAAAGACAAACAGAAAAAGCCCGGAATAAAATAAAATACATTATAATAAAAAAGATAATAATAATTTTAAATAAAGATAAATTATTAAATAATATATAAAGTTTAATACATAAATAAGAGTGAATAAAAGCAAATAAATAAATTAAATTAAATAGTTTGATGAAAAGAAATAAAATAATAAAAGACCAGAAGTGGTTTGTTGCAAATTTGTGACACCTGGCTGGAAAATGAAATATCTCTGTGTAAAAAATCTTGGTATTAAAAAAGAACTTAAAAAAAGTGGAAGCACCACTGCAGATTCTACTGTTGCAAAGTAAATGAGGAAAAATGAATGAGGATTTTCTCTTTGCATACTTTTTTTCTTTAAATATTATAACCCCCTTTGACAATTTGCTGCATGAGACAAAAAACTGCCAGAAAAGTGTGAATGAACATGTGTACATTATCTGTGGAAAGATTCACGGAGCTTAAGTGAAACAGAGCTAAGTTACAGAGGTTTTTGCAAACACATAGCTAGGCGGTATTCAGTGAAGTCCTCGTGATCCGATGAGGAATCTGGGACACGCAGCAAGTTTCTTTTGGGAAGCAATTTTATCCTAAAGTAGCACAAAAATGTGGATCTGCGCATAAACATTGAATTATAGTTAATACTTCATTATTCTAAATTAGGAGGGGTAAATCTCTTTGTAACTCCGGCTTCAACTGGCTGATTTGTATCATTGATCCTCATTTTGACCATGTGATCAAATAGAAATATGCTGATGTCACCATGGTTACATCCATCTCACCAATCATCAAAAGAAAGGCAGGAAATATTTGCAATGCAAAATGACTGACACCTGTCTTCATCCAATCAAATCCATGTAACCGGGCAGAAAATTGTGGTTTTAGATGAGAAACTGCTGTCAAAGGACAGTTTTTTTTAGTAAATGTGGGTTTGGAGGCCAGCTTCTGGTTTAGTGAATCCTGTTTACAGCTTTGTACCGCAGTAGATATCATTTTTCAGCGTGCATGCCGTGGGGTGAACAGGTGGCTGTGTTTTCACCTTTCTGCAGACTTTGTTTACATGTAATTTTAATTGTTTGTTCTTTCAACTGTGTTTGGTGGTGATAGAAATGCTGTAATGAGTTTTGAGCTGAGATTCTGGACTTTTATTGGCACCTAAGAGGTTATATCTGGATAATTTGATAGCAGGAAAAGCACTGAAGGTTTTTTAGGTGGACGTGTTTGTAGCCTGTTACAGACCTTTGAGTTTTTTGGCTCAGGAACATGAATAATGTAACACCAGTGCCTTCAGTCATTCCAACTTCTGACTGCAGTTTCCTATTAGTCAGTCTGTACTCCAGCACTTTATCACCCGAGGCAAAGTTTCCAAGTGTATCAGCTACGGCCTCATACTGACGCAACCCACTGAATTCTACACTTCAGACCCCCACCTGAACTATTCTGAAACCTTATCCAAAATAGCACATTATTTCAATAAAAATATGTGGCTGAGCTGATGTGTGCACATGTTTATGCTGCTCTCCAAACCCAATTATTTCATTGCGCAGACACTTGAGCTAGTAAATCAGCTCTTCTGGGAGAGCAGCAGGAGAGCTGGTGGTGAAACAGGAAAAAGAGGGAAGAAGAAGAAGAACACGAGAAAGGATAAAGTTTTTACAAAGCTGCTTAAAGGTGGCATGAAGTCACACTCTGAGAAATGAGAGCAGTTAATCAGAGCTACTGAACGCAGTCCACTCAGCTAATCGTTGCTAACAAGCCGAGGGGTCCGAGTGCCAGCTGCAGCTCAGTCTCTGCCTCGTCCAGCATCGTAAAACCAGAAAAAGGGAGACGAGAAGTGAAAAAGAAATAAAAGAGAGCAAAGAAAGCAGAGACTGTCAAGAAACTGGATTTTACATAACTCTGCTGTTATGATGTCAAGTTTGAACATTTTATGTGGAGTTGTGAGTTCAAGGGCACATCCAGATCAATTTAGAGCAGCAGTGAAGGTGGAACCTGCACAATTAGAGGGTTTTATTGGATATTAGAGTGGCTGAGACTTCACCGCAAGCCTCTGATCCTCTGACTCCTTACCCAATGTAAGATCTAAGAGACCATAAGCACCAGTTCCACTTGAAGGATGTACAGGACGAAAGTCCAGAATAAAGACCGGAGGACCAGAACAGTCAAATAAAATGGTCACAAAAAAAGAAAGGCTGAATTTACTTCCATGAAATATTAGCTTATTTGTTTATCTGAAACCTATTCAGCTGCAGTGCATCGTTGCTGCTGTTCATCCTGGCCTCCAGCTCAAAATCCATTCAGACAGTTGCACCAGCACCAGAAAACATGAGCATCATGTCACAGCAAAGCCAAACATAGCCTGGTTCACATCGCGGGTCTTAATGCTCTTTTTTCACGCGGTCGCAATGCAACTTTCTTCACACTTCAGTGGGTGGTGAGTAAAAACGGGATAAAAACAGCTGTGATTCCCAACATTTGATCAAAATGAGGCCAGAATGAAACATCTTGTTCTTATTACTCACTGCTCTTTTTTAACATTCATTGTTTTCTTTCATGTTTTCACAAAATACTGTAATGAAGACAAAGGAGGCAATCTGCTACAAGTGGGAGGTTATGATAAAAACGTACTCTGCTTTGCTTCAAAGCTTACAAGGAGGGAACAAAACAGAACAACGTAAACAGCTGTTGCGGGAATATTTCACTCATAATGTGCATATACATCATAAGAGCCACATTAATTTAAACCTACCAACCTGAAGTTGATCCCCTAAAAAACCCTAAACGTCTGAATAAAGCCACTAGGTAGAAAAAATATTCTAGATTACAAATGCCTTTATTATTGTGCAATAATAGACAGTATAAGACAGTGTAGAAGTGTTTTGTATGTTCTCAGGGGCCGTATCACTGAGACAAGAAAAGCATCACACTGTTAAATGGAATAACATCAGCTGGATGATTAAGCTGACTGCGGCCGGTGTAAATCAAATTATGGTTTCTGTGGAATGATCCGGCATCTGGCTGTGAAGAGGCTGGAGAAGGAAGCTTCAGCGACAACGTCTGTTGTCAGACAGAGAGGCCGAAAATTCCTCCGAGCCACATCACTGCGATCAGCAGCTCCGGAGAACATGCAACAGGCA
Source organism: Rhadinocentrus ornatus (assembly GCA_037177495.1). NCBI lineage: Eukaryota > Metazoa > Chordata > Actinopteri > Atheriniformes > Melanotaeniidae > Rhadinocentrus > Rhadinocentrus ornatus. Next base: position 22,564,168 of record JBAMHW010000020.1, on the reverse strand, counting down.
GGAAACCAAAAATGGTTTAGGTGTGTTCCCCTTTCCTCTGGGGTGCGGTGAGAGGAGCACGCAGGCCTGGAGCCAAGACGGTGGTGAGGGTGAAAACCACAAAGTGAAAATAGAGGCAGCCGGGGCCAGGACATGTCCGGGACAGATCAAAGATGGGCAGGGCCTCAGCACACAACAAAGAGCTGGATGGAGGTCTTTGACAGGCCAATGAGGACGTTTGGAGATGAGGATATTTTCAGGTCAGTCAACAGAATCGAGAAATCACCATAAAAACACAACAGGGATAAAAAGAATAAAAGAAAGTAGAGGCATGTGATGCAACCCAGTCTGGTGGTTAGCAGTGCTTTGTCAAAGGTCGGGGAATGTATGGAATGGGGACCATCAAACGATGCGAGACCCAGGACGTCGAGGGGTGGAGCCAAGACGCGAGTGGCGACAGCTGGGGCCCGACGGCTGGTTGTTGACGTCTGGAAGGACGAGATGGACACGGGAGGCACGTTGCAATGAAAGAGCAGCGCTGACCAGGGTTGTCCAAGACGAGCCGTTCGCAGACATCAGGCCTAGTCTGGCTGAAAATACTCGTGGCCAAGAAAAGGGCAGCTGCGGTCGGCTTCGCTGTGTTTACAACTTCAAGGTTGTGGGTTAGGTTCCCACAAGCTAGTACCTCGAAAGCATGTATGGTGTTTTGTTACTGCTTTGATACAAAAAGGTAGTGGGAAATTCAGAATTGTTTTAATTCTGCTGGAAAACCAAAATGTGACTTACAAGAGGCTCCATGTTTTTGACCAGTCTTATAATTTTCACCGAGTCCTCGTCGTCATCTATGTCTTCAGGCAGTGGAGGTAGTTCAGGGTCATAATTCTTCAGGGCAACGGTGTCGTGGACGGACAGAAGGCTCTAGAAGAGGAGAGAACGGAGAGATTTATGAGAGGAAAGGAGCAACAGGCAAGGGTTATCAGTCACACTGTACTTTGGTCCAATTAGCTAAACAA
>JBAMHW010000020.1:22436878-22450647 GCA_037177495.1 Rhadinocentrus ornatus | reverse complement strand
GGACAAACAACCATTCACGCACACACTCATTCCTAGGGAGAATTTAGAGTCACCAATTAACCTAAGATGCATGTCTTTGGACGGTGGGCGGAAGCCGGAGAACCTGGAGAGAACCCACGCATACACATGCAAACTCCACACAGAAAGGCCACCAGCCCCCCACAATTGAACCTCCCCAGCTGAGGCTTCAACCAGCAAGCTTCTTGCTGTGAGGCTGCGGTGCTAACCACCACACCACCGTGCAGCCCTATATAGGATAATCATGCATTTTTCATGGGCACTCCTTTTGTTTATATATATAATATATTTTATATATATATGTATATGTATACACATACATATATACATATACTTCCGTGCAGAAGTTGTGCTGTTCTAGACATTCAGACATCTTAAATAGAAAGTGGTGCTATTGGGGTGGCTTTACGATTGTTAAATCTTAACATTTAATACCGCGTTTTATTGTGGAATTAAGTAATTTTGACATCCCAACCCATGACGGTTGGATTGAATTATGCAAGTTGTTGCAGTCATGAGAGTGTTTATTATCATGCCAGTGAAGTAAAGAGACACGTTCTGCACAAAGACAGTCGCACCTTTTAGTGTGTTTGACCACCCTTGGCTCTGATTACCTTACACATTCACACTGGCATCATTTAAATAAAGTTCAGCAATGTTTGTCAGTTCTGCTGTATTGATATTGGGAGAGTTGGACCGCTGCAGGAAGTCGTCTTCATTATATCCCAAAGTTTCTCAGGATGGTTAAGGTCCTGACTGATGGCCAGTCTGTGTGTAAAAGTGAGAAAAAGCCTTTATGTTAAGCCCGTTGCTGTCCCTTTAAATGAATTGGCTTTACAGTATTGCTTTTAAGTGTTGACAGATTTTATTAAAAGGTATTGTCCCTACAGGTGGGAATATAAAAGGAATTTTTTGTTTTGAAGCTGATGTGACAAACACGGTTGTTGATGGATCTTGTGCTTGTTTTGTTTCAGGGCCCAGCTGTTCACCACAAGAAAACTCCCACAACCACAGTTCCCTTCATAGCTCCAACTCACATTCTAATCCCAGCAAGACCTCAGACACAGTAAGTGCTACCCCTGCAGCAGCGTGCAAGTTGCTGACAGACTAGGCATTATTTTTATAGTAAATATGTCTGGATTTCTCCTGAAAATGGATGCTTTCCATAATTTTACAGGATACTTTTAAGTTTAGTTGTACCTTCATGATCTAAATATTTAGCTTATTTTTATGAAAGCTTGCAGAGGAATCTGTTGGATTCTACTCTTACCCACCCATTGGCAGGGTTTTTGTCAAGCTGTTTCAAATTTAATATCGTTTTCTGCTGTAATAAATGTTATTCATGGTCATTTGGCCCATGGAATGGTCTAAAAACAAACATTTCAGCGTGATATGTTGTAAGACTCAGATTAAATGCTGGAAATAAGCTCTAAATATTGCGACAAGTCATTACCTAGAAACAATGGGAAGCTGTCTTTGAAATAAACCTTCCCTCGCACCTAAAAGGCTTCTCTGAAAAGATCCCAGACATAGTCTTGTGCTTTCATCCCAGTATCTCTTGTATATTTCAGATTAGATTTCAAGCTCTTACATCAGACGCTTACACCACACACACAAACACACTCACACACTTTCTGTCTGGTTAGTCTTGCTCCTAAATATGCGTTCCTCATCTCAGCCGTACGAACCTGGTGAGGACTGGTCAGAGCACATCAGTTCCTCTGGAAAGAAATACTACTACAACTGCCGGACAGAGGTATCCCAGTGGGAGAAGCCCAAAGAATGGCTGGAAAGGTAGCTAATATTTCTAAAACTAAAAGGATTTACTTGATTTTTAGTAAAAAAAAAATGTGTTGTGCATAGATAGCTAATGCTAGTTTTGTATCTGTGTTATCTAGAGAACAGAAGCAAAAAGAGGCGACAAAGACTGCTGTTGTCAACAGTTTCCCCAAGGACAGGGACTACAGAAGGGAGACTATGCAAGCAACGGCAGCCACTGGCTTTGCTGGTTCTAGTAAGTGTCGCGTGTACCCTTACAGCAATTATTAATGCAGCTCACTCACATGTGCTTCCTTTGCATATTTTTATTGTTTATTATTATTCTAAGCATGATTAGCCCAGTTTTTTATGTTAAACCCTAATAGAGCAGCTACTTGCTATATGAAGAGAAAGGAGAGTTTTGATGTCGTTAGGAGACTGCAGAGCCGCTTTCCTTCTCTTGCCGGGGCAAAATTCAGCACTATGGCTGGAAGTTTAAATAGGATGAAGTCTGCAATTGGTTAAAATGGGTTTATATGAAGAGAAATTTGGAATAAAGTTGTTTATTGTTAGAGCTGCAATACATGTTTGACTCTTTAAGCCTTTAACTGGGGTGTAATTGGCTGTTTTTGACTACTTTTGATTTTACCTTCATATTTCACTGTTAAAGACGGTTTGTCCTGCCTTGTTTGGTAGCTTTCTTCAGCACAAGCACACGTGTAATTTTACAGCTATTTTACACATTTATTAGACTTGGTGAGTAACCTAGCGACAGCATTCTAGATATATTGTAAATGGTTAAAATGTCTGAACCATAACGGCAGATCAGTGCAACTATAAGAAGAAAAAAGACGCTGGTGTTATTGTGAAAGACTGCTCACCAACCTGTAAAGCAAGACACAAGTTGCAGAGAAACGAGGGAATACATTGAATATGTTTCACCACCTGCAGGATGACCACCAGCTTTTTATGTTGAAGCTAAATGCTCAGTAGTTTGGTTAAATAATGCTAATATTTATATAACATAACACTGATTTTAAGTGTTATCGTGTCATTTGCAATTTTGTAAATATGTGTGACTGATTGGGTTTACAGCAGCATTCTCTGTTACATTATACAGATGAGACTTAACCAAAATACATCTTTGTTATGGAAAGCTTCTCTGTTCCATAACCGACTCGGCATGAAGTCCATGCCTTTTAGTTGTCAGCGTTGTATGGTCTGTATAAGAAAACATATTTAATTCTAGAGAAGTGGCCTTGTGTCTTTATTTCTTCTGTTACAGTATTATTTATGTGTCAAACTGAATGTCAGCGCTAGCTAGATGGTTTTATTTAGTTTCTCTACAGGTCCGTCTCATGTTGTTTTCATGCACCATTGCAGCACGAGAGCGTGACGCTGTGATGACGTATGCAACTAAGCGTAGACAGTTTATCAGACACACATTTTATACATCATGCTACACCAACACCGCTGTTCTGGCATCTGATTCCACAGTAGTGTAGTGATTGTGAAAGGACATACCAGCGCGGATTTGCCCAGCTTGTTTAGTTCATGTGTAAAAGCAGCTTAGAGGGCCTCATTGATGCAGCCTCATGGCAGGCCTGACGTCTGCAGCTGATAATCATGAGTCAGGAAAAACCAGCTCTGTATGACATTTCTAAATACCAAGAAGCATGTGCTGCTGTTTATCTTTTAAAATCGACGTATGCTTTGCTTCCCTCCTTGGAGCTGTGGCTCACACAGGTGCAGATGGTTCATCTAGTCTAGGTCTTTGACGTTGACTTTGGTGTGTGTTCAGGTGCTGTTTTGTTTGTTCAGACACCTGCGATGCAAAAAGACCGAGCAAGGGGCCTCTTCATGTCAGTTTGGCTGAATGACTTGTCTCTGTTCTGGCTCACTGGTTCAGTAAAATCAAACCACTTTTTAACTGCAGTGGAAAAGGGTTAATAATGTAAATTCCTCTACAGAAGAGGTTCATGAGGTGTTTAAAAGGAACGTTTTGAGTTTAACTTCTAATTGTTTGGGTCTGAGTTGCTGCTGCCTACATGTCACATACTTTGTATGACCCCTTTAGAAATAAACTAGTTCTTATGAGGAATCAGTCTTAGCGGCAGTGGACAACAGTCATACAGCAGAGAAGTGGTTGGGATGGGTAAGAGCTCAATATGAAATAGAAAAGTGAACTTTTGCCACTGAAAACAACTCTAACCTTAAATTATCACAGTGGTTCGAGTGATTGCTGAACGTGGTTAAAAATATTGCTTTTTGTCCGGGTAGCTGCTTTCCATTGATCGGATGGTCACTGAACATGTCTGTGAATTACACTGGGTGCTTTTTAGGAACATTTTTAGACAGAAATCTGAGTTTGAACCGAGTCGCAGCTGGTAAGGTACACGCATCTCTTTAAACACAGCTCTGGTGTGGACTGCAGCAGTCACCACAGACAGACATTTGGCTAATGTGTCTTATCAGCTGTTGAAAGGAATTTAGCAGGTTGTGTTATTAAATACCAGCACTGCCCGAGCTGTCCTCTGCTTTCATGTTTTTTCTCTTTAGTAATAATCTGCAGAACTGAGTCATTTTTTAACGCAGCATTGGAACCAAGTGAATTAAAGATGTGTATGAGCTGTCGCTGAAACCGTTGTAGACCTAAACCCTCATGAGTAAACACCAACTGTTCAGCAAGGTTGCTCATGTAGAAAGTGATATTAATAAAATCTTCCACCTGCAGCTACTGATTTTACAGCAAACTCAGGACCCGTGCAGAGGCCTCCAAAGGGGCAGAGGCTCAAAGTCAAAGAACATCCAACTCCACTTTAAAAGACAGTGGTGTGTGGCAGAAATCTGGCAATGAGACAGTGTTAAAGATGCAGTGAACTACATGCATCTAAAATAATTAAAAAAAAAAAAAAACACTGCAATGTAGTGTTGTCTATGAGAAACTGTTTTTTTTAACCCAGTTACTCAGGAATCAACTGCCTTTAGCTGCCTTTTTTCTTCTTCCTCTCTTTGTGGGGCATCTAGCAGTTAAGAAAAAAATACGACTTTTAATTGAAAATGATTGAGTGAAATGTAAAAACACACAATGTGTGGTGTGAGTACTAACGTCTTTTTATTATATTGACAAGCACTTGCTGGCTACACGTCAACTGGTGAGTTGTGAAAGTAGCTTTGTAGTTAGTGTAGTTAGCTAGCCAGTGCTAAGCTTGTCAAGATGAGATCAAAATGTTAGTTTTCTTTTCAGTGTTCATCTCTTCTGTTGGGTGACAACTCATTACACACCGTCTGCTGGTCTGCAGAAGGATGCCGACGATTCGGCGTCACTGGTTAGACTGGGCTGGTGAAGCTCGGGCTGGTTAGGGCCCTATGAATCCATCATTAACTTGGTTTACAGCGCCTTTGGACCAGCCACAGCTGAAATAAGGGGCTGTACAACTGTGATAAATAAGAACAATCAAATTCAACCCAGACAAAAACATTAAAGCGGCTCAAACACACGGTGAGTTTGATGGAGGTTGTTCTCGTTCGGTCGGTATATTCTCAGCATGATGCTTCACCAGAAACAGAGTAGCTTTAAATTATTCATTTCATGACCCACTTCTGGGTTTCTGCCGGCCTTTAAGCCGCTGCTGAACCTCTGGAGGAGACACCTGACGGGGCAGTAGTGGTAGAAATACGTTCAACTCTCCTCTAACTCTTCCCGTTCATTTCACTCAGGCTCCAAATATGAGCAAATTCCACCATCTTCCATGTTTTACTGTTGATTCCCGTTCCGTTATTATATTCTAAACCTCTCAACCAGTGTCCGAAATTAACTTTTTGGCTCGCCAGCCAAGCTAGCCGGTAGATGTAAAAATGTCTACAGGCCAAAATATTAAAATATTTTACAAACACATACCTCTAGGCACGTTATTTCTATAATACTGTGTTGTGTCCAAACTGAAAGTGGAAGTAGCAACATTAAACAAAAGCAAGAAGAAAAATGGTTTTATCTGATAAAGTGTTAATGTCTGAAATCATTAACTAAAACCTGATCAGACTCCTCGGAAGTCTGGGCTCCTGCTCCTAACAGTCCCTGTGCCACTGCATCACAGCCTTAATGGGATCAGAATCTGCTTCTTTTTTTTTTTTATTGTTTTTAAAAAAAAAACTTAACAGAAATTGATAATAAATAAATTTAAAGCTTATTGATACGATTAATAATATATCAGTAATATTGAATATAAATAGTGAATCAATAATAATAAAAGCTTATTTATAATAATAAATAACTTAATAACTGATCAATATAATAATAATAATAAGCATTATTATTATATTGATCAGTTAATCGGGCGACAGCTGTTCGTCGTCACGCCCGTTATGCAGCTGTCTTCAGGATTAAATCAGCTAAGCTAACAGGCTAACAGAAAGCATATCTGAATATGCCTGACCGGAGGCACCCGGTGTGGTCTTCTGCTGCATCCTGGTCCAGACCACTGCTGCTCGCTGGATATTTTCTCTTCTTCAGACCACTCTCTGGAAACCCCTAAAGACAGTTGTGGGTGAAAATCCCAGTGATTGCCATGTGATTGGCTGGTAAAATATTAGTGTTAACAAGCATCTGAACAGGAGGACCTGATGAAGTGGGAGATGAGTTCAAAATGGAGACTTTTACTATGTTACCAGTCATTCAGTCTTTACTCACCAGCTTCATAAACATATTTAGGAATTACACTGAGAAACCTGCAGTTTTGTTTACTTTATTGCTGCACAATCATCAGGTTGCTGCAAGATAATTTTTTCCCACATGGTTTATGGTTTTGTTGTCTTATTTCACTGGAATTTATCACAGTAAAGATTACCCTTTCTACTGGATAGGATAACTTCTTCCAGGAGTAAATATTTCTCAATCGTCATACTCTAGTGTTTTTTTTAAGCAGTTAAGTGGTCATAACAGTAAATGCAAAGCAAATTACAGCTGGATGGGAGCTATCCTAACATAAAATCAGTGTTGTAGCAGGATGGACTTACACGAGTATTCAGCTGTTTGAGCGGCAGCTGGATAAACCATATAAATCTGGAGAAGATGCTGTACTGACTGCTGCTTAATCTAAACTTTTATATGTGAGTAAATGGATTTGTGGGAATGCCGTTAATTAAATCACTTTTTTTCCTGTTACCGTAGAGTCGGCACAGATGGAGAAGCCTTCAGCAACCCTCACCACCCAGTCGCAGTCCTCATCTTCAGGCTCCAGCAGCTTGAACCCAACATCGGGGCCACCAGGCTCATCGGCCTCCACCGTGCCTGTGTCCCCAGTCCTTCAGTCCCCCACCCCTCCACTGCTTCAGGATCCCACCCTCCTTCGCCAGCTTCTACCAGCACTTCAGACTGCCCTGCAGCTCAACAACGCCAGTGTGGACATGGCTAAAATCAACGAAGGTAAAGAGTTGATGATGCAGACGTTAGACTGTGGGAATCACTGTTTTCTTTGTATGTTGACAATAGCTGATGAAGCTCTTTGTTGTGTTGATGTGAGAACTAGATGCATCCGTAGTGTCCACAATAACACAGGAGTGCAAATCATGTACAGGTCAGCAGAAAGGACAGAGCAGCAAGACTTTCAAACACTGTTTCACCTGCTGATGATCTAGAGATTTTATCCTGGGTTTGGATTGAAAATAAGAAAATCCAGAGCAGAAATGCGTGTCCTTACATGCCACTGCTCTGGACCATCCCTAAAATGTTTCAGGACTTCCGTGGATGCATAAAAGTGGTTTTAGTGTTGAGTGGAAGTGTGGAATAGAGTGGTCACATCTTAACTGGGTGATTCTTTGTTGTATAATCCAGCACATTGAGCTGCTGTTTACATTAGAAATTAGTTCCTTTGAGAGGCGGAATTTGTGAGTAGATGGAAGTTTTTACAAGAGATTGATGTACATGGGGTAAGTGAAGGTTAAAGTTTTGTATTTTAACACATGCACAATCTTAATAAAGCCCTTTGATTTCCATGATGCGGAAAACGTGGGGAAAGTCGTGGAATTTGTTCAGACACTATACTGCCAGAAGTACTGGCTCACCTGCCTTGACTCTCGTATGACCCTAATAGACATTCCATTCTTAATCAAATGAGTTTAATATGACGTTGGCCCACCCTTTGCAGCTATAACAGCTTCAACTCTTCTGGAAAGGCTTTCCATAAGGTTTATAGAAATATTTGACCATTTGTCCAGAAGTGGATTTGTGAGGTCAGACACTGACGTTGGAGGAGAAGGCCTGGCTCTCAGCCTCCGCTCTAGTTCATCCCAAAGGCGTTCTATCGGGTTGAGGTCAGGACTCTGTGCAGGCCAGTCAAGTTCACACCAAACTCACTCATCCATGTCTTTATAGACCTTGCTTGGAACGTCATGTTGGAACAGGAAAGACCATTCCCAAAGTGTTTCCACAAAGTTTGGAGCATGAAATTGTCCAAAATCTCTTGGTATGCTGAAGCATTTAAAGCTTCTTTCACTAGAACTAAAGGGTCAAGCCCAGCTCCTAAAAAACAACCCTAAATCATAATCCCCCCTCCAACAAACTTTACACTTGGAACAAAGCAGTCAGACAAGTACCGTTGTCCTGGCAACCACAATAGCCAGGCTATTCCATCAGATCGCCAGATGGTAACTCCAGAAAGCACGTCTCCACTGATCCAGAGTCCAGTGGTGGCGTTCTCTGCACCACTGAACCGTCGTTTGCGCACTATGCCCTCAGCATCTGGCGACTGAGCGAGATCGGCCACCACTTCGTGGCTGAGTTACTGTCGTTCCCAGTTGCTTCCACTTTCTTACGACACCACTGACAGCTGACTGGAATATTTAGAAAGGAGAAAATTTGGCATTCTATCACAGTACCATGCTGGAATTCACTGAGCTCCTGAGAGCGACCCAATACTTCACAAACGTTTGTAGAAGCAGTCTGCATTGATTTTTTTATTTAACCTGTGGCCATAGAAGTGATTGGAAGACCTGATTTCAGTTGGATGGATGAGTGAATACTTTTGGCAATGTAGTGTATGAGGATGTGATCTTCTTTCCCTACTAAGTAAAGAGTTTTTCATGGTGCCTGAGCCAAATGAACTTCCTGTTTGTGTAACATCACCTGAGCTGGCAGGAAGTCAGCAACAGCTAAGAGACCAACAGAAACACCAAAGTTCTCAAAGAAATTGAAAAAAAAAATTCCTGAGTGTTTCTAGAAAAAATTAGAAAGCTGCCTCCCTTTTTTGTGAAGCGTTACAAACAAGGTTGTCAATGTACATGGCGCTCTACTCTGCTGGTTGAGCAGGCGACTCATATAAGCTACAAAGACCACAGCTATTTGATGCAGCTGGCGTAGGTTCTTCTAGTCCGTGACAAGCCTTTCTGTGTGAAGTGTGCATGTTCTCTCCGTGTGTGCATGTTCTCTCTAGGTAGTCCGACTTCCTCCCACAGTCCAGAGACGTGCATGGTAGGTTAACTGGTGACTCAATCAGGACTAGTCAAATTCGATTTCATGAGGTCTGTAAAAAACAACTTTTAGGAAAAAGGTCTCTGGAGAAGATGACCAACCAATGAGTCCCGTCCTGTCTTCTCTTATAAAGCTTACTTTTAAGAATTAGGACTGAGCTGAATAATTTCAGATGCTTCTTGTAGCTTTAAAATTGCCTCAGCAGGTGACTAAAGAACAGCAGATAAGCATACAGGCATCATATGGCAGCTCAGACCGTGTGTGTTTGAACGCCGCCCGCTTACGCCTGTCGCGATAAGCAATAACTCAGTTAGTTGCACGGTAAGAAAAAATGAGGCCGATAAGTTTGCCGGCCGCAGTAATTTTCATTATTTTTTTTCTATCTTACTTTACCATAGACTGTGTATGACAGCAGGTTTCACTATGGAGGATCTGGACTGAACGCTCTGGTGTCTTGCAGAGTGATCTCTCTAGTCTAGTGTCATACTTGACGGCAGCATGTTGCAGCACAAAACCGTGGTGAAGCACCTGTGCGAGCCGCCATGCCGCATTTGTTTTACAGGCTGCCAACTCTCACACATCGGCCGCGAGACTTTGAGCGCATTTGAGTTGCTTCTCACGCTCTCGCGCTAAACCTCCGATTCTCACGCTGAATCACGTAAAAGAGTCGAAAGGAGAAAAATAGCTGCGAGCACTTTCTCATTTATTGTATCGCTGCTCCCCACATGTAGGCAGAACACACACGTGTAGGCAGAACACACACGTGTAGGCAGAACACACACGTGTAGGCAGAACACACACGTGTAGATAGAACACACACATGTAGACAGAACACACACATGTAGCCTACAACGTCAGTACAAAGCCCCACTTCCTGGTCTACTGTAATAACCCCCGTAATGCGCAGGCAGCGCGGTTCATAGATCAGTCTGACACGCAGTGATGAGGGGAGATATTTCAGCTTCACTAACGATGCACAATAAAAAAATTTCTAGTTTTTTATTAATACGATGGTACTAACTGGCAGTTTTGCCGGTTTTTCCTGTCTGAGCTCCATGTTTATTATTTTTTTATGTATTTTTTGAAGGGCAATTTATTATCCATCGTACTTTGTTGTTTTTGGTTGTTTTGTTTTCATTCATTGTTAATGAGACCGAGAGTCTGTTCTATTTATTGTTTTTGTTTTGTTTTTTAAAATTTCCTCCAGTTCCAGTGTAAAATATTCTTTAGAAATTAAAGCTTATTGATCTTTGAAAGGGTGTATTTGCATTTTTATGGCATTATCGTTATATTAGTTGAAAAAGGTCTAAAAATGACATAATTGCTTTGCGCAATATTATCGCTTATCGAGATAACTTCTGAGAAAATTTATCGCACAGCAAAATTTGTTATCGTGACAGGCCTACGCCTGCTATACACACTTTCCGTACACCCCGATGACCGACTCCACCGACCACCACGACGCTTGATTCCTTTACCAGCACCAGGGAAGCACCACACATTGCTACCTGGGCTCTGGGAAACACTGCATACGTAATCCAAGGGTTCCCGGAGTTTGCACCTATCCAACCATCACATAAACATGGTTCACCACATTAATCCAGCCTTCAGTTGTGAGAGTCTGTTGGCATCCATTTCCTCCTAAGTGCTTTCTTACTAGCTATCAGTACCACACTGAACAAAGATTCCTTAGCAGATCCTTTCACAGTCTGTGGCCTCAGGCCCAGATATAAAAATAAAACAAATGGAGTTGTTTGGGCTATTTATGATTAAATATAAAGTTGTCATAATTTACATGTCATTCTGTTTTTATATACTCTTTCTAGATAAATAGGTTTGTATGTTCCAGGACAGTCTGCTTCATCAGGGTCAGATCAATTTGCTGTTTACACAAATATCTAATCAGCCAATCACATGGCAGCATGCAGTCATGTAGAAGTGGTGAAGACAACTTTCTTAAGTTCAAACCAAGCATCAATATGAGGAAGAAAAGGGGATTTAAGTGACTTTGAACGTGGCATGAATGTTGGGGAGGGCGATATATCGAATATATTCAGATGTATTAAGTTGCTTAGTGTGGGATTTATAAAATGACTATCACCAACGTCGAGTGGAAATTGTCACGGCTGTATTTTAAGTCGTCTGCATGTGATTTTCTTCATAGTTTGGCTTCTCTGACTCACAGCAGACGCAGCTCTCTCCACCCTAATGCAGGAAACTCTTACATCCGTGTTGTTTCAGGAGACAGGAAAGACGTGTGGAGACGTGGAGTACGTGCATCAGGCTAGTTTACGAGCATTAAGAGGTGGAAGCTGAATAAGCCGTAATACGCCTCAGAAATTACTGCAGTCATTAATGCTTTCTCCTGATGGACATGCAGTTCTTAGTCCTTAGTCCTCCAGCTGCGCTTTGCAGGAGCAAGTGTTTCCACCCAAGCAGCGTTTAAAAATAGAGATATTTATCTGTTATTCAGGTGGTTGATGTGGCTTGATTTCCAACATGCTCTCTGTCCACTGTGGGAGTGTAGCTTGTAGTGACATGAGGCGACGTAATAACATGTCATGTAAATAAGATTAATGACATCAGGATGTTCTGTTTTTATATTAAAAACACTCATATAATTACTAAGCGACAATTAAAGGAAAAATTAATTAAGAATTGATAGAAAATAGAATTTACTTTATATTCAAGGGGTTGGGGTTCGTCCCTAATATAACGCTAGGGGAAACACTGGTTTTTAAAAGCTTATGAGTGCAGGTCTCTGGTTCCCGATAAAAAGTTTGCTTAATTTAACTTCTGATGTTCCCCTTTTATCAGATTTGACTTAAATGTTACTGGTGTCTTTTTATGCATCCGTGTTGAATTTAGCTGAATTTACAGTGTTTTGAAGGAGATTTAAAAACATTGAGATATATGTTCAGGCTGACGCTGGTCTTAACAGTGTTTTCTTTTTCTCTCCTTGTAGTTCTCACAGCTGCTGTTACGCAAGCTTCATTACAGTCGATGCTGCACAAGATCCTCACAGCTGGACCATCAGCTTTTAACATCACTACAATCCTCTCTCAGGCTGCTCAACTCTCCAACCAAGGTAAACGAAGCCCTGCAGAAGGATTTCTTTGGACAGTTAGCTTTCTGGTTATGTCCCTGACATTGTTTTTGTTTGTTTCTTTAGCAGCTCAACAATCCAACCAGTCACCAATGTCTTTAACGTCAGACGCCTCATCACCTAGATCTTATGTGTCTCCGAGGATCGGCACACCACAGACTAACGCTGGTCCTTTAAAGCCCCTTCTCAGCACACAGCCCGGTGTCTCACAGCCAAAGGTTGGTACCTAAATACTCGGACAAAAAGGTCCATGATGGGACATTTGTCCTAGTATAATTATTTCCTTCATGGACAAATAAAAATCAGCATGTCAGATGCTGAACTGATCTATTAATTGTGTTTCTTCATACCTGTTGAATCTATTAAACTGGGTTCTATTATTGGGGATTACGTTTGTTTTGAATGAATGAATGAATTTATTATCATTGCACAGCAATTATATCAACAATTATTGGCAATAAAATTCTTGAATCGCAGGGCTCACCTAAACGATAAAATGAATATAAACCACAATAAAAATAGAAATAGTCAAATACAAAAAGCAAGAATGCTACAAATAAGTTATACATTAAAATGTATAATGAGCAATAAGATGTTATTTAAAGGTGGTGTTGCTGCTGACAGCATTTCGAAGTCTTATGGCCAGCGGTATGAAGCTGTCCCTGAGCCTGGTGGTACGGGCTTGAATGCTGCGAAACCGTCGGCCAGACGGTAGCGGACAGAACAGTTTGTGACTGGGGTGGCTTGGTGTCCTTCCTCCTGTAGAGGTCCTCCATGGATGGCAGGATCGTCCCGGTGATATGCTCAGCAGTTTTCACCCTCCTTTGTAGAGCCTTGCGGTGGAGGGCGGTGCAGCTGCTGTACCAGGCGGTGATGCAGCCAGTCAGGATACTCTCAATGATGCACCTAGAAAAGTTGCAGAGTATCCTTGAGTCCATGTTGAGCCTCCGTAGCCTGCAGAGGAAGAAGAGTTTCTGTCTGGCTGACTTTGTAATAAAGTCAGTATGATGAGTCCAGCTGAGGTCCTCACTGATGTGGACCCCAAGGAACCTCTTTCCACCGTAGCTCTGTTGATGGAAAGGGGGGCGTGTTCCTCCCTCTGCCTCCTCCTGAGGTCCACAATCAGTTCCTTAGTTTTGTTCACGTTAAGATGGAGATTGTTGTCCTGGCACCAGGTTGTCAGGTCTCTGACCTCCTCTCTGGAGGCTGTCTTGTCGTTGCCGGTGATTAGGCCAATGACAGTAGGATTGTCAGCAAATTTAATGATGGTATTGGAGCTGTGTGTGGTCACGCAATCATGCGTGAACAAGGAGTACAGCAGAGGACTGAGCACACAACATGTCAGTGACATATTGAAAATGTCTGAAAAGACATCTGCCAGCTGGTCTGCACACACCTTGAGAGCTCTGCCGGGGATGC
>JBAMHW010000020.1:22401667-22417809 GCA_037177495.1 Rhadinocentrus ornatus | reverse complement strand
GGAAGTCTTCCCGAGTCAACGCGGTGGTTTCTGGAAGTCTTCCCGGGTCCACGCGGTGGTTTCTGGAAGTCTTCCCGGGTCCACGCGGTGATTTCTGGAAGTCTTCCCGGGTCCACGCGGTGGTTTCTGGAAGTCTTCCCGAGTCAACGCGGTGGTTTCTGGAAGTCTTCCCGAGTCAACGCGGTGGTTTCTGGAAGTCTTCCCGGGTCCACGCGGTGGTTTCTGGAAGTCTTCCCGAGTCCACGCGGTGGTTTCTGGAAGTCTTCCCGAGTCAACGCAGTGATTTCTGGAAGTCTTCCCGAGTCCATGTGGTGGTTTCCAGTAGAGAATCATGTCTGCTTTTG
The DNA here is from genome assembly GCA_037177495.1 of Rhadinocentrus ornatus. Lineage (NCBI taxonomy): Eukaryota > Metazoa > Chordata > Actinopteri > Atheriniformes > Melanotaeniidae > Rhadinocentrus > Rhadinocentrus ornatus. The sequence goes on along the minus strand of JBAMHW010000020.1, from coordinate 22,417,465 downwards.
ATGCAGAAGATCACCAGCATCCAGCCTTATTCCATGCATACAGAGATTCCTCCTGATTCTCAGAATCTGTAGATGATATTAAACACTGTCGATGGAGAGATCTTCAAAGTCTTCACAATTTTATGTTGAGGAATTTTTATGAAATTTTTCCACAATTTTTAGAACCGGTGTGTCTCAGATTGGTGAAGCTCTGTCCATCGTTCCATCTGAGAGACTCTGCCTCTCTGAAATGCTCCTTTTATACCCGTCATGTTACTGACCTGGTACCAGTTAACCTGGCTAGTTGTCTAATGCTCCTCCAGGTGTTTTTAAGTTACATCAAGTACAATTGGCGGATACATTGTTTCCAGTAAACACCAGTGTGTTTCCTGTATTTTGTGTTTTTTGCTTTAACAGATTAAATAAAAGTGTTTATTACCAGAGAAACGAACAGCATAATAATGTAGCAACTATCACTCTACTTCTTTCCAATAATCAAACCTTTGTTTCTTTTATTAGACACAATTAGACCATTTACTCTGATTCCACTTTGTGTGCAGTTCAATATGGTCCTGTGGTTTCCAACCTGTGGGTTGAGCCCCTTCGACGGGTCAGCAGATAAACAGAAACTGGTATTGTTTTGTAAAATACTTCAGAATTTAATCGCTTCGGGCTTTGCTTAAATTAAACGAAAATTATAGAAATAAAGACATTGCAACCCTTTCATGTTTGGCATAGTACAGTTTATTTGTTTTTAAAAACTCGTTAGGACCGATATTTCTCCGGGACATACATGAGCAGGAGTGTTAAACACACTCCTTCCGTTGGCTCTCCACCCGGCTCTCCACTCACTTGAGTTGAAGCTGCGTTTCTGCTGAATTCTTGCAAAACATGGACGCAAACAGAAACAAGCATAGGCGTAAAAGGCTGAGCGAGACAGCTTGTTTAGAGTCTGAGGTCAGGTCTCCGTCGCATCCTTCATCAGGACTTTCCAAACTCCTTCTGAATATTTACACTTCCAGGAGTCCCGATGTGGCAGCCACAACAGTTGGTGCATTATGTACTGGGTCACAAAAAAGAATCGTTTGAGGGGGGCATGGGTTGAAAAGTTCACACCCTATGGTTTCTGTGGTTACCGTGGAAACTATAAATAAGCCATCCTGTAGGACTTTGGAAGCAGAGGTCCACTTCAATGAATGGTGGGTGTATCAGGGCTGAGTCTTGTTTCTTTTCATTAGGACAACAGGAAAATACTTTTAACAGCTCACCACTTAACAGCAGTTTGCACTAGCAAGGCTCAGTCCAGGCTCAGGGCCTCCCCCAGGACTATTACCCTGCTAATGTCCTCCAGCTGCCTGTGGCAGTCTAAACATGACTTATGTTTTCTTTAGCCTGATTCTATTTTGTTTGCTCACCCATGGGTGCCCTGTGGCTGCAGAAAGGTGAGCAGAAATGTTACTTTCTCTGCTTATATAAGGAGATTGTCCTTTATTTCTAACTCTGTCATCACCACTGAAGATCTAAACCCATTAATAACCTCGTCTCTGCCCCTCACACCAAACCCCGACCAGGAGGTCATCTCATTAAGACGGGGCTGTGCTCACCATGATGATAATTGGTCTTAACAAGGTCAGCGTTTGAATCTAAAAAGGTTCCAGTGAGGTAACAAAAACAAGCGCATGTGCCACGCCAGCCGCCACAGCTCATCCCCCCCCCCCAGCAGTCATTAGAATCAGTCTTTTTGTGCAGTACAAGCCAGTTAAACTGTGTGGATTCACATGCAAATTTAGTATGTGGCACCATCGGCCTCCCACCGGTCTCCATCAAAAGCAACCCGGTTAGTTTTAAAGCAACTACAACCCCCTCCCCGCCCTAACCCACCATCAGTTTGCCATTTGTATTGTTGATTTCCAGCCTGAATGTGCGCGTTTTCCCTCAGACTTGGTCCTCAGGTGGGCCACATTCCTGCAGCAAGTTAAATCGGCATGGCTCTACCTCTGAGTTTCTCTCACAGCCCTGTAGTCATGGTCCTGAAAAGCCTCGTGCCCACATGGAACAATATATGAAGTGTGAACACACATGGAACCTGTTAACACCTGAACATGGTAATAGGAACACACCTCCCAGGGTAGTAACAGCCTTTCCTTAAACCCTCACACGTTGCTTTGGTTTTCCTCCTCTCCGAGCTTCACTGGAGTGGATAAAAACACTTTTATTTCATTGCAAAAGTCTTTAATATATCTTTTTAAAAAGTCCAACAATTTTGTTAATTTATTTTATTTTTTTACATTTTGTTAAAAGACCAAATAAAAACCTCTGAATAAAAAAAAATATAAACATTCTCCATATGTTTTTTTTTCGGGTTGGGCTTTAAAGGGTTAAAAACCCAATTGGGAAAAAAAAGGCTCACATAAACATACCAATCCGAATATTCTGATCTGATGGCACTCATCCAGATTAAATCAAATAACATTTTATTTGAGGAGCACTTTTCATACACAAATAACACGAAGTGCTGTACACAATAAAAACAAATCATGCATATTAAAAACAACATTTAAAAGCCTCCACACATCGAAGAATCAGAGAATAAAAAGGCCCAGCCGTACACAAACTGATGCGAACAAAGCCCATGACACTCCCCCCACCCGCCTGTCATACTTCACGGTTTGAGTTCTTGTGTTTGTTTTTTTTCCTGTTTAGTTTCTGTTTAGATCATGGTTTGGGTTTTTGGATTTGTTATATTTAGTTCAGTCATCCTGTATGTAGCTTTCCCTCCTGTGCTCTGTTTTCTGTCGCTGCTTGTTAGGGGCGGCGTGGCTCTGCAAGGTAGAGCGGTTGTCTTGTACCCTGAGGGTTGCCGGTTCAATCCTCAGCCAAGCCGAGTTCCTGTCGAGGTGTTCTTGGGCAAGACACCAAACCCCTAATTACTCCTGATGGGTCGTGGTGAACGCCTTGCATGGCGTGAATGTGTGGCTGAATGTGATGTATATGTAATATACAGACCGTTTAGTTCACCTGCTTTGGTTTCTCATTTGCTTCACCTGCTCCTAATTGCCCCCTCTGTGTATTTTTACACCTCGCTTTTCAGGATTTCAGACCCTTTTGGTTCATCCTTGTGTGTGTGGTTACCTGCCTGGGAAATAAACCCTTTTACCAGCACCGTTCTGCCTCCTGACCATAACTGCCTGCATTTGGGTCCTTACCTCCGCCGCCATTCATGACACCCGCCCATACCCATTCTGTACAAACATGAACTTCATCACTAGTAGCTGTCTCTGTGGGAAAAAAAATAAAAATAAAAATAAAATAAAATTAAAACATTTGGCTTGATACTGCTGTGAGGAAACCATGTCTTGGGGATCCAGTCACACCTGAAGCCAGCCAACCCATGGCGCCACCACAGGAACCACCCAGGTAAGGGCAGGCCACAGGGCTGCAGTGCAGGACCCACAGCCACCCAGACAATGGCAGTCACCATGGCAACAACCCCGCAGACAGAGCAGGCGGAGCCACCGGTGTGAAGGAAAACACTGAAGTCAACAGTAAAAACAAGAATAAATAAACTTATAAACAATAAGAACAGATAAGAGTGACAAGAATAAACATACATCAGTTCAGAATTATTATATGCATAAATAAGATCAAATAAAATAAGCATTTATAAAGAATTTACTCTGCTTGAGTAAGAAATGTTGCAATAAAACAATAAACAGTAAAACAAAACAGCCATATAAATAGGTGGTAAAAATAGAAATATATATGATTAAATAAGCAAAAATTAAAGAAAACAAAATTCAGCTATAAGCTGAACTAAAAAAAAAGTTCTTGAGCCTGTTTGTACAAACATCAGCAGGTTCTCTGGCAGGCTGTTCCACCGACGAGGCCTCACCAGAAGTCTTGGTTCTGACTTTGGGTACAACTAACTGGCCGGTTCCAGAGGATCTCAGGGTCCATGAGGGTTCATAATCGGAAAGCAGGTCTGATAAATAAGAACACCCAAGACCACCGAGACATTTATAAGCAACTAAGAACCTTAAAATCAATCCTGAAACGCACGAGGAGCCAATGCAGCGATTTTGAAACTGGTGTGATGTGTTCCTGCCTTCTGGTCCTCGTCGGAACACGTGCTGCAGAGTTCTGGAGTAATTGCAGGTTACTACAGACGTTTCTGAAGGACCAGAGATCAGGGCAATATCAATATTTCATTCTGATTAAGACAGGTGGGTTCTGTTGATACTCTGAATGTCATGTAAAAATGATCCTTACTGCACATCGTACGTGTTCCTACGCTGTACGTTATGGCCTGTATTCTAATGTTCACTTTACTGAATAAAGTTCACAAACTGTAAGATTAAAAAAGAATGTATTATTATTAACGGACAGAAACTGAAATAGTTAGGATCTGCAAAGTCAGACAATTCTCTAGATTAAAATGATTTATTCCGTTCAAATGTGTGATGGACGTCAACTCATGATCGGGAAGACTTTCTCAGGTCCATGTAAACAGTACCGGTCTGATCCTGACCCGCTGAACTGAACCACTTCATCCCCAGACTCACCAACACGGGAAAATATAAGATGGAGAAACGTTGCTGGTCTGATGAGTCTCCATTCAGCTCCACATCCAGATTCTAGACTCAGAATCTGCTGGAGACATCATGAAAACATGGATCCATCCTGCCTTGGATCAACGCTTCAGGCTGCTGGTGTAATGGTGGGGAGAGGTTTTCTTTGGTCCCCTTAGGTCGGCTGTGCTGGTTAAACCAGGCCACGTTGGTACTGAGTGTTGTTGCTGACCCTGTCCATCCCTTCATGGCCACAGTGTAGCATCTTCTGATGCTGCTTCCATGTCACAAAGCTCAGATCATCTCCACCTGCCTCCTAGAACATGACGGAGTTGCAGTGACTCTACACATTTACGAAGCTGAAATAAACCAAAATGATCTATTAATGATGCAGTGGCTGTGTGCTGTTTTGGAGCACACACTTGACACAGTGATTTTTAATCAGTCAGTCATTATCTGTACCGCTTGTTCCCATTAGGGGTGGAGCCTATCCCAGCAGTGTTTCAGGTGAAAGGCAGGGTACACCCTGGACAGGTCACCAGTCCATCGCAGGGCTGATTTTTAATCTGTCACTGGTTAATTATTTAACTGTTAAATTTTCATGTCAAAGACAGGATGCTATAAAGCTGCTAGATTATTCCACAGCAGCTTCTGTAAAGACTCCTGTGTGAAGTAGCTGCAGTCTTCAATCATATCACTGATACTTGAAAATTGTTTAGCATTTCAAAACCAGAAACAAACAGAAACATTCCAGAAAATAAACACAGCCAGTCATTCCAGGATAAAAAAGGAGGATTTCTGAAAGAGAAATGTGGATGAGTGGTGAGACAAATTCTCTGTGGGGACAGACATCCGCTGGAATAAGATGTGATCTAAATATTTAGTCCATTCATTTCCTTCGAGTGGATGAAACTACATCTTCAGTGTATGTCATCATTACCCCCCCTCATCTAAACACTTACCCCGGCTTGTTGTTAACATTTGGATATAAATCTGAGCCCGAAGAAAAATAATAATGTTGGGAATGTTTACAGGATGGATTGAACCTCTTAAAGTTAAATGTCACTGTCTGGAGAGAGCAAATGGAAAACGTGGGTTTCCAGCAAAGACCAGCAAGGAATGGCAAACCAAATGTCTCACGCTAACACGCTCATGCTAACAGAATCAGACTTGATTAGCTGTAATTCTCAGGTGTAGATGTACTTTCCCAGGAGCTGTGATCCATCTCGTCCTCCTCAGGATGCCCTGCAGTCAGCCGATGGTCCCTGCAGACAGTGTGACGGTGACATTCCCCTCAAGCACCTGTCTGCTTCCAGATGACATTCCTGCCCCGTTGGATCTTCGCAGTAATAGGATTACTCTATTTAGTTTGTTAGTTACATAAGTAGGAACTGTGACATGATCTTTGTGTTTGGTTTTGTTGGCTTTCAGTCTCTTCTGGGTCATCTGTAAGTCCCATTTTCTGTTTTATTTTGAATTCACGTCCTTGTGTATTACTTCCTGTTTTACTTTCACCTGGTTTCATTTGCAGATTTGCTTCACCTGCTTCTTAACTTTGGTTTTCAGCCCTGTTATTTTAATTGATCCCATCATTGTTTTATTCCTACATCTGTCTGTCTTATAAATCTTGTATTGTTGTAAAGTTTCTTTATTTCTTTTTCATTTTGAGCCATATTTGTCAGGAAAATGTATTTGTGAGTTGAAAAACTGCTGATTTAACATCATAGAATAAAGATAATGAGAGTAAAATTAAACTATACGATGCTAAATACTATTTTTAGATAAAAATAAAAGGAAATATAAAACAATAGACATATATAAAAAATACTTTTTATAATATAGGATTTACAAATAAATTTCCAAAATAAAATCATGAAACTAAAGTTTCTAGTGAAGATGGAGCAAGACAAAGATTTTAACAAAAAGACGTCAAGAAAAATGTCTTTTTTATTTTCAGTGATCGCACGTTTAAAGGTTTATAAATTACTTTAGTTAGTTAGGGTCGTTCTCTGTTAGCTTTGGCTTTTCTATGGCAAAAATGAAAGCTTACGAGGCTTTGTGGTTACTCAGCAAACAGCTGACAGCAACACGCGAGTTTAGCTAATTTTAACTTGAGCTAATCTTTTAGCTTCATTCACCAGGATGTCCTAGCAATGGTTCTGATGAGGACAGAATCTTGCCCATGATAGGGTCACACAGCTGGTTGTGTTTGTTTTTGCTTTTTTTTTTTTTTACACTAAATGCACGTTGCAACAACAACGGTCTAAAAACACCAAAATGCGAATTTCCAGAGCAAAATTTATGCAGGATTTGTTATAACGTTTCTTAAAGTCCATTCATGATAGTCCATAATGCTATAATTAACCTTTAATTAACCTCACTCAAGTGGACGACAGCACCTGGACAACACCATGCAGTTACAACAGCAGCTCACTAGGGGGAGGTGTTTCCAGGAAAAAACTACTGACCAACAAGAAAGAAGGAAAAAAATCCAGCTTGTTGATTGGCCATAACTACACACGGCTATGTCACTTCCTCTGTTTGGCCCACAGTATGGTCTGTTTGCTTTCACACTGCAATCGGAACGAACCAGGGCTCACTTGCATGTTTACCGAGACCCCCGGTTTTCAGGTGGACCAGAATTTGCTTCTTTGGTCTGAGTTGTGTGTTCATACTGCTCCAAATGGACTGTACTATCCATGGAAGCAAACCAGGGTTCGCTTTAAGCAGAGCAAACAGTGCTGGTGTGAATGCACCCCTTATCCCAACTGCTTTCACCCGTCCACACGCCAAGTTTCCAGAAGATTTTCCATGTTAGAAGCTGGTCTGAAGCAGCAGATAGTCCCATATATTCCAGAACTGAACTGATGCGTATTTCTCCAAGCCAAGGATTTTCTTTCTAGAATCACCAATTAGTTTGTTGAGCCTGCAGAAGTTACATGATTGAATACAGGTAATAATTGGCTTAGTATTTCATGAAGGAAGTGGATGCTTTTTAAATGGGAATTAGTGGAACTTCTTGCATGTAGTGACCAGGTCCATCTTCTATGTACAGCCTTGAGTTTGTCTGTTTCTTTCCTCTTTTTGATTGATCAGCTAATATTTTGCTAACCTTTTTTTTTTAGCTACAACACCTGTAGCGCAACCACACATGTAGTTACTTCTGCCAAGGCAGAGGTCATGTATTCGGTGGTCTTGTTCTGTCTGTCTGTCTGTTAGCAACATAACTCAAAATGTAATGGATGGATTTTGATGAAATTTTCAGTAAGTATCAGACATAAGAAACTAGTGATTAGATTTCGGGGGTGATCAGGATCACCACCTGGGTTCAGAAAAGGATTCTTTACTCTGGGGCAACAGGAAACATCTTGCCATTAGAGCTTTATTTATTTATTTTATTCAGCAGTAGCTGCATAGGAAGGTGGGCAGAAAGGGGGAGATAAAATCAGGAACTACAGGTAGGGATTTGAACCCACGCCAGCTGCTATTAAGACCTTAAGCTTCAGTTTGTGAAGCTCCTGATTAACTGCAGTAGCTTCTATGCACCCCAATGCATGGCTTTAATTATAAACAGAAATAAGAGCTGAAGACCCATGGCTTATAGCTTATGAATTATAATTAGTTAGTTGTTTATTTTCTTAAATTTGCTAATATTGTAATTATAATTATATTATATTATAATATTAGTGAATAATTTCAGTTCTGAGGGGATTTTTAACCGACACTTAAGTCAAATGTTAGAGTTTATGTCTAAAAAAAACAAAATTCTAGTATGTTTTCATTAATTGGTAGCAACAGGAAGGGCATCAAGAGGTGTGGCGACCTCCTAAAGCTTGCGTGCACACTGAGGACTGATGATAATGGGTCCCTCAAAGCCTTCAGGCCTGGCAGATGGCCAGGTTTCTCCACCTAACAGAGATGTGCAGCTTGAGCTGGCAGCATAGCCTTGGGACTTGCTGCTCTATGGTGGGCTGTAATGTGTGCTCATTGTGAGTGTAGATCCTGGGGATTACTGAGCTGAAAGCAGAGAAGCTTGTGTCTTTTTGACAGCATCTCTGTGTGAGCAGGACTCTGCTAAAGCCACGACCAGAGTTTAGGAAGTTCTCTGAAACAACATGCGGCTGGTGACATATTGTCTTCTAGACTTTGTACATTAAAGCTGCTGTTATGGTAAAAAGTTGGAGCTCTAATCCTGCACAGATGTGTGAAGTCAAACTGTCGCTCTGTTTCACTGTAACATTCCAGTTTATTTTATTTATTTTTTTACATTCTGCATAATTAGTGTACATTGGACAGCCTTCATTTAGCACATCACGTATGGTAATTCTAGCTGGCACAGCTGAGGTTAGTGTTGGCCTGTATGGGACAATAAAAAGGACAAAATGGACGAACCAGAAGCAGTGAAAGCCATATAGGAGCTTTTCCATTACAGTAAAATACAAAGCAGTATGGCTTTTCTCTCCACCATTTTCTGTTACATACAGCACAATCAGATGAGATGTGCAACTTTAAGATAGACAGGGTGCTCATTACACTAAAAATGTTTGCAACAGGTTTTTAGTTCAAATATGTTGCCAGGGATCATAATAAGAAACAAAAATCAGTCGATAAATGCAATGAAAATCACATTTTCATTAAACTTGGTAACAGTTTGTGATCTGTGCACACAAATATCCAGAATTTATGTTGTAGTTTACACCCACAGGTGATGGATCTACGTACAGTCTGCAGCGTGTCAAAATCCTCGTATACTGTCGGTTCAGCGGGTTTAGAACCAGGACTGAGGCCGTAACAAAAAAAAGTATCGCTTAAGCTAAGGCGCACGGTTAGCCAGCAAAAAAACGCGTTTGTGCTTCACTCTCCCCTCTTGCAGATAATGGATACATGTCAATCAAAAGGACACGCCCCTAGTTATGCCAAATCTCAAGATTAAATAACATCCAAACAGATTAGTTAGAAAAAAATTCACCCCCCTCACAGTTGTCATGGAGGTAAACTTGACCTAAACTTAAACCTATTAATCCTAAAATGGATTTTTGTACCAGCTTTAAACATGTTTATTTCTGCTGCGAAGTTGGTCTTTTTAACATGAGAGTCAATGAGGATTTGCTCTGTTTTGGAGCCCTAGTGGATGAGGGGGGAACTGCAATTTTTTGCACTTCCGCATAGGCTTCACATTTTACTGCCGGAGGTCGCTGCCTGCATGCAACGTAAACCTTGTTTCCTCAGAAAACAGGAACACAGTGCAGCTGACTGAAGAGAGAAATCAAAATTAATCCCAGATAGCAAAAAATATTTGGCCCAAAATGGTCTCAAATTTGCATTTTTGTTCGGCCTTGACTTACAGAATTCACTAAATGTGAGTGTAGCTGCCAAAACTTAGTCACATGACCACCACATGTGGCCCACAAGTAAGTTGCCATAAGGAGACTTCCTATATTAGGACCACTTCTGGCCCACAAAGTACTTGCCAGTAACTTTAAGTTTGGTTAGTGGATTCTGATTGGCTGTCAGGGTCTGTGGGTTTTTGGCTTAGTTTTCTATTGTAGTCTGTTTAGTTTCTGGCTTTCATTGTCTCTGAGTCGTGTCTTTTATAACTAGGAAGAACCTCTTTTCCTGATTAAAATCTCTTTTCCAAGACTTGCCTTGTCAAGACAGCACCAGGGTGTCAGGTGAGCCAGAGGGGAGAAGCAGGACACAAGTGCAGGTACAAATCAAAAGTATTTAATGAAGGTTCCTGCATAGGCAACACAGACAAACAATACTACACAACCTATTAGCCTGGACCAGGAGTCTATGTAGGTAGGAGACCAGGTGCAGACTGATGATGATTATGACAAGGTGCAGGTGAGATCAAGATGGCTGAAACAGAGGGCTTCTGGGTGATGTAGTGCAGGAACCGGTGGTTAGTACTCAGGAGAAGTGGAGCACAGAGGCGGGTGTAGGCATGACACAGGGCAGCTCCATAATTTACAGACACACAACAAAACATATTCAAACTAACAAGAACAATTTAATTAATAAATAAATAACCATTTAAAATCACTAAATCAACTTCTACAAACAGATTAAACTGCCTCCAAAGCACCCAACATTTTTTTTAAAACCTCCAATGAGACCAGATCGTGAAGTTTCAGGTCTTTCTGCAGTTGGTTCTAGTATCTTGTTTCCTGTTTATTTTAAAGGTTTATCGCTTTCTGTATTCTGTATCTTTACTTCCTGTTCATCACACCTGATCTCTGTAGCCGATTGACTCACCTGCTGCTGATTTTATTAGTTCCCTGTGTAAACTCTTGCTTTTAAGTTGACTCGTGTTAGAGCATTTTTATTTTTTGCCGTGGATAATCAGTTGTCTCTCACTTGGCTCTCGTTGTTAAAGACCCCAGATTTGGTTGCTAAGCTGCAGCTTCTCCTTCATTAATCTACATTCAGTTCCATCCTCATGGACTATGATGGAAACTTTAGAAATCTACCCCAAAACAGTGGCTGGTAATAAAAATAAAAGAAGTTAATTTAGAGCCCTGTTTGTAACTAGCATGAATGTGAACAGCAACCATCCTGTTCACCCAGGTCTCTGCAAACTACCGGCCCCTCGGTTTGCTCTGCACATATACCTGCCCGTAAAATATGAAAATATTCTTTCAAACTTTGCAACCCAAGATTGCGACCCCGGAGACCTCCTAAACCAGGGGGCCAGTTTACATTTCAGCTCAGGGGCCACATCCAGCACAACTTGATTTGAGGTGGGCTGGATCATTAAAAATAGAAGTATGAGAACATTATTATGATGTTTACATTTAATGAATAATCTTATAAAACATTATAAACAACCTGAAATTTCTGGAGAAACAAAAATGCAGTTTCAACTATCTTTAGCTACATTTACAGACTTTTATTGGATTCATTTACATATTTTAACATTTATTTTATTTGATATTTTTAATGCATACACATATATTATTAAAATATAGAAACTAAATATTTTTTTATTTGTATTGATAAAAATGGACCAGTTTGATATATTTTCATTAATAACTTCATATACACATTAAATATATTGTATCCATTTTATTTACAGTTTATTATTAATATATAAACTACATACCTATACATTTATTTATGAACATGTTCATTACCACCTCCAGATGCATCTACAAAATCACAAAACACTGATTCCCAGGTTTCTGGATGTAAAATATTCCACTATTTCACATTATAATCAGAGTAACTTTTAAAGATCTACAAGTTTTTTTAATGTGCATACGTGTACATTTCCACATCTGTGTAGAAATCCTGACCACCTCATCATACAAACTGAACCAGATCTATAATGTAAGATAGACATCAAAGATACATCAGGATACCCTCACCAATAATAATAATTTGAGACAGAATTATCCAATGCCTTTCCGTTTGGAGGACCCTCTGCTGCAGCTTTACAGGGAAATGCAAAAACATTTTAACCTGACGGATGTTTTTCTTGAAGAGAAGATTCACTTCTAACCCACTTCCCAAAAAGAGGCTGGTGCAGCTCCCTCTGATATGTCACTATCTTGCAGACCAGATACCGTGGGCTGACTGTGTATCTGAACATAGTTCAGTACTCCCTTTTCATCTACTGTTTATTCTGGCGTTGTCGAGTGGAGTCGTTCAGCATGTTCAGAGATAAATGCTGGCATGTATTTAGACAGAGGAGACACAACACTTTACACCAGCGAGGGAGTCGGGGTGATAAAAACAAGTGGAGCACTAAAATCCCATCAGCTTGACAACATGAATTTATCTATTTGTTTATGTTTGAGCGCTTGCTAGCTCACATAGCCATACCACATGCTAAGCGTTGCGCCTCATGTAAAATATGACGTTTAGGAGTTGCTGTGCGAGGGAACGCTGGGTAATTATTCTCGTCCCAGAGTGCTTCATGACATTTCCTAGGGAATGTTAAACTTTGGAATTTATTTTAGGGAAAATGTCTACATCAACCATGAGAAATCAGGACAGTGCAGCTAATGGTATGGCGCTGAGTGAAGCATTAGTCCAGCAGAATACATGGGAAATAAACACAGGCAGGTTTTATTACACCAGGGGAAATGGAGCATTTTGAATAAAATCTACTTCAGTGGTAAATCACCACTGGCTCCCCATCCAGAACTGCCGGCTTTTCTTGGGAAACATCCGAATATTTGTTAGTCAGAGATCCAGCACACAAGGTTTTTAGCATAGCTCAGACACAAGAGCGGCTTTCACTAAAAAATAAATACAGTTACAAACAGGCCCACACACCTTTTAATGAAAGTAGACATTATGTCCAGGCTGACATTTATTTCTAAATCTTTCTGTTGCTGGCTTTAAAGTGATGGAGGTGACCGTTCTTGTGATGGTATCCAGGATTTAAAGGAGGGGGTTGCATTTATGTTTTCCAGCAATAACATCCTTTTATTATAAGCCTAGAGGATTATTCTGCCACACATTTCCTAACTGATCTGTCACATCACTCATTACATCTTAAATATTGTTTCCCTCCGGAAAATACTTTGCATTTGTGTGTCTTGTGCTAAGATTTAAACCTTGAATTTTTACTGTCTCAGTTGCGGCTACCACCGCACTATGGTTGTCCCATTATTTAAAATTAAATTCACCTTCTTGGGACGGGGTGCCTATAATGGTAGGGGAAACAGTGGATTACATATGACCACACTAAACCACTTTGGTTCCACATGTAATCCCACAGGTTTAACATGGTCATATGTTAATTCCATAATATTTAACGTGCAAAATATGGGAAATTCACATGGGTTTCACAGGTGATTTATATGGGTTTCACATGGGAATTTAACTGGATTTTACGTGTGATTGTACGAGTTTTACATGGGGAATTCTATGGGTTTCAAAGTGATTATATGGATTTAATGTTGGAATTTAGATGGAATTCATATCTGACAACACCGGTTTTGCATGCGATTACATTGGTTTCACATAGAAATCTACATTGGTTTTACACGGGAGTTTTCAATTATTTCACATGTAATTATACAGGTTTCACATGTTATTATGTGGATTTCACATGGGAGTTTACAATTATTTCACATGTGATTATAGGTGATTCACATGTTATTATATGGGTTTCACATGGGAGTTTACAATGATTTCACATGTGATTATATGGGTTTCACATGTGATGTGAGAGTCTCACATTTGAGTTTAGAATGATTTCATATGTGATTATGCGGGTTTACATGTGATGTATGGGTTTCACATGGGAGTTTACAATAACTTCACATGTGATTATACGGGTTTCACATGTGATGTATGGGTTTCCCATTTCAGTTTACAATTATTTCATATGTGATTATACGGGTTTACATGTAATGTATGGGTTTCACATGGGAGTTTACAATGATTTCACATGTGATTATATGGGTTTTATATGTGATGTATAGGTTTCACATGTGATGTAAGAGTTTCACATTTGAGTTTACAACGATTTCATATTTGATAATGGGGGTTTACATGTGATGTATGGGTTTTACAAGGGAGTTTACAATAACTTCACATGTGATTATACAGGTTTCACATGTGATGTATGGGTTTCACATTTTAGTTTACAATTATTTCATATGTGATTATACGGGTTTACATGTAATGTATGGGTTTCACATGGGAGTTTACAATGATTTCACATGTGATTATATGGGTTTTATATGTGATGTATAGGTTTCACATGTGATGTAAGAGTTTCACATTTGAGTTTACAATGATTTAATATGTGATTATGCGGGTTTACATGTGATGTATGGGTTTTACATGGGAGTTTACAATAACTTCTCATGTGATTATACAGGTTTCACATGTGATGTATGGGTTTCACATTTCAGTTTACAATTATTTCATATGTGATTATACGGGTTTCACATTGGAGTTTACAATGATTTCACATGTGATTATACAGGTTTTACATGGGAGTTTGTGTTGGTTTTGTTACCCACTTAAAGCAGACAGGACTTTATTTGCCCTGTGCTGCATATATATTTTTCATTTGTGGATTTTCTTGAGGCACACACACACATGCACACACCCACACCTTCACCTGAATGATAAAAAGAAAGAAATAATTTACATTTCTGAAACACTTTTCCTAGAGAATATCTAAATTAGAACGCATTATGCCTCATTATGCCAGGCTACACCAGTTTCATATGTGATTACATGGATTTAACATTAGAATCTTGATTGGTTTTAATATGTCGTCAAATGGAATTCACTTGGGAATTTTTATGGGTTTCACTGCTTTACGGTACAAACTATCGACATAGATGAAAATTTCCATACCTGATATTTGATAAATCAAAAATGGACCAACTCAGCAGAGCTTTTTGTATTTTCACTCACATTCCTGCACGGAGTAAGTATTTATTGGGATATGCTTTCTAAAAGCATATCCCTGGTTGGATTGTCATCATTGTTCCTCTGTCACAAGGAGCTAAGGGTGTTGTCCACTCTGAGTTTACTCCCAGGTCTCTGTGTTGGTACATTTCTGTGTCCTGTTTGGAAACTGGATACTACAGAGATAAACAGCCCTGCTTATCTGCTCCATCTGTTTCTGAATTAGTTATAAGTCAACAACTCAAAGCCCTCCTCGGCCAAACGGCTGTCCAGCAGGGAAACTGATGAGTCAGGCCAGGTTCTTTCTTTATGTGGAGCTGTAGATGTTGTTTTTTGGGCAGGTTTGGTTTTGTCAGGTTTTAGTTTTAATTGACCTCATCCCCGACTTTAGTGTCTGAGGATCTGAGACGATTGCCTCTCTGAAGTGTCTTTATTGGCATCTGAGGACATTAACGCTATCTAAATGTCAGCACACAGTCCTGGTATTTACCTGATACACAATGTGTATCACACGCTAACTTTTCTTGGAAAAAATAAAAAGCCACTCATCATAAAAAACATGTGAACTGCACCTTTTTAAAAACCCTAAAATGCCCCCTTTCTTCAGGACAGAGGTTGGAAGTCGAACACTAAACATAAATATGTCAAAAAGCAGGCTTGTCTCTGTGGTCTGAATAGGTCAGGCTATGCAAACAGACAGTTTCCTCTCTAAACTGGGAATTTGGGAGTTTCCTGTTGTTAACACTGTCCCAGAAACACAAAACCCTATTAGGTGAGAGCATATACTGTATGTGGGCTGCACGGTGGTGTGGTGGTTAGCACTGCAGCCTCACAGCAAGAAGGTCGCTGGTTCGAGCCTCGGCTGGGG
>JBAMHW010000020.1:22382842-22393303 GCA_037177495.1 Rhadinocentrus ornatus | reverse complement strand
CTGGAGGTTTTAGAGCAACATCTGCTCCCATCCAGACTACGTCTCTTTCAGGGAAGGCCTTGCAGGTTTCAGCAAGATGATGCTGAACCACATCCTGCATCCATCACACCAGCACGGCTTCACAGGAGGAGAGTCCGGCTGCTGGACTGGCCTGCCTGCAGTCCAGACCTTTTATTAATACTGGTTCAAGAGGTTACTGATGTATTTTGGTCCTCAACCATTCAAGGCTTTATAGACCAGCAGCAGAACCAGCAGCAGGACCTTTTACCCTATTATCACTTAAAGAACACATCAAGTTTTAAAGGACTGATGACTTATCAGGAATTATACAAACTTGTCCATGCATTTATCTTTACTGGACTACTGAAACGCTGTCCTCACAGGTCTCCCTAAAAAGTCCATCAGACAGCTGCAGTCAGTCCAGAACGTTGATACTCGAGTCCTCACTAAAACCAAGAAAGTAGATCCAAGAACTCTAGTCTTCAGGTCTTTACACTGGCTTCCTGTCTGTCTAGGTCATCAGGGTCAGGTCTACTTTCTGTTCCCAGAGTCAGAACTAAACATGGAGAGGCAGCGTCCAGCTTTTATGCTCCTCTCCTGTGGAACAAACTCCCAGAAAACTGCAGGTCTGCTGAAGCTAAAAACTTTTCTATTTGCGTTCTTTTATCAAAACAACTGTTAATTCCCCACACTGGAACGTTATTTCTTGCATTTTATCTATTTTATTTGAGCTTTTTTCTTTCTGTTTTTGTTTAATTTCCTTTATTTCTTTAAATTTTGTTTGAATGCACGCCGCTGTAATGCTTTGAATAGTCTTCCACATGAAATGTGCTATACAAATAAACTTTTCTTGCCTTGCTTAGGCAGACTTTGTAATTCGCTCGTGTTTTTTTTAAAGTTTAGGTCCGAGTCCATCAATACACCCAGATTTCTGGCCTGGTTGGTGATTTTTAGGTGTATAGACTGAAGCTCTGTGTGTAAACTTTAATAGTTTCTCTTCGGCTCCAAAGACAATCTTCTCAGTTTTGTTTTAGTTTAACTGAAGAAGGTTTAGGCACATCCAGTCAATCACCTCAATGCATTTATCAAGAGCCTGTCTCCTGGTGTCATTCTAATATATATCTGTGTCGTCTGCGTAGCTATGGTGACTAATTTAGTTGTTCTTCATGACCTGTGCCGGTGGGAGCATGTAGATGTTAAACAGAAGAGGCCCCAGGATGAAACCTTGTGGAACTCCACATATAATTCTTGTCTGCTCAGATGTAAAGTTACCTATTGACACAAAGTACTTTCTGTTATCTAAATTAAGTTTTGAACCAGTTTAGTACAGTGCCAGAGAGGCCCACCCAGTTCTCCAGTCATTTGAATAGAACATTTTTCCATCGTCTGTATGCAAACATATGTCATTAATGACATTGGTCAGAACAGCCTCAGTGCTGTGGTGCTGTCTAAAACCTGACTGGAAGACGTCATCGCAGTTGTTTTCTGTTAAAAAGTCATTTATCTGATGGAAAAAAAGACTTTTACGATGATCTTACTTAGAAAGTGAAGATTTGAGATTGGCCTGTAATTGTTCATTTGTATCTTGTCTGTTATGTGTCTGTACCAGTGAATTAGTCTGAGCATAGGGTGTTTCCACCGCTGGCAGAACCATCCTGTTTTCACAGCAGAGTCCAGGATTTTTGTTTCATCATTTTCCCTGTTTTCATGACCAAGGGTGTGTATGAAGTCATCTTCGTGAATTTCAAACACTGTGACTGTTATTCTTCTGATTTGTAATTCCCATATTTAAGACTTTCACAGGATTCACCACAAGGTTAATTAAAGTTTGACCAAATTAAATCCCAACTCACTGAAGACCACTCTGTCACAGTGTTACTTAGCAAAACCCAGGATAACCAGTCCAAGAGTTTGGCATAGTAAATGAAAATGTAAGCGGGAAAGAGAAAACCATGACTGTGTTGACTGGGGCATGGCAGCAGCAACCCCGTAAAACTGCAAACAGAAACCAGATGAGGTGAGATTAGTGCTGACAGACAGGCTTCCCCCTCACGCCTTAATCCAGTCACACACCCAAAACCGTCCTGGTAGGACAAAAATCTCACAGCACCTCATAAAAACAGTTTAATGAGATTCAGTTGCCTTGGACGAGGTTCATAAAATAGTCTAATTATTTTATTCCATGCCAGGCTGTGTTGTGATTAGATCCCATCCCTAAACGTCTCTAACCCAGCTGAACTGCATCTCAGAACCTTTGCCACTTAATTGGCAGTAGCATTTCCAAGTATGAGACGTTGTCTCACAAATGGCTTAAAATGAAACGTGAATATTAACCACATTCTGGATAAATTTCCACATTTTTTCTCAGGTGTCATGGCCTTGTTGTTGGGAACTTTCTGAGCTCTTCCACTGAACAGTACAGCATTTGCAGACTGAGAAGAGCTGAGTTAAAATCCAAGTAAAAGTTCCTCATGGCTTATCTCTAAATAATTAGAAGAAGAGTCGGACGCTGACATGACTAGAATAGTTTGGCTCTCATGACTAGCAGGAACAAGATCCATAGCTTATAATTAAATTTGGGATGCTAAGACCACTGTAAGAGTAGAGGATGTGATTACGATATTTAAACTTTTCCATGAGATTGGATTTTAGTTTGAGTCCTTTTTTTCTCTGCTCCTAACAGAGGGTTAGCACGCTAATGATAGCATTTAGCTCCTGTCAGCTGCAGACTCATCCACTAATATAGCCACTATAATTACCTTTTAGGTTGGGAATATACTTGGTTTTCACCCTTTAAGCACCAGAGTTTTTAAAGTTTTTAAGTTATACTTCAAATGAGAAAATAATTTGTCTCATTAAACTCTGTTACACTGATGCTCTTACTCGTTTTTTAAATACACCCAGCATCATCATTTATAGCACTATTTGAACCTCTGCTGCTCCGACAGATTTTTCAGTGCTACTTTTTCCACCCTTGCTGCCTCGACATTGAATTCTGCTAAATATTCCAATTCTGCCTCCCTGACCTTGGTTAGGTAAACCCTCAGAGCTGACCAGACCATTACGTCCATGCATTGAGAAAGATGGTAGAAAAACAGAGTGGGTACGCCATGTTTATCATTTTGTTCACACTCTTTAAATCGCAACTCTGTCCGGTCTGAGTAGTCTAATGCGCCCCCTGGAGTACACAAGCAAGTATGGAAACTGTAACGCTACAATTTTGAACATGAGGTTAAAAAAAATTTCTTTCTTGGCCTTAACCTTGCACACAGAAGAAACCAGCTCCATGGTCTGCATGGCTCTTCACAGTGGTAATGCAAAAGACAAAGAGGTAAAATAATCTCACGAATTATTTTTTCTTTTGAAGCCCTGGCTGATTTAAATTCTGGGTGCCGTTGGTCACAACGACACTGTAGTTGATTCTTACTGTATAATTCCACTAAATAACAGATCAGTGAGCTCAGGTTATGGAGAATGTATGGATTTGCAGGATGGAAAAATAAAAATTAGCTTTTGGTTCATGTTAAAATTACAACAGAATTGGGAACAGTTTCAGGATTTTTGACGGTATTTATTATATATCTAGTACAATTGCTGGCCCAGCATCCTCTTCACTAGTCATCTACATATTGCATTTAGTCTTAATTAAAGGAACAGTGTGTAAGAATTAATGTCATTTAGTGGTTTAGATTGCACAGTTGTGAAAAGATGGTGGCCATCAGTGGTCAAAATTGTGGCTTGATCCGGTGGCTTTAAGTGCAGCAATAACTGCACTACAGGTAACTGCTTCAACATTGTGTACATGTGTACTGTCTTCTTTGGTCCTTTTAGGCCGAAACAGTGCTTTACAAATCTGGTATTGCAGTTTTAAAGCTTCACACACAGAGTTGTTTGTCCATTGAGAGACACCGTAGTAAAAATGGTGGCCCAAATGTAGCAGTTGCCATGTAGGTGGACCCACGGCAAGTAGATATAAATAACTTATTCTAATGAGTTATTTTAGTTGAGTCATTAGATACCAATAAAACCCAGTTTTAATGATGTATTAATTTTGTTTTGTCATTGACCTTTGATTTAGTTAAACACTGCACCTTTAAACATTGATTTCTGAGGATGGCCACAATCAGTGCTGCAATCAAACACAGAATACCTGAAGTGGTCCTCATAAAAACGCAATGTGTGATTAAAACAAACGTGCTTTTTATCCTTAAATGTTTTTTATATTACGAAAAAGAAAACAAAGAAACAAGCTGCCGCTTTGATCAAGTGCAGAAGCTACAGTTTGTTGGTGACATATTTAGGAATTATTAGCGTTAGCGTTAGCTGTGTCCACACAGAACGAGTTCCAGCTGCAGTTTTTCAGATTTCCAGTGTTTTGCATGTTTGTGAAAACTGAGATCTCTCATAACTTCAAGCAATTCTGTTAACTGATAAAAGCTAAGAATATTTAGTCATTTTTAATCACTCGTAACTCTGTAAACACAAGTGAAAGTTTTCTTCTGCAGTAGTGCAGTGTGCCAAAGTGCCGTGGGGCAGTGATAGCTCAGAAGAAAAAGCAAGCTGGACGTCTGTGATTTGATCTCTGGGTGTAAATACTCGATGGAGACAAAGCACTGATTAGAAGAGTAACTGTTGTGTTGGTTTGAATGTAAGTGTGGCTTGTTTTCGGTGTTTATTTTGCTGGTTGAACAACGTAACTTTGAGACAGTGAAATCGATTTTTTAGGGTGGAATTTGAATAAGTGCTGATGTCATCACAGGTTTTTCACATGTGAATAACACAACCACTGTTCTGTGTTTCCTTGTGGTTCTGCATCTCTTGTAGCCTTCTACAAGGATACTACGAGGATACTGAGCAACCTGATTTCCTCATCCTGTACCAGGTAACAAACACAAGTCCACGAGTTTCATGAAGCAAAAATGCTGAGCTCTCCAGTTGGATGTAAACAGCATTTGTTTTGCTTTCTGATTTGATCGATATCTAATTAGTTAGTTAGCTAGTAAGCTCACAGTAAACAAAGAAAATTCTGGATTCTGGGATGTAAAAAAAATACAATATAACACATCGTTTTAGCCTGTTTTTCCTCCATTTGTTCAAACTTTTCATACCTGCTATGTAAATATATCAGTAAAAATATTGCCATGAAGTGTGGTTTTGGTTTTATTATCTTTTCTGTACAACTTTTCTGGGTTACTTTGGTTACTTGCTGTTGCCTAGAGTTGCATTTCAGAGTAGTTCTGCTCCAGTAGCAGAGTGACTGACAGGGCCCCATTGAGCGCTCCGCTAATGAAACTCATTTGCCAGCATGTCTGTCTCCATGGTAGCTTTACCAACACCCCCAAACCAGTCCTCCACCCCACCTATACAGGCTGCTGCACACACCACAGTCCCGATCGGCTCCTGTCTGCTTCTTATAAAGCATTTAAATTTACTTTCTGTTGGTTCCTTCTGATTTCTTAGTGAACAGAATTCTTTGGTTTTTTATTAAGTTTTAACAGTTTGTAAAGTACAACTCTAATTCAAAGGCGGTCAGGTAACTGGTACAAACCAGAAACACCTGGAAGAGCATTAGATAACTAACCAGGTTACCTGGCAACAGGTCAGTAACATGACTGGGTATAAAGGAGCATTTCAGAGAGTCTCTCAGATGCAAAGATGGACAGAACTTCAACAATTTGAGACAAACTGGATCTAAAAATTAGAACAATTTTTGAAAAATATTCTTTAAAATAAAATTGTGAAGACTTTGAGGCTCCTGCATCTACAGTGTGTAATATCATCACAAGAATAAGAGGAAAAGTCTCTGTGTGTAGAGGGCAAGGCGTTGATTTTAGGGAGAAGGACAGAGATACACCAATCTGAGTTGCATCAGGAAGACTTCCTGAAACCGCCGCGTGGACTCGGGAAGACTTCCAGAAACACGTCTGTGAACACAGTTCACCCTGAAATCCACAAATGCAGGTTAAAGCTCCATCATGCAGAGAAGAAGCCAGATGTGAACAGAATCTAGACACAGCGCAGTCTTCTCCGGACCAAAGTGAATTAAAAATGGTCTGAGATAAAAGTAATGATTTGTATCTAAGGTTTCGTCCTGTAGGAAGACCGGGTTCCGACTAGTGTTACTTAGGGAACATGTAAGAGTTCATACTCGAACACAAACATCCTGAGAAGTGAAATGACATGAAAGGAGCGTGGAGGAAGGCAGAGGAGGGCGAGTAGTTTGCTCCAGGTAGACTGTCTCAGGCAGAGCACAGACAGGAAGAAATGCCCAGCATGAGGCCTGGCTCATTATGATATCCCGTTACAGCCTGGAGCAGCCCAGCCTCCGTTTAACAGACTCCCGTTGCTCTCTCTGTCTTTTCCTGAACTCACAAACCTTTATATATCAAAGTAGAAGCGCTCAACCACTCACCTCTTTTTTAATTTTATATTTTTATTCTTTGGTTGGATTAAGGTCTTTCTTGAAGTTATCCTGCAACTGCAAAAAGTCCTCTTTGTTTCAGCTCTGCCCCCTTCCCCCCCCTCTGGCTTGTGTTCCCTCGCTGTTTTTATTGCACACAAAGATTATACATCATTGAGGCAGTGCTACCTTTTCATTTCCATGGAACCAACTCTCAATTAGGCTCATCAAAGTTTTGGGGAGGGAGGGTGAGGACGGAGGGGGCACACAGGTTGTGGTTAAAGTTTCAAACCCCACAAGACTTGCTGAGAAACAGAACCTTAGGAAAGCTGAGGGGATGTTTTTCTTCTCCTTCAAATGATAAAAGCTAATGTTTTCCAGACATGACGCACATCTCCAAAATGAGTCTTCAAAGACGGTTGTTAGAGTCTGGCTGCATGGTGAATACTGAGCTGCTCACAGAGACACATCACGGCTTGTTCAAGGCCAGCATCCACACAGAGACAGTGCTTCAAGATCTCTGGGAAAGTACAGCTTCCTTTCCAATGCCTTTGCCTACAATAATTTAACCTCCTCCTTTCCTTTTTGTCATTGCCATCTCCTCTTGTCTCACCAGAAAAAGTAGCAACTATATGTTCGCCATTAGCATAGCTGCTGAGAGGCGGAAAAAGCAGCAAGTTTTCGACACAGCTGAAACTTTACGAGTTTTCAGAAGACGTACCACACAGCGAGATTATGGGAGAAGCGTTTGTGTGGAAGTTTCTGCACTCTGTGAGTTTGTATAAATACCGTACCCTGATTTGTAACCAAAGGCGCCAAACCGAAGTGTAATTGCATGCAACTTTATGAGATCTATTTGGCATACTGTGTGAGAGTACATGTGTGCATGCTGTGGGTGGGTATCGTATAGGTCTGTGTGCCTGTGGGATTTACACTCACAACTCCACGCAGACATTAAACAAAAGGCCATTGTCTATCTGCAACTCTGTAAAGTTAGGTGAGGCATCAGGGCAGAATAAAAGGGAGTCTCCCCCTTGTCTGTGTTTTTCTTCATTTATTACTAAATTACGTGGAATTGTTTGATTTAGTCATCATTAATTTAGTTAACGCCAGCCAATAGTCAGGAAGGTGAGAGCAGTGGAAATGCTAACAAGCGGTGTTTGTGGTGTTTGCTGTGTAAATTAATATATTATCTTAACTCTTTCATGCATAGTGTCCACTACAGTGGATACCTATTTAACCCTTTAATGTCCTTTAATGCTTTTTCCGACACCTTTTGCATGACTTTATGGTAAACACTTTGCTCAAAACCCTGTTGAATACAATCTGATACTTGTCTCCTCCCCCCTGGTGGACACCTTTTGCAGTACATTATTTTGAGATATAACACAGTAATAAACGGTGAGTAAAAAAATATATTATTATTACTTTAGGAAAGCAGGGGGTGAATTCTTTGTTTTATTATTATCATGCTTGAAATAATCATTAAATAAGAGAAAAGTCATCATATTAACATGCTAAAAAAGTGATGTTAAACAGATCAAAAATCCCCGGACATCATCAATGACTGAACAATCTGATCCTTAATCTCTCTTTCTCTTTCCCTATAATTAGAAAAGCTAGAAAAATATGACTCCAGTCCTGTTAAAAGAAACACTACGGACACAGAAAATGTACAACTGTAACATTAAAGAGCAGAGTTTATATCAAGACTTCACTTTTTATTTTTACCATAGTTCTGACCAAATGTTAATAAAAAACCACGATGACACAGTCGGAAAAAACTCCCTCATCAACACTTGGATACAATAAAGAGGATGTAACTCGGAGAATTGCTGATCATGATAAACTGGAATTGAGAACATTTCAATTCACTGAGCATAATTCACTGGACTTGGAGTATGATATAGACCCTGTCACACTCATCCGTGGACTCCAGCTCTCTGGCTCTGCCCTCATTAGCTCAACCACTTCCACCTGCTTGTGCCACCTATTACCAACCAGTGTTCCTATATAACCTGTGTTGCTTCACTCCATAGTTGCCCGATTGTCTTTGCGCCCATGCCTGACTCTCCAGCGTTCATCTCTGGACTGATTCCCTGTTGCTGACTCTGCCTGCTCCTGACCACCGTCTTTCAGCTCAGCCCCGTCCTGAATCTGTCTGAACTCGTCTCTGATTCCCCGGTACCGACCCTGCTCGTTTCTGACCTTGCTTTTCGTCTCAGCCCCGTTCCATCTCTGGATCAACCTGAATCTCGTGTGGAAGGACAGGCATTCGCAGTGAGTCTCGCCCGCTTTGGAACAGTTTTTCATCCTGTTGTCACTTCCTGAACTTCTGTTCACTCACCAGCCCTGCCATCTCTCAGTCAGTCCTGTTGGTCCAGAGGAAAACCTGCTTACCTGGCAAGCGGGAGACTGGGGTTTGATACCAACCCGTAGCCCCAGCAGCTGCAGACCAGATTATTTGTTCCCGATTCATTGTGTTGCATTTGGGTCCACAGCCTCCCCTTTACAGACCTGGACAACAATTTCTTTAACATTAACAATACCTGCTGCTATTACACAGATGAGCTGTTTAATCAGACCATCAAAGCAGATAATAAATTATCAATCGTACATTTTAATAGCAGGAGCCTGCGTGCAAATTTTAATAATAGAAGGGAATATTTAAGTCAATTGAACACATCATTGCTATTTCAGAAACATGGATTAATGCAGAAAAATAAATGGATTTTGAACTTAATGGACATGGATTTAACCGTGTTAATAGAAGCAACAAGAGTGGAGGAGTGGCTGTACATGTACTTAAAAACTTGAATTATAAAGTAGAAAATATGACAACTGTGATAACTTGTTAGAATGTATAACAATTGAAATATGTGAAGAAAGAAGCAAAAATGTAGTAATCAGCTGTATATACAGAGCACCGGCATTCAAGGACTCATTCAAGGACTGGACAGGGGAAAGGTTTTTGTCTGTAGTGACCTGAATACTGATCTGCTCAACCCAAATAAGCACAAAATGACTGAAGACTTTATCAATACAATGTACAGTCAAGGCTTATACCCCAAAATAGCCAGACCCAGTAATTACATCTCACTGTGCTACTTTAATTAGAAATATATTCACTAATGAGTAAAGACATCAGTGACCACCTACCAGTTTTTATAGTTTATAACAGAAACTACCAGAGAAACCAGTCAACTACATGCAGACGTGTAAGGACAATTGTATTTCTGTAAGTGATGGTCACTGAAAATATAAGCAGCAAGCCTGTGGAGAATAGAAAATATAAGATCTGGTATGATGGACTTTTTACTTAAATAGTAACACGTATCTATAATAAAAATTTAATTCTGCAACGTTGATGCTAAAATGCAAAAACAAATGTGATACATTTAAAAAGAGCTCATCTGAGTTGCTTCCTGGTACCTTTTCACCGCTTTAGATATTTTTTATTTATTAAGGTTTATATTACCAATATCAGCATTGTGTTTTGGTTTTAGCAGGCAGTTTTACAAAGTGCTAAACATTAACTAGCTGAACACCTGCAGACAGCTCTAGATGGACTTGTTGGGATCTCAATCATGACAATAAAGGTTAAACATAAAAACATGAAAAAACTTAATTTTATGGTAAGTGAGTAATTTATTTATTTATTCCACTATTCAAGCACAACTGCAACTCAAAGTGCTTCACACACACAAAAGATTTAAAAAATGCAGTTAAACATAATGGTCTAAAACTAAATAAATCTAGATACACCTATAAAATAAATCTGAAAATAATATTTGTTCAACTCTAATGATGTTAAAGGGCTGCACGGTGCTGTGGTGGTTGACACCGCAGCCTCACAGCAAGAAGGTTGCTGGTTCGAGCCTCAGCTGGGGGAGGTTCGAATGTACGGGGCTGGTGGCCTTTCTGTGTGGAGTTTGCATGTTCTCCCCGTGTATGCGTGGGTTCTCTCTGGGTTCTCCAGCTTCTTCCCACCGTCCAAAGACATGCATGTTAGGTTAATTGGTGACTCTAAATTCTCCCTAGGAATGAGTGTGTGCGTGAAT